>CM024642.1:1271009-1625089 GCA_014182715.1 Eucalyptus cloeziana | reverse complement strand
CTCATACCAATTCGCGACTTAGGTTCAAATTTTTAGACATGTAAATGGATTTTATCTAGAAGTCGCCACTAATCTATTTTTGGTGGGTCGATTAGAAACCCAAGTAAAGTAACGGGAGATTTATTTTACCCCTACGAACCAGAGATTATGGGTACAGGAACTTGGTTACACTAGATTTCTCTAATGCCCTTTCGGTACCATTCTTTTATTTTCAAAAATGTTTTTTTACATGCTGCTTAAATTGATTTTGAATCTATTTCCCTAACATGTGAAGTGATCATGCGGGTGCGCAATCCACCAATTTAACACCCAGATAAATAATAAATAAATCGCAAACTTACCTCAAAGCAACGAAAGTATCTGTAATATTAAATTAAAATCCACATCAACAACCCTAGATATGGTTTCTAATTAACACGCAATTTCATTTTTTTCTTTCCACTTAATTGATGAAAATCATGCAATATGCGATACAACATTAACTAAATGACCTAATTCTAATGACACGTAATTTCTAATTAAATGGGCCTAGCAAAAATATTAAATGGCATGCATCTCAATGAATCTAACCCTAATGACGTGCATATGATATTTTTTCTTTTTCCTAAAAGAATGCATTATATCCTAAATAATGAAACTAATTTAGCCTATGGCATTTTTGTATTTTTATATGAAATTCAGAATTAAAAAAATGTGAGAATTATCTAGCTAGATTAAGATGCTATTCAATTTATATTAGGAATTAGGTTAAACTAAATCCTAATTTAAAATAAAATCTTATCTTAACCCAAATAATCCTAGAATGCAATCTATCTAAAAAAAATCTATCTAAACTTAAAATTAATTAGGAAGTAAAATTAAACATGCAATCTTACCCTAATATGCAATAACGTGCAAAAGATGCCCTATCATATATGATATATACATGATGTTTTTTTTTTTTTTTTTTTTTTTTTTTAATTTCGAAATTAAAATTTAACTTGCAAATCAAATAATAAAACTAATTTCTAAATGAATATGCTCTCTTTTTGTTTTCTTTTTCATGATTCAAAATGAAATCTCTATCCTAAACATGCAAAATAAGAAAAGCAAACCTAACCCTAATTTTCCTTTTCCTTTTTTAATTTTCGAAATTAACAATTGCCTAATAATTAAACATGCAATTAAAAAAACTAACAACCTAAGTCAATTGATTTTTTTTTTTTTTTATTTAAAATAAAACTTCAATTCTAAACATGCAAACCCTAATTCTAACTTACATCTTTTTGATTGATTTTTTTAAAAATTAATTTAAATAACACCACAGCAAATCAAACAACATTGATACCTAAATTGACGAACCATATCTCGTGCATGAGATCGGGTTGGTCAATTTTACATAAATCGCTAATCGAATCTCGGGCAGGAGATTGGATTGGCGATTTTTTTAAAAGTGATTGCGAGTCAGATTTCGGGTGCGAAAATCGGACTGACAAATCCCAAATTTTCAAGGCAATTTCAGATCATGCAATTTCATCATTACACTACGGAATAATTATAACTAAAAGAACAGATAACGTAAAATAACAAAAATAACAAAAAATAAATAAATAAAATAAAAGGATAAATAAATAAAAGAAAAAAAAAAAACTACCAAAATCGATTCTCTCTTTTTTTGTTTTTTGTTTTTCTTCTTCCCAGCAAGCTTGGGCTCATGGTGGCTGGTCTGGTGAGGGGAGTCGCCGGGGAGGAGCTCCGGCGAGGCAGGGCAGGCGCGCGGCAAGGAGCTCCAACAAAGGCATAGTAGGCGCGGGGTCCAGCGGGGTAGTAGACCGATGGTGCGGGCTTCCGGTGGCGTTGGGCAGCCTAGCGTCAGGGGGGCTTGGCGGCTGTGGCAGCGTCGATTTGCGGCTGAGGAGCAACGTTGAGCGCGGAGGGGTGACGTGGGTACTTGATCAGAGGACTGATCGTGGCAAAGCAGGCGTCGGGTGCTAGTGCAGCTCAGGCAATGGGACATGGGGCGGCGGAGATGCGTGCAGATCACGGGTGAGGCGAGCGGGTGGCGGCTTCTGGTGTCAGATTGCAGCAGTGGCGACGCGCGGACGCGCGGTGACTCGGGGTTGTGTTCCGGCACGGTAGATCTGGGCAGAGGCGGGGTCGCGGCTTTGGGGTGCGGATCAGTGATGATGGACGCGGGAGGCGAGCGAGCGGCGGTGGCTGCACGAAGGAGATGATGAATAGTGCTCTCCCTTTTCCTTTTTTTTTTCTTTTTTTTTTTTGCTGCACACACGTTTCCCTCTCGACTTTCCTCTGCTATTTCACTGTTGCTGTCCCTTCTCCCTGCTACTTCTTCAGCCTTTTGCTGACTTTTCTTCTTCTTCTTTTTTTTTTTCCAAAAGCTTTTTCTTCTCTTTTTGCTTCAAAGAACCGAAACCCCTTTGCTTCTTCTTCATTTTTTGTGTTGAATTTCGACCTAGAAAAACCGAGAAGAAGCCCCCCTCTACATACGGCCGTGTGTGTCAATGTGTGTGTGTGGCCCCCGCGAATTTCTCCATACGCGGTCTCTTTTATACAAGTGAAGGACTAAATTTTTTGGCCAATCTTCCTTATTTTTCCTTTCCTTTTGGCTCACGCACGAAATTCCCTTTGATTATGTAATATTTCTTATTTTGAGTTAAAGAATATATTACTCAATATATACCCCACGTGCAATATTCTTTTTTGTATTTTTCAAATATTTCATCCGAAAATTTCTTTTCCGCCCAAAATATGTCATCCCAGTGTATATTAGCTGAATATGTGAAAATCCCACCTGAATCAATAATCACCGTCGGTTCAATGCTAAATGCAAAATAAATGCACCTAAAATCTATATGCTATGTAATTAACTATTTTTTTTAAGGATAAAATTAACCCCTAATTTTTTAATGCAATAAATGACTAAACAGGTTGCCAAAATTTAGGTGTCAACAGCTACCCCTCTTTGAAGGTGAGCTCGAAGAGGTTGCCTTCAAAGACAAATTGAAACCTAAATTTTGACTATGCACATGCATTGAATGATTTTTTGTTGGAAAATGAATTCCATTTTTGAATGCAATTTATATGATGCATGGAAATGCTAATGCAAATGATAAATGAACTAACCTTGAATAACTTACCTTCAAGGAAGATAGAGTAGTTCGAGGTGGTTGGTGTTACATGTCCAAGATCCGTACCATTTTACGGTCGCCTAGAATAGTAACATGCCTTTATGAAGAGACTGCTTTCCCAGGACCCGTACCATTTTACGGTCGCCCAGTATGGCAGAAAGGAGCTGCTTTCTCAGGACCCGTACCATTCTACGGTAGCCTAGTATGGCAGAAAGGTTTAGTAAGGAACTGCTTTCCCAGGACCCGTACCATTCTACGGTCGCCTTGATGAAGAAAATTGTTTTTCCAGGACCCGTACCATTCTACAATCGCCTGAATTGGGAAAATTGCTTTTTTAGGACCTGTACCATTCTACGGTCGCTTGTTAGAGCAATAAATGTTGTTTAGGACTCGTACCATTCTACGGTCGCCTTAATCAGATTAAATTTGGAGAAAAAATCTTAGGGGACAGCTCAATCGAGTGTAGATGAAAAGGACTCTGGGTTACAAAAGCACGCCAGGTTAATATAAATGGACATCGGGCTACGGAAGCATGCCGAGTCGATAAAGAGGGACTCTAGGCTACAAAAGCACACCGGGTCAATATAAAGGACACCGGGCTATGGAAGCACGCCAGTTCGATAAAAGGGACTCTGGGCTACGAAAGCACGCCAGGTCAATGAAATGGACACCGGGCTATGGAAGCACGCCGGGTCGATGAAAGGGACGTTGGGTTACAAAAGCACGCCAAGTCAGGAACTGGACAGCTTGACCAAGTCAAGTGTCGATGCACTTGAGAGAGAATACCTGCACAATGACAAGTATTTAGAGTATGGGTAGAGATATACTTACCTGGTGATATCTCTGATTCTTGGGGATATGTTTTTTGGAATTTAGATATCCCGTGGAGGTCTTTCACCTCATGGTAGAGGTTTTTCATCTCCTAATATCATGAGACATTCTGAAAGGAACTTGAATTACCCGACAAACATGATTTAGAGCAAAAAGCTAATATACATTCATCAAAAAGATAAACAATCTGAGCTACTCTAGAATGCACATTTCAAAGTTTAGTGGGGCTTCCATCCATTCAATCAAGGTTTATGCATAATGACTTTACCATATTTGCATCACCCAAATTTTCACAGGAGATAATTGTTGTTCAAGACAATGACATGGATTTCTTAAGAATGCTAAATGAGAGACTTTCAGTTAGAAAGGACTTTCACTCACTCTCATCTAGAATGGCTATTTTGTGAGAATCACTCAATCTTAACATTATCATATCAACAAGGGTCCGAGTATTCTCGCAATCAGTACGACCTTACCAATTCGAGAGGTCTTTAATAGGGACCATAATGTGGGTTTGGTCAACAGCTTAACAAAGGGGACTCTTTGAGTCAAGGCAATTGAAAGAACAATTCTGTAATCATTTCCGAGCTTACAAGTCAAGAACCCTGCAAAATGAGAAAGAAATAATCTTGCTCGCACTTCTTCGAGCGATACTTATAAACATATGAATTACCATGTTAATTCAAATGCCCTAATCAGAAGAGACTTTGTAAGGGACGTAACATAGGCCGGGTTCATGGGTTGAGAAACGAAATGATCATTAGGCTCAAAATATGTGTGAATGGTGAGAGTTGGTGATCATCTTGGCATTACCACCAGTTTTCTTTTTCACTATCGGGGATTGTCTTCATGAAATGCCCCATTGATTGTAAAAACTCAACTTTTGAGTTCTTTGAATATTGCTCCATCGAGATTCAATTCTTACAATTAACAATCACCTTATATTGATTTTTTTTTCATTTATGGGTATTAGCCTTACTTTTACTAAGCACACTGCTTTTTCATACCCTCAATTCTCATGCTTTTTTTTTTTTTCACTTCTTTTCATGGGCATTGGCCTTTGCTTTTACCAGGCACACTGTTTTTTCATGCCCCTTAATTCTATTTTGAATTCAATTTTTGCGCACAATGCATGCGTCAAGCAACTACACTTTGAATGACACTCGGACTTTTCAAGAGTCTTCATCTACCTTTTGCCTTGCCCCAGTGTGGGGAATGATCATCAACTGAGTTTGAAAAAATGAAATTGCAAGCTCAAGTGGGCTATGCAAAGGATATAAGTGTATAGGTTAGTGAAAGAAATGCTCTTCGTCATCCTAAGGCACTTAAATTACCACATGAATTCAATGTAATAGCATGACTAGAAGATCGATGCAAGTGAGAGTAAGAAAATTTCAATCCATTTTCTTCACCTTATGGCGCCGCCTTACCCTCCAATTTGCCCTAGTGTGGGGTTGTTCTTGATAGGGATAATTTGAAAAAAAAAATTCATAAGTGTACGGGGCTCAAAGGGATTAAGCAATGGATCACTTGTAGTGTTTGTGATAGAGAAATAAGCTGCCCATCATCATTTCAGTCATCGTACCTTTTGCGAGAGAACTCTTCACCTTGCGGATATGGAACTTTCCTACACTCATCTCACAAGTGTATAAGTAAGGGATTGTGTATAGGATAGGGCTTGCCTTTCATCATCCTGACACATCTCATTTAGCATGCTTAACCCATTCCACATCATTCATTGAATTAGTCCATCTTGATATTCTTTAGTGGAATTGATACCAAACATGTAAGAGTCATTATGCAAAATCTTTTTTTTTTTTAAATGAGCTCAATAGCTTTAAGTATGAAAAATTGCAAACTTCAGTACAAACAGTTTATCACACTAAAAAAAATGCTTTCGTAAGTATGAAAAACATGATTTTGAGCGTTCATCCAAGGAATTGTCCCACGAGAGGATTGTCTTAGATTTGATGTTTTTGGATTGTCCCTGAAAATCCGCTTTTGTCCCTACACAAGAGAACGTGCATGAATAGGATATCAGAGTAAATTCAAATTGCACAAGCATTTTGACTCGGATCGAGATTTTGTCTCAGTCATGTCATTACTAGAATTTGTAGTGCCCCAATTCGTCATCTGCAAGGAAAAGAATAGAGTGTCAATTCCAGAATTAATTATATCCATGAACACAATGTATCCATTTCATCCAAGACGGATTATCCTCTTTTGATTTGTTCCATTATTTTCTCATGAAAATGAGAAACTTCATTTGGCCTTCGAGAATGACATCTCACATAAATTGTTATGAGATGTGCCACATATTACACTTTGGAATCAGGATGATTTTCTTCACTCTTGGGAGATGTCATCACAATCGGCTAACGGGTGAACTATCACTGGAAATTGACGCATTATTTTCAAATGCCTCTTTGTTATGCTCTAAGACATGAAGTAAATGAGTTAGAAAAATAAACAAGGGTAACATAATGCATGCTTTTGGAAATTACTTCAAAAATGATTTTTTTTTTTTTTAAGGAATATTTTGGATGAGGAAGCATGAAGAAGCCCGGTCCTCAGTTTTTCTCCATGGATGATATTTTCTTTTCATTGTTGGATATCGTCACCGGGCTGGTTTGGTGTACCTCATCATGTCCTCAAAATTGGAAATAAAATTGTAATTTCATTGAATAGAATCAAATGAATTACATTATTGGAATGGAAAATGCAAACAAGCCAAGCCCTAAAAGCGAAAGCAATAATCGAAATTTCAAAAAGCAGGAAATTCTAAACAAAACTTGAAATCCTAGAAAATAAAAACTTCTTCACTCAGTGACAGCATTTGCGCCTCCATCATGGTTAGGCAGAGAATTTTTCAGATTACTGCCGAAAGAAAATGCCTTTGTATCCAAGAGGTCTTGGACCTTATGCTTTAAAACATAACAATCATCAGTGGAATGACCAACCTCTCCCATGTGATAGTCACACTTTTCGGAGGGATTATATGCAGGATAATGCTCGTGATTTGGTCGCTTCGACTCAGTAGAGAGTAATCCATTCTTTTGGAGAACAGGCAAAACCTTGGATAGGGGTCCAGGAAGAGGTGTAAATTGTCTCCTAATATTACGTCGTCGACCCGAGAATTGATGTCCTCCACCTTGTTGTTCAGTAGAAATCTTAATTACCGGATCACGGTTCGGTTGAAAGTAGGCCATATTGATCTCAGCTTTACGGTCCTCCTCATTCTTGGTATAAAATCTCTTGTTAGATGGCTCAGTAAACCATCTTTCTCTTATCCCCATTTCGATATGTTCACCCACCGGGATAAGTTAGTTGAAGTTCTCAACATATGTGCTGGCCATTCGATTACAGAACTCAGACGGGAGAGTCTTGACGAACAACTTCATCAATTCCTTGTTGGTAGGCTCAGGAGTAATTTGAGCTGCCAGATTTCGCCATCTCACGACATACTCTTTGAATGACTCGTTCATCTTTTTCTCCATCCTCTCAAGATCCTCTCGGGAAGGTGCAATATCCATGTTGAACTTGTATTGCTTGAGAAATGCATCAGCCACTTCATTCCAAGTGTCAAGA
Source organism: Eucalyptus cloeziana (assembly GCA_014182715.1). Taxonomy (NCBI): domain Eukaryota; kingdom Viridiplantae; phylum Streptophyta; class Magnoliopsida; order Myrtales; family Myrtaceae; genus Eucalyptus; species Eucalyptus cloeziana. The sequence continues at coordinate 1,617,542 of CM024642.1, read as the reverse complement.
AGGTTCACATTCTTCATGATATACCAGTTTAATGCAGGTCCAATCAAACTCACATGGAATGATTGGATCATGAGGGGCTCGTTATTGACATATTGGGCCATACGCACGTGGTATATTTGCAAATGAGCTTTTGGGCAGGAAGTACCATCATACTTCTCAAAATCTGGCATTTTGAACTTCTTTGGCATCTTGACCTTCTCATACATGGACAGGTCGAACGGGAGTGAATTCTGCGACTCTTGCAGTTGTTTCAATTTTTCCTCCAGCTTTGTGAAGCATTCATCATGATCTGTCTTTGGAACGCTGTCAGGCTTGGTCTTTCCAACAAGGACCGAGTCATCGTCTAACCCGGGCATGTCATCGTCAATCTTTTGAACCTTGTTTCTTTGCTTCGGGATAATTATTTCAGGAAGAGCAAGTGCAGTTGTTGGATTTTCTTGGAGGAATTGGAGTTGATCTGTCACAAGCTGTATAGAGGCAAGCACTTATTGTAGTTGAGTCTCCACAACAGACATACGATCACGCATTTCTGATTGGTCGGTCATTCTAGCTCTTAATCGCGTAATAATGGGCGAGCGTGGAGGATCCGTTATCACCTAATGAAAATAAATGAAAATATGTAAGCACGGTGTGTGAATAGAGAGAGCCAATCCATGACAATGATCTGATCGATTTTTCATTTTTTTATGAAAAGTTCGTACAATAAGGGAATTTCTCAAAGAAAGTTAGAAAAATAGACACACTAGTGAGATCAAATGTCCTAGGAATAAATTGCAGACAAATTCACCAAAGTTTTTTGTTATTTTTCAAATGATTCATTGCATGGCAATTTTCCTCATTTCAATTCTAATTGACAAATGAATTAAATCAATGATTGACCTAGATTGTCATGGACGGACCAAGAATATGACAAAGTAAGTAAATTGCATTAGTATAGGGATAGAAGACTTACTTCACCAAGATAAATCGACGGCAATCACATAGACATGCGCATGGTAAGTGGCTCGATTTCTACTCTATAAGGCTTATCAAAGTGAAGCCACAAGGATGATCAAACTAGCCACGGGCTTATGGATTATGTTGGGTCCTCATGACTCCGGCTTGGTCAAAGAGCCGACCCGGGTCGTGGGCATGCAGACCGAGGTGGGTACTCTTGACACCATGAAAGAAACTTTGGGATTGAGATGGGCGACTCGTACCGCGAGCATGTGGTCGGAGTGGTATCCATCTCAATACCATTCTAAATGATCCTATGCGGCCCAAGTCCGGCGGCGGGTTGTGTGTGCAAAAGTGTAGTGTAAGATGCAAGGCATGCACAACAGTTTAAATCAAATAACACTTCAATAACTTGAATTTAAAACATTCATCCTCAACTCCAACCTGCAAGACAAGGGTTAACAATCACTACTCCCCTTATACCTCCCAATCTGCAAAAACATTTAACACCTAAATGTTAGGGACGTACCTGGAATCCTCACTGCCAAACAAATTTTTTTTTTTTCAAACAAAGAGAAAATTGGCCTAAGTCCACTAAGTGTTTTAACACAAGTCCTCAGTGGAGTCGCCAAGTTGTCGCGACCAATTTTTCGTGTGTGAACCACCTAGGGTTTGGCTAATGGATTGTTAAGCCTAGATTTAACTCGGGCTCTCCCAAGCCCATATCAATTCGCGACTTAGATTCAAATTTTTAAACATGCAAATGGATTTTATCTAGGAGTCTCTACTAATCTATTTTTGGTGAGTCGATTAGAAACCCAAGTAAAGTAATGGGAGTTTTACTTTACCCCTACGAACCGAGACTATGGAGTTTAACTTGGTTACACTAGATTTCTCTAATGCCCTTTCGGTACCATTCTTTTATTTTCAAAAATGTTTTTTGGCATGTAGCTCAGATTGATTTTGAATCTATTTCCCTAACATGTGAAGTGATCATGCGGGTGCGCAATTCACCAATTTAATACCCAGATAAACAATAAATAAATCGCAAACTTACCTCAAAGCAACGAAAGTATCTGCAATGTTAAATTAAAATCCACATCAACAACCCTAGATATGGTTTCTAATTAACACGCAATTTCATTTTTTCTTTTCACTTAATTGATGAAAATCATGCAATATGCGATGCAACATTAACTAAATGACCTATTTCTAATGACACGTAATTTCTAATTAAATGGGCCTAGCAAAAATATTAAATGGCATGCATCTCAATGAATCTAACCCTAATGACGTGCATATGATATTTTTTCTTTTTCCTAAAAGAATGCATTCTATCCTAAATAATGAAACTAATTTAGCCTAAGGCATTTTTGTATTTTTGTATGAAATTCGGAATTAAAAAAAATGTGAGAATTATCTAGCTAGATTAAGATCCTATTCAATTTATATTGGGAATTAGGTTAAACTCAATCCTAATTTAAAATAAAATATTATCTTAACCCAAATAATCCTAGAATGCAATCTATCTAAAAAAATCTATCTAACTTAAAATTAATTAGGAAGTAAAATTGAACATGCAATCTTACCCTAATATGCAATAACGTGCAAAAGATGCCCTATCCTATATGATATATACATGATGTTTTTTTTTTTATTAATTTCGAAATTAAAATTTAACTTGCAAATCAAATAATAAAACTAAAATTCTAAATGAATATGCTCTCTTTTGTTTTCTTTTTCATGATTCAAAATGAAATCTCTATCCTAAACACGCAAAATAAGAAAAGCAAACCAAACGCTAATTTTCCTTTTCTTTTTTTAATTTTCGAAATTAACAATCGCCTAATAATTAAACATGCAATTAAAAAAACTAACAACCTAAGTCAATTGATTTTTTTTTATCTTTTTTATTTAAAATAAAACTTCAATTCTAAACATGCAAACCCTAATTCTAACTTACATCTTTTTGATTGATTTTTTTAATTAATTTAAATAACACCATAGCAAATCAAGCAACATTGATACCTAAATTGACGAACCATATCTCGCGCATGAGATCGGGTTGGTCAATTTTATAAATCGCGAATCGAATCTCGGGCGGGAGATTGGATTGGCGATTTTTTAAAAGTGATTGCGAGTCGGATTTCGGGCGCGAAAATCGGGTGACAAATCCCAAATTTTCAAGGCAATTTCATATCATGCAATTTCATCATTACACTACGGAATAATTATAACTAAAAGAACAGATAAAGTAAAATAACAAAAATAACAAAATAAATAAATAAAAGAAAAGGATAAATAAATAAAAGAAAAAAAAAACTACCTAAATCGATTCTCTCTTTTTTTTTTTTCTTTTTCTTCTTCTCAGCAAGCTTGGGCTCGTGTTGGCTGGTCCGGTGAGGGGAGTCACCGGCGAGGAGCTCCGGTGAGGCAGGGCAGGCACACAGCAAGGAGCTCCAATGAGGGCACAGCAGGCGTGGGGTTCGGCGGGGCAGTAGACCGATGGTGTGGGCTTCCGGTGGCGTCGGGCTGCCTAGCGTCAGGGGGCTTAGCGGCTGTGGCAGCGTTGATTTGCGGCTGAGGAGCAGCGTTGAGCGCGGAGGGGTGACGCGGGTACTTGATCAGAGGACTGATCGCGGCAAAGCAGGCGTCGGGTGCTGGTGCAGCTCAGGCAATGGGACTTGGGCGGCGGAGATGCGTGTAGATCACGGGTGAGGCGAGCGGGCAGTGGCTTTTGGTGTCGTATTGCAGCAGTGGCGACGCGCGGACGCGCGGTGACTCGGGGTCGTGTTCCGGCACGGTAGATCTAGGCAAAGGCGGGGTCGCGGCTTTGGGGTGCGGAGCAGCGGTGATGGACGCGGGAGGCAAGCGGGCGGCGGTGGGTGCACAAAGGAGATGATGAATAATGTTCTCCCTTTTCCTTCTTTTTTTTTTTCTTTTTTTTCTGCTGCACACACGTTTCCCTCTCAACTTTCCTCTGCTATTTCACTGTTGCTGTCCCTTCTCCTTGCTACTTCTTCAGCCTTTTGCTAACTTTTCTTCTTTTTTCCAAAAGCTTTTTCTTCTCTTTTTGCTTCAAAGAACCGAAACCCCTTTGCTTCTTCTTCGTTTTTTGTGTTGAATTTCGACCTAGAAAAACCGAGAAGAAGCCCCCCTCTACATACGGCTGTGTGTGTCGATGTGTGTGTGTGACCCCCGCGAATTTCTCCATACGCGGTCCCTTTTATACAAGTGTAGGACTAAATTTTTTGGCCAATCTTCCTTATTTTTTCTTTCCTTTTGGCTGACGCACGAAATTCCCTTTGATTATGTAATATTTCTTATTTTGAGTTAAGAATATATTACTCAATATATACCCCACGTGCAATATTTTTTTTTTGTATTTTCCAAATATTTCATCCAAAAATTTCCTTTCCGCCCAAAATATGTCACCCCAGTGTATATTAGCTGAATATGTGAAAATCCCACCTGAATCAATACTCACCGTCGGTTCAATGCTAAATGCAAAATAAATGCAAAATAAATGCACCTAAAATCTATATGCTATGTAATTAACTATTTTTTTTAGGGAAAAAATTAACCCCTAATTTTTTAATGCAATAAATGACTAAACGGGTCGCCAAAATTTAGGTGTCAACAGATATAATAAAAGGGATGATAAAAAAATCAAAATCAAAATAAAAAACACAATTTTTTTAGGTTGATAATTTTATTATCACTATTCTTTCTTCGTCTTAGTTATTTTGACTGCCGTCCCATTTAAAAGGTCACACTTATGCTCAATTGTGTTAGGCGCACTTGTGGTTGGGCATGGACTACATTTCAACTCAAACCAGACATTTTAATTTTGTTTCGACTTTATTTAATGGACATAATGCCCGAACAATTGAATCATAAACAAATGATAAAGTTTAACTTGCCAATGTCGTCCCTTCATCAAAAGGAATCTTTAGAAATTCATACGAAGAAATTACACGTGATTTGATCCGAAGCATTGATTACATCCCAAATGCAAATGACTTTTAGTGCATAACTTATATAGATAAAAATATTAACAGATTTTACAATTTTAGTTTTGTAAAATGACTATACAACTCATTTAAGTCATAATTTTCTTCATCAGTTTAGTCTCACGTTTTGTGATTGGGAAGCTTCACTCTTGCCGCCTTTCTTTCTCTCTCCTTCCTCCGCAATTTCAAGGATTGTTTTGAAGTAGGCTATGTTTTTGAAACGGAAATTATTTATTGAAACTGAATAAGTTTGATATATTATCCTGATTAGACCCAAAAAAAATTATAATTTGATACTTAACACAACGTAGATTTTCCATTTAATCTAATGAAACTAAAAATAAAATTAAAAATTAAAAAACAATCTCGTCTAGTTCATAGGTTGACCCTGGAATTAGTTGGTTTACTATTCAAGGTCTGGAATCTGTTCACTTTACATAAACTTTTGGAGATCGTGACTTTAGAAAACTCTAGGGTCGCGTCACGTGACAAAATCGTGATATATGACACGTGGTTGTCACGTGACAAACAGAGAGATAAAAAGGGTACTGCAGCGAACTCTTTTCCGCCTTCTTCTAACTTGCATGGCGAGTAGTTCTTAGTAACAGAAAAAGCTTTCCAAGATCAACCGCTCATTTCCAGCGGGTGCTCGCTCTTCTTCCTCAACCGCTACCGATCATGAGTTCCTCCGCCTCCTCCAGCGGCGGCCGGAGCTCCCTCAACATGTGGTCGATGAGATCCTGAAGCGGTTGCCGGTGGAGTCGCTTCTCCGATTCAGGTGCGTCTGCTGGTCATGGCGCTCCGCTGTTTTCCGGTGAGTCTCTTGCTCGGGCTTCCATGTCACAAATCCAATTCCCGCTTGCTGCTCCTCCCGACTGTTACTTCTTTGTTGGCTCGTGTCATGGTTTGATCTGCGTCATGGAAATTTGCGGTGACTGCTCGATGTATCTGTGGAATTTATTCATCAGAAAGCACAAGGCGGTTCCACGATCCGGAGAGTAAATTTCTTGCCATGTATACTGCTCTAGCTATAGGGTTTGGCTTCGATGCTACATCTAATGATCACAAGATTGTGACGATTCTGCATTCATTCGATGATAATCGTCAATACTCAGAGACTCGAGTCCAGATTTATTTGGTCAGTGCAGATTTCTGGAGAAGTTTGGAGTGTGAGGTTCTTGCTGCGGCTGACACACCCTGGTCTTCTTGAATGGGAATCTGCACTGGTTTGTTTCCAAGCGCAATGAGGTTTACAGATCAATAGTCTTGTTCGATGTGGCCTGAGGTGTTTGATGAAATGGTTCCACGGAAGAGTTTTTGCACGGCTTTAGTGTCGGTTCACAAGTGGTTTTGTCTGTATTGAATGACTTGCTGGTTGTGTGCACTATTCTTGGGGAGGCAGTTGGCCATCCTGAACCGCTTTCCGTTTGTTCCATTTGGGTTACGAGGGAGTACAACGTGCCTGAGTCTTGGACCGAGCTGTATTCTTTTGAGTATAGTGGACAACTAGTCAGAGTTGATGGCTTCATGAGGAATGGCGAGCTTCTGATGTTAACAGATGATAAAGAACAAGTTTCCTAGAATCCGATCGCGGGACAATTCGCAATTGTTTCCCTACCAAGGAATTGTGGTTGGATTATTGTTGTAGAGAGACTTGTTTCACTTTAGAGATGGTTCGAATGTTGTTACATTTAGCTGTATGACAGGTTGATTCTGCTTGCAGAAGAGTCAAAAAAGACATCTGAAGTGAGGTAGTGCCCATTTACTTATCGTACTTCTTGCAAGCTTTAGAATGCATATGCATTTTCACTTTTGAGTTTTTCTTTAGACTAAGGAATGCCTGTTCTCCTTGCAATTTGTACCCGGAAAAACTTGCATTTTTTTTGTCTACATCAAAACCGATCAAAACCAGAAACGAAAGATAATCTGATTTCACCGAGTAACCCCCAAATGGCATATGCATGCGCATAGTCATGAGCTCTCCCTTTCCTAAGAAGTGATGGGCAGCGAAGAGATTGAGATCGCCAGAGCCAGTTATCAACAACCATCAGAAATCAACAGGTTTTTGGCTCTTATGCTTCTTTTCTGTGAAAGGTGAGGGTGTTTATGAGCAGAAAGTGATGGTGGTTTAACAGGGAGGAGAGAATAGGAGAAGATGGACAAACACAGCATGCATAGGTCTAGAGAGAGGACTTTGCAGAGTCTAGAGAGAGGTTTATATGGTGCTTGACCTTGCTCTGTATTTTAGAGAGCGAGAAAAAAATAACACACGAAACCAAGGCACTCGATTCTCTTTACTTTTGGACACACAGTGAAATAAAATAGATACAAGTGAGGGGGGAGAGAGATGTTTTGTTGGTGAAAGGAGTTCTATGATGTAATCGAATTCAAATCGCATTCGCTTATCTAATATTAGGCAAAGCATGCAACTCAACACTGCATCTACGGCTACAACTACAGCCTAGCCACTACTCGTAGATTTTAGATGATGCTGAAAAAGAATGACGAAGCTATTTTGAATGCTGTGCATACATGTGCTTGATTTGATGCCACCATAGGCATTTTTCAGCTTCTATAATACCACACAAGTCACATTTGAATTACGTTATTTTTACATATTTTGAGAATTTAGAAATGCTGCGGAGACATACATTACCAAAGAGGCTGGCTGGAGGCATGCTAACGGTTCGGATCAGGTCAATTAATGTTTTGTGCTATCTTCTTCTTTGTTTTAAATTTTTGTTGAAGTTGAAGCAAGCAACCTCTTAAAATCACTTAGATGTATACATACGTTAGTGCTTCCCTTCTCATTGTGGAAAGAAAAGAAACATGTTCCTGAGTCCAATAATTAGTAACTTCACTGCACTGGAGAGATATAGAATCACCTTCTTTTGTCATTCTTGAGCATCTTCGTCGTCTTCTTCTGCTTCTTCAACATTGGAACACTTGATGGGTCTCCTCAAAATTCACATCCACAAAGGTGTCACGAAGGTGTCATTTTGGCCATCTGAGACATCAAAAGCAGCATTCCTTAATGTCAAACTCGGCAAACGGTTCTCATTTTTACTTCCCGGATGTAAAGGAAAGAGTACCCCTTCAACAGAGATGCGGATCTCGTTGGCCTTCCCCTCTGCCTCCTACTGATGAATTTGACCATCTGCTGAATCTGTTTCGTCAAATTGGCGTCATTCATCTTCATTAGAGGTGGCAAAATGGGTCTTAGACCCATATATGACCCATTTAAATCATAAATGAGTCATATATGGGTCACTTGTTTTTTTGAAGAGACTGGTTAAATGGGTTTGATAATTGAAGACTTAAGATAGGTGAGTCTTAAGTGGGTCTTAAATGGGTTGGATTTAGAACCTATTTTCAACCAAAATCACACAATCTCCCTATTCCCTCTTTAACTTTACAATTTTTTTTTTTTTTATTTTATAAAAATTGAAATTATAATAATTATTTTTATTTTCTTTTCCTTTTTCTTTTTTTCTTTCCTTTTTTTTTCTTTTTTCTTCCTTCTTTCGGTGGTTGGCCGACGATGGCCGGCGACAGCCTAGGTGAGCCTTGAGCTCGCTGGCGTCGAGCAAGCTCGAGCTCACCCGACGCCGGGAGACGCGAGCCTCGCTCGACGTCGGAGAGCTCGAGTCTCCCTTGCGTCGGGTGAGCTCGAGCTCGCCGGATCCGCGAGTAGGAGGCCTCGCCGACATCCGGCGGGCTCGAGCCTCACCGATCTAGCGAGACTCGAACTCGCCGACGTCGAGCGAGGCTTGAGCCTCGCCGTCTGGCGAGCCTCGAGCTCGCCGGATCACGCAAGGCGGATGCCTCACCGACGCGTTCGGCGAGCCTTGAGCCTCACGATCTAGTGAGCCTTGAGCTCGCCGGCGTCGGGCGGCGGGCGAGCTCGAGGCTCGCCTATGGCCGGCACCGACCCGGTCCTCGTGGCCGGCCGCCCCAAAGAAGAAGAAGAAGAAAAAAAAAAAAAGAAAAGAGAAAAAGAAAATTAAATATTATATTCTTAAAAATAAAAATAAAAATAATTTAAAATTTTAATTTTTAAAAAATAAAAAAAAAAATTAAAATTCGATTTTTTTTAAAAATAATTATTTTAAAAATGATAAAAATTGTCCATTAAATTTGTGTCGTATAAAACCATTTTAGCAATATCATTTTTAAATATATATATGCTTTTTTTAGGTTTCGTTAAATGGGTCGGGTATGGGTTGAGTACGGGTCGGGTCGGGTATGGGTCAAAAATTTTGCACTGCAATAAATGGGTCATAAACGGGTTAAATGGGTCGATTTGGGTCGGATCATTTATGACCCGATCCAAACCCGACCTGACCCACCCGTTTAACGGGTCTAATCTTCATGGGCAGCTGTGATCAGTAACCAACCAGGATGGAGATCCGAGTGAGATCTGAGAAAGACCGTGCGAGATGAGGAGAAACTTCCTTTGATGGTGAGGTCGATTGAGGGTAAAGAAAAATCCAAAAGCTTTTTTTGACCCAAACCGAACTGAAATAATGCCCAATTTTTTAAGTTATTACTCCAATGGGCAAAGGACGCAACCTAACAAGATCTGAAATATTTGGTTCGAGTCATGCCGCTTGGTATATTTTTGACACCCGTTGCTGGTGGGCGTCATCATGCCCTCGCTACTTTGCATGGTGTGTCTTTTTTTAACTAATATGTAAAACGGTCAACGTAATCAATGAACGTAGGGTAAGGAAAGCTTGTTGGAGGAAATACCAATATGCTTGTTGTATTTCTTTATTATATGTGTACTCATAACTATATTCTACTAAAAGCACCTACCAACCTCAATAAAAAAGCATGAGTTTATTTTCATCTCGTTTTGACTTTAATTCGTTAGCATAAGATCTAAACAATGGAATTATAAACAAATACAAAGGTTGACTTGTGAATGTCATGTTTTCATCGAAAGGAGCCTTTAAAAATTATCGGATAAGTCTTACAGCATGAACCCTCGATTCAAACAATTCTTAGATAGCTGCACAAAATCCGACTCACCCTCTTTCCTTTCCTCATTTGATTCTAGATTAAATGTTAATGCCTTTTAGTGAATAACTTATATAAGCAAATTTTATAGAAAGATTAACAGGATATAGGCCGTTGGGGGGCCTCGGTCCAATTTAGACCGCCGCCTTGGCCCTCGTGGTTGAAGACCATGCAAATCACCAATGTGATCACTCGGAAATGGCTCTCGGAGGTCATTGCGTGGCCTTCAAGCTGGACTAGAACAGGCAGGATCCTTGAGATCTTGGTGTTGAAATATTGGACAAAAATGCATAGCGCCTTCATATGCACTTGACCCTCAGAAGGTAGATCTTTCTCAAAGAAAAATATTTGATCTCTTAGGAGTGTGGCACGCACAAACTCTTCCAACTATACCTTTCCAATGGTTTTAGGCACATGGACTTCATTCAGATTCTTGAGTAGGGCTTTCCTATATTTCTTAGACGACTTAAAGAGCTCCAATAAGGAAATTTGAGTGGGCATCTTCTTCAATTGCTTGGTTACTTTGGCTTCACTCGTCTTGAGTGTCTTGAGAAGTTGTTCAGCCTCCTCATTGATCACGGCTTTCTTCTCAACACCAGCGCGGGGTGGATAAACTCGACCTAATCGAGTAAATAGTGTCTATCACATTGGCACAGTAATTCCACGGGACTGCCTTGGTGCCATAAGTGGAAGGTGCTTTGGCCTTTGAGCATTCGCCAATCTAAGGTGGTAGCTTGATGACCGCGGGTTCAAAATCCATACTCGAGATTTTCATAGCTTCAAGGTTGTCGACCAGAAGGTCCAATTCAATAGGATCCATATTAGTCCTTCAAACTCCATGAATAGTGTTTTCCTTATTAGGTCGATCACAATAGGATCAATCATAGCCACAAAATCATCATTAAATTCGACCCCTTCCACTAGGAATGATGTTGTTAGGATCATCAAAGAAGCTTGGAGGAGGAGTATACTTAACCATAAAATTGAACTTTCTACTAGATTGCCCAAGGATATCGACTATTTCACCCTTCTCACGGGCTTTTCTTATGAATTCATGGTCCCAATGGGACCCTCTTCATCATCCCATCCGCTCCGCTCGGAACAATGAAGAAACTTGATAGTGGTGCAAACTTCACCTTGAAGTCATATTTGCCACTTGGTTGACCAAGAATGTCGACAACTTCACCACTCTCTTGAGCTTTCTTGATGAACTCATAGTCCATGTAGGAAGCTCTATACTCATCTTCACTTTCGGTATCTGAATTTTCCTCCTAGTACATTGGGGCTTTCATCTTTAAGGCTCAACGATCATCCTCTCGAGAATCATTCTTGCTCGGGTCTTCAACTTCGCTTATGACTTCCGAAATCATATTTTTGTCAAACAAGTCAACCTCAACCAAAGTCATTGATTCTTGAGTCACCTCATCATCTTCGTATTGGATCATACCTAGCTCAACCAATTTAGCTAGGCACGCTATCTTCTCATCATGAGAGATGTCACCTTTTATTTGGCAATCGGCAAAGGACATGACCTAACTTAACTTGTGCATATCCATGAGAAATGGACGCTTGTCATCATCTCCAAAGATTACATTGACGTCTTCAGCATGCTTTGGGAACGGGTTTTGTTGGACATTCGGCATTAAGTCCTTAAAAGTCAGCAAATTCTTATATAGAAAGTTCTGGATCTTCGATTGTAGGACATAGCAGTTGTCCATACTGTGTCCCTTCTCCCCTACTCACAACTCTTATTGAGGTCAAACCTAGGGAATTTCGGCTAATTATCCCTCGGGACTTCTCTCGCCACTAATCGATTTTCAATCAGTATGGGGAGTAACTGAGACATCGATTTTGGCAAAGGAGTGAATTGCCTTTGTGGGGCCTTCCCCTTACGGTCAAAGCTTCAAGAAGAACTCCCAGCTTCCATAGCGGGCTTTTGAGCAGATGAGTTCTTGATGTAGGCAACTCTACAGTGGACTCCTTGTCTTTCTTTGGAAGGAGCCTGGAGGTTGTCATCTCAAATAGTCTTCCATCTTGCATGATATCTTCAATATGTTCTCCCAATTTAACTAGCACATGCTCGAAGGAACAATTGCATAGCTTCTTTCTCAGACAAGGAAGGTTTAACTTGAGATGCAGTGGCTTTCAACCTTTGGCATATGCTTTGAATGTTTTAGTCCTCCTCTTATCAACTCAGACTAGCTCTTCTCGAGTCGGGGCAATTTCGGTATTGAACTTGTATTGTTCCAGAAATTCATCCACAAGATGCTCCCAACTATGGATCCTCTCTAAATCCAATTCGATAAACTAGGTCAAGGCAGGACCAATCAAACTATCTTGAAATGAATTGATGAGTAATGGAGGGTTGCCGGAATAACGATTCATCTTGCCTAAGTAGTACTTAAGATGGGTCTTTGGACACCCAATCCCATCATACTTTCTCGTGAATTTGGGCTCCTTATAGAATTCTGGAACCTTCACCTTAGCAAAGGGCGACAATTTGTCAAACCCTTGATATTGATGTCTTGTAGCATACACAGGAGCTCCTCAATCTTTACGAGGCGTCTCGCACTTTCCTCATCAAAATGGGGAGTAGAAATCTCCTTAGGTGGAACCTCTAGGTCTATGACGATTGGACTAGCAACAAGAGGAGGTCCTTTCTCAACGAGATTAGCCACTGGCACGTCAGCAGGCACGGTGGGAATATTTGTCGCAACAGCAAGAGTTATGAGAGTCAAATTCTTGACTTGGTTGGAGAGATCAGTTAGCGGTGTCATCATTTGCGTCATTTGATTCTTCATAGTTATGATGAAAGTATAGGTGTCCTCGTTCTCCATCCTTGCTTGGTGATGAGTGCGTATAATGAAACGCTCTTAGTCATGTTTTAGTACCTTTTTTGTAAAATAAGGAACTCAAATCAGTATGTGGGAAAAGAAATTAAAATAATTACAAACCTTGTCAATTCTATATTTTCTTGAGATGAAATAGTGATAAGAAGCATATATGACCCCAGTATCATACAACATCATCTCATCAAAATTTCTTTAAAAGAAATTATATAATTGAAAAGGATGACGACAAATATTTAATTCAAATGCCCATTTTCTAAAAGTTACATGAAAAAGGCAACTCTATGAATTTTCATTGATTCTATCAAACAATTACAAGGTAAATAGAAACTTGAATATCAAAACTAACAAAGCCATTCGATTTACAAGTAATATGAAAATGAATACAATGAAATTTCAATTACAAGGTATCAAGGAAAGTACAAAGGAATTTCCTTTACAAAGAAAGGGGAAAATACATGAAATATCCTCAAGTAAAAACCTAAGAACTAGCCAATACCATGCGGAGACGCTTGTTATCATAGGCCAAGCGTTCCACATCAATCGAAGCTTCATCTTCATGCTTCATGACATGGGCTCGATGAAGTTCTTGTGGTTTGGGAATGTTAGGCAATTCAACTTCGAGCTTAGGTTCCACATGACGATAGATATAGTCAATCGTTGTGTGATGTAACATCATTTCTCCTTTCAAGTTGGACTTATCAACAATGCCCACATGATGCAAAGATCAAGAGTACCATATTCCAATAACAGCTCTTCGATGTGGCCAATTTGGTCTCCCATGATGACCTCCTCGTGATAATCAGTACGGTACGACCCCAGCTTGAGGATTAATGGAATCATTTGAAGCACGCGATATTGATGGAACACCCTTAACGGGTAATATGACGTTAGACCCGTCAAACCCATGAGGGGGAGTGGGTTGTTAACTCCACTAATAAGGCACATCTCGGGATTCCCTAGCCGTCGGATGTATCATTGGATTAGGCTCAGTGTGAGTCTTTTAAGGAAATGGAAGCATATAGAAAAAGACCATGACGAAAAGAACTCATTCTTTTCTTGGAACATAAGAATAGGATGGTAGTTCTTCATGACATTGATGATTCTAATACAAGGGGCAAACCCTTTAATATGAGAAATGAACCAAATTTGGAGAAGTCCTAATAGGGCTCTAAGAGTTCCTCGTCCATTTGCATCGAATCGGTTGAGGATACGAAAGTTTCAGCAAGAATCATGTGTGTACAGTGGCTAAAGGCACATGCTTGGCTAACTATGTGAGTAACTAAGGGATCCATTGTTTTTCGAGTATAAGTAAATATCATAAAGCCAAAGATCATAAAGAGGAAGGTATAGGAATTTGGTTTCCAGACTTAGGCTCAAGGCTAAGGAGATGTTCAAGAAAGATGTAAGGCATGGAATTCGAATTTCCCTTAAGAATGACTCTAATTTTATCAAAAGGAATGTTCAGAAATTGACTCAAAAGGGAGATTGGATTTTGATTAATAGGAGGAGTAGCGAAACCGACGGAAGCCTTACCTAACTCAATGGCTATCTCAAACTCCTCAATTGTAGGGGTTAACTCGTATCAATTAAACACGAAGGTGGAAGTCACAGGATTCCAAAAATTGACCAAGGCTTTTAGCGTGGCGATTCAGAGTTCGACCTTCAGTAAGGTCGGGAAAAACCCTATGGGCTTCTCCACATAATCCTGGCACTTCGGTTCAAGGTTATCCCATATGATCTTGGGACTCCTCCACAAGGGAATAACATTGATCTCAAGCTTGCCCATCTAAACCTAAACCTAAAGGGGCATTCAAGATTAAAGATGCACTGTAGCTGGAAATATAAAGTACGGAATTGAAACTTGGAAATTGGAAAAAATAACAACGATAAAAAGAGAACGATATCTTACCAATCAAAACCATGGCAAGCAAAAATCACACATCGCATGAGGACTTGTGAGGTTTCGATGCCTAAGGTGCTAAAGGCTTAAGGTCCCAATCCCAAAGGATAAAAGTAGTTTACCCAACGCTATTATTGTCATATCAATGCCACTTTTATAAATCGGGATGAGTGGGTTTATGGAAGTATGAATTACCATGAGTGTTCACTTGCGAATTCCACCCACAAACCCTCTTAAAGGTTCTAAATTAGGCGATCGAGGTTTTTAAACAGCAATTGTGCATGCAGTGTAATGCTAAAACTTATAAACATGCGTTTAATTTAAACAACCAACACTTCAATGTAACCCATCATTCATTCATACATCATTCCACCACTTGCAAGGCAAGGGTTTACAAACACGCCATCCCTTATAACTCCCAACTATAAAACCATTTAACACGAGGTTAGTAACTAACCTCATTTTCCACGTGACTTTGATATGCAGACGATCCTACATAAGACACGTTAGTTAACACAACAATCATTTTAAATGGTTTCAAGTGCTCTTAACTTGTAACTAGTCCCCAGCAAAATCGTGAAGCCTATCGCGACCTGACCTCTCTCGGGGTGGAAAAGGTGAGGTTTAGAGTACTTGACCACAAGAGTTCCCTCATGGTTCACATCCACAAAGACGCCATCACCTCCCCTTTCAAGACGAACCATTTGTGAGCTCCCTCTTTTACAGTCACAAGCTCTCCCAAGCTCATACCTTGCATGATAGCAGAAAGTTTCGTGATTCGTACCCATACGGGCAACATACCTCGAAAGAGGAGGTTGGGTGTGGATATCAAATTTTGGGATACTTTTACCATGGTAGCTCTTCCATTAGTACTTGCTCCCCATGGATAGCATCACTTCATCCATTAAGAACTTTCCACAACGGGTATGCTAGACCACGGTAAGCCTTGTTGAGGCCGATACGCCTCACGATGGGTTTATTTATTAACTAGTTATTTAGACAACCTAACAAAAATGGGAGTCGCCGCTAGCCTCGTTTTTGGGGTTCTGTTAGAAAATCCAATTGAGGGTTGAGAGTTGTCCCTCGATTTCCATGCAATTATGTATTTATGTTCGGGGACTTGGGTTACGTTAATATTTCTATTAATGCCTTTTTGGTACTTAACAGTATGTCGTGTTACTTAAGGTGTCCATGCATTTCTTTCTACTTTTTCGAGATTGATGAACCTAAACTAAGTGACCATACATGGATAGTCATTTTTATGCAATTCTATTACTATGAAATAGAAAAGAAAGCACACAATTAAATTTAAAGATGAGACAGTAAGTGAACAACCAAATAAGGAAAGCGATAAATCTAACATGCAACCCTAAATAACGAGTAAAAATAAAGTGTAAAAATAAAACCTGCACCTTGTCGGGTGTTTATACAAATGAAGAACCCGAAACATATATTAGGAAAATGGATACAATAATATAGTCAGAATGGACATCAACCTTCCATCGTCTTCATGTCTTGATGATTCTCCACCTCCAAGGACCTAATCTAATTCTAAACTAAGAACTAGAAATAGGTACATACAATGGAAAGAAATAATCATTCACGTCAAAATAGTTAGAAGCATAAGGAATAATCAAGAATATATGAATAAATGAAATCATATGCATAAATGAACAATTAGGGCCTCGGGGTTGGCCTTTGCAATTCATGCATCTGTCCCTCTAGACACCTACCCAATTCGTTTTTATGACTCATAGCCATTGGTGATCATTTGTGTTCTCACATGGCCACTAATGCTTATAAGTCACTAGGACGTGCTCTAAGTGAATCCCAAGATCTACCCATGGAATAAGGCATCGCACCTAACATGCCTCTGGAATTCACATGCAATTGCGAAAAATAAACATACAGGTAGGCCCTTGGGCCCTATTTCCTAAATAGTCAAATAATTTTAGTGAGTCGACAGCGGATCACTTATTCAATTGACATGTGCCAATCACAATCACAAGTATTTCTAACAAATGGAGTGGTTTCATGCATGAATGGTTCATGTGATGCATCAAAGATTTAGAAGTATTTGAAATGTCGAGAATGGAAAATGAAGTTTTTTGACATAGGAACATCTCGGCTATAGCTCGCATATCATGCACTCACAAACATCGCAAGAATTTTAAATACGGTCCAAACTGTTGGAGAAAACTCCTTTAATGTTTTGAAGTTGATAAAACTTATCCAAAGTCTATTTTGAAGAATTCCAGACTTTAGTGTCAAAGTTTGAAGACCGCTAGACTATAGGTTCAAAGTCTGCCCACATTGACAAATTCCAGACTGAATGCTATTGAAGAATAAAGACTTTTCCAGACACAAGATTATCTTTATTTCTTCAAGGGTTCGGTTCGTATGGCTTAAAGATGGCTTTCTAGTTGGACATAGCACCTACATGATTGACTATCTTTATTGAAATCAATTTCAATATTCAAATCTTTTGGAAGGCAAGTAAACTTGGAAAGTATCTACTTATGGAAACCAAGATCCCGATTGTATGGGCAAACATAATTGACGGGTTTTCATCTCAATCATCAAATGACTCAAGATCTCCTTGATTGATTCTGTCCATTGGGTTGATTGGAAGAATTTATTTGGAAAGTGCCAACGGTCAAGAAGGCATGAAGGAGTATTTAAAGGAGACATCTCTAGTCACTCAATAAGAGTGTGGAAGAAAAAATTTCAAAGTCTAAAACTTCCTAGTTCCTTACTATTTCATTCACTGAACTCAAATTTGTACTCAAAAGAGAGAAAAAAAACTTATAGTGTGACTTCATGAAAGAGAAGCAAACTCTTCACTGTAAAGTTGAAATCATCAAGCTGTAAAATCTCTTTTGTTTATTAGTGGAATCCAGCCAGTGGGCTGTCAACGTGGGAGAGTGGACATAGGCTTAATCTAAGCCGAACCACTATAAACTCTGTGTTCTTATTCTCCTCCCTAAACTCCTTTATTTTGTTCATAGTCTGAATTCGTTCAAAGTCTATCATTTTCTAAAAGACATCTACTAAACTTTGCAAAAATTTTACTTCACACCTATTCACCCCCTCTAGGTGTTGTTACTAGCCCTTTCAATTAGTATCAGAGCTTGTGTGCTTATTTTATTGAAGTGTTTTACTTCTAAAGCTAAAGATCTATGGCTAGTATTTTGGCTCCAGATTTGGTTAAAGGCCAAAGCAACACCAGACCTCCTTACTTTGATGGAAGGAGTACAATGTGTGGAAAAACAAGATGAAGGCGTTTCTAAGATCAAAAGATTCCCTGGAGTGAGATGTAGTAGAAAAAGGGATCAATCCCAAAACTACATCAACCTCAGAAAGAGGAAAATAAGTTGCAGATGCTGGCAAAATAACACAAGCAGAATTAACTAAGAGACAAGTTCTTGATGCTAAAGCTATCTACTTTTTATACTGTGCTTTATCTCCTACTGAGTATAACTGAATTTCTTCCTGTGAAACAACAAAAGAAGTTTGGGACAGGTTGCACGTTACCTACAAAGGAACTGATCAAGTAAAGGAAACGAAAATCAATATTCTACTCGGACAGTATGAAGCCTTCAATATGAAGCCTCCAAGATGAAGCCTGGAGAATCCATCACTGATATGTTCAGTCGTTTCACTGAAATCGTGAATGGATTAGCATATCAAGGACAGCCAATCTCAGGACCAATGAAGGTCAATAAACTACTACGTTGACTCTCTAAAGATTGGAATCACGTGAAAACGTCAATTATTGAAACCCAGAGGATCATGCCTCTTTCAGTAGATGAACTAGTAGGCACACTTCAATCATATGAAGTGGAGCAAATTAATGAGGAAGAAGATCCTATAGGTAAGAAGTCAATTGCTCTAAAATCTAACGATGATTCTGATGATACAGATTCAGAAGATGACATGGACAATGAGGAGTTAGCACTTATGATTAAGAAGTTCAGAAAGTTGAATAGGAAGGAAAGAAGATTCAATTGGAAGAAGCAGAGCACTCAAAATTTCCAGAAGAAACCGATTGAGGACAATGAAACCAACAAATACGTGATATGCTTCGAATGTAAGAAAAATGGGCACATCAGACCTAACTGTCCTCTGTTGAAGAAAAAGAAAGGAAGAACTGAGAGATATAAAAAGGCTCTCAAAGCAGAAACTTGGAGGGATACCGAGTGCGAGGAAAATGATGAAGAATATGCCAACATATGTCTGATGGCCAATTCAGAATTAGACTAAGATTTTGAAACAAATTCTGATTCAGACTCAAACAAAGAAGTTGAGGTTAGCAATTTAAAATTCCTGTTAAAGTCTCAAAGTATATAGATGAACTCTGTCTCAGTCTCAAAACATCTCTTAAAAGGATTTTCGGACTAAAAAGGGAGAATTATAAACGAGGCAACAGAAACTTCTTGGAGAGAAAAATTTGAAAGTATGGATAACAATTTTGTTGATTTGAAAGTAAATTATGATTTTCTTTCGAAGGAAAATACCTTTTTGAAAGAAGATATTTCAAATATCACAAAAAGATTTTCAAAATGATCTGAGAAGTTGGAGAAAATTCTTTCAGTACAAAGACCTTATTTTAACAAATCTGGTTTAGGTATGACTTCAGAAACTATTCCTTTAATTGATTTTCCCAAAGTTAAAGAAAAAATCAAACAAAGACCTACAAGGGCATTTTACAAAAGTCACTTTCAAAAGATTTTTGTAAAACCTATTGGTCAAAGTGCTCTCAAATGTTCAAAATGTAACAGCTTAAAACATTTTGAGAAGGAATGTCCCAAGGTTTGGAGACCTGTTAAGAGGGATTGGGCAAAGACTATTTTCAATACTAACTCTCCTGAACCTAAGAGAATATGGATACCAAAGAAAACTTGAGTTCTTTTTTTGTTCACAAGTCACTATCAAGAGGAAGATCAAATGGTACTTGGATAGTGGCTATTCGAGACACATGACAGGAGATTCAAGTTGCTTTATAAAACCTTTTCAAGTGAATGGTGGAAAAGTTTCATTTGGTGGAAACAGCAAAGGAAGGATTGTTGGATGTGAAATCATGAAGATTGGAAGCTTGACTATCAACAATGTCTCCTTGGTGGAAGGTCTGAATTACAATCTACTCAGCATAAGTCAACTTTGCGATACTGGATTCAAAATAAATTTCCAAGAAGGCATCTGTTCGGGAACAAGCAAAGATTTCTCTCAATCTTTCACTGAACGAAGGCATGAGAATATTTACCTTCTGGATATAAAACCATAAAGTTCTCAGTGTCTTATATCTATTCAAGATGAAGCAAATCTTTGGCATTGAAAGCTTGGTCATGTTAACATGAAGCAAATTGCCAAGATTTCTTCAAAGAAGCTTGTTCGTGGTCTTCCCAACCTGACTTATCAAAAGTCTAAATTATACACTCCATCTGTTTTGGGAAAACATGTTAGAAGTTCTTTTAAATCTGTAAATCAAGTTTCTATCAATCGAGTTTTGCAGCTTCTACATATGGACATCTTTGGACCAACCAGAACTCAAAGTATTAGTGAAAAGAAGTACTGCCTAGTAATCGTGGATAATTACTCTCGCTTTACTTGGGTTTACTTTCTGTCAAATAAGTCTGAAGCCTTCTCTCACTTCTCAAAGTTTGCCAAGAAGGTTCAAAATGAAAAAGGATATGCTATTTCGAGCATACGAACAAACCATGGAGGTGAATTCGAAAATCAAGACTTTGCGAAGTTCTGTGATGAATCTGGTTTCCAGCATGTTTTCTCTTCTCCATACACTCCAAAACAAAATTGGGTCATGGAAAGGAAGAATAGATCCTTACATGAGATGGCCAGAACCCTCTTAATTGAGAGCAAAATTTTCTCTCGATTTTGGGTTGAAGCAGTTTCTACAGCTTGCTACATCATCAACAAAGTGTTGTTGAGGTATATTCTAGAGAAAACTCCTTATGAAGTATATAAAGGGAAGAAGCCAAATGTTTCTTACTTCCATGTATTTGGCTGTAAATGTTATGTTTTGAAAAATGCAAATGATCGAATCGGGAAGTTTGAAGAAAAAATCAGACGAAGGAATTTTCCTTGGCTACTCAACCTCAAGCAAAGCATACAAAGTCTTTAGCAAGAAGACTCAATCTGTGGAAGAATCCATGAACATCAAATTTCAAGATTCTATGCAAAATCAGCTAGATCAGACTCAATTTGAAGAATCTGAACCCGTTCAAGACTTTACAAAGTCTACTTCCCCTGAAGAGGTTCAGACTTCAGGAGATTAGCAACAAGCAGATCTAGAAGATTCAACTGAAGCAGAGGATCAGCAGACTCTCAGACCAACCATCAACTGGAAGCATAGGTTAAGTCATCCCAAAGAACTCATCATTGGCAACATTGATGAAGGAATTCGCACCAGATCCAAAAGGTGAGAAGAGTCTAGCGCCCTAGCACTTGTTTCTGAGATAGAACCCAAAAGTGTAGAAGAAGCCCTGTCTGATGAAAGCTGGATCAAAGCTATACAAGAAGAGCTTAGACAGTTCAACATCAACGATGTTTGGGAGCTAATTCCTAAACTTAAAGGTAAGTCTGTTATAAATGGGTTTTCGGGAACAAGATGGACGAGAAAGGAAAAGTGGTCAGGAACAAAGTAAGACTCGTGGCCAAAGGATATATGCAAGAAGAAGGGATAGACTATGACGAGACCTATGCACCAGTAGTGAGGTTAGAAGCAATTAGATTATTACTTGCTTTTGCTTGCTATAAAAAAATTTCAGGTTGTTCTAGATGGACGTCAAAAGTGCATTCCTTAATGGATTCATCCAATAAGAAGTCTATGTAGAACAACCACCAGGATTTGAAGATCCAAGAAAGCCAGACTCAATCTACAAACTGAAAAAGGCCTTGTATGGACTAAAGCAAGCACCTCGAGCTTAGTATGAAAGGTTAAGTAAATTCCTAACCCAAAATGGTTTTGTTAAAGGAAAGGTAGACACTACTTTGTTCATAAAAAGAGAGGGTAAAGACTTTATGCCGGTTCAAATTTATGTTGATGATATTATCTTTGGATCCTCTAATGAAAATCTATGCAAGAAAATCTATGATGGGTGAGTTAACTTTTTTTCTAGGATTGCAAGTTAGACAATCGACAAAAGGTATCTTTATTCACCAAGAGAAGTATGCAAAATATCTCATCAAGAAATTCGGATTGGAGAATTGCAAGAAGACGGAGACACCAATGTCAGGTTCTTCGAAGCTGGATAAAGATGAAGGAGGAAAGAAAGTAGACTAGAAGCTTTACAGAAGCATAATCGGTTCTCTTCTTTACCTTACTGCATCTAGACCTGACATTTTGTTTAGTGTTTGCATTTGTGCTAGATTCCAATCTGATCCCAAAGAATCTCATTTAAGTGCTGCAAAACGCATCATCAAATATGTTGCGACTACTCTTCTTGGATATTCAAACGTATATTTAACAGGTTGTAAAGTCGATAGAAAGAGTACTTCTGGTACCTGTCAACTGCTGAGCAGCATGCTGGTGTCTTGGTTCTCAAGGAACCAGATTACTGTGGCTCTATCAATAGCAGAAGCAGAGTATGTGGCTCTTGGGAGCTGTTGTTCTCAAATTTTGTGAATAAGACAATAGCTAAGAGACTTTAGAATTGAAGAATCGTGTACTGAGATCAGATGCGACAACACCAATGCTATCAATCTCACGAAGAATCAAATTCTTCATTCAAGGGCAAAGCATATAGAAATTCAACACCATTCATAAGAGATCATGTCCAAAATGAGGAGATTATGATTCAGTTCATTGACTTAAAAAATCAGTTGGCAGACATATTTACAAAGCCTTTAGAGAAAAATCTATTTGAGTCTATTCGCACCAGACTGAATATTTTATCTCCTACCGGTTAAAGTCTAAAGTTAGTCAGACTCAGAAAGTCCAGAAATTACTTCTGTAAGTTAATATCTCTTCAATGCAAGTAATTTAATTTTAGTATGATAATTTCGAACAGGTACATTGATATTCGAATTGTTGTTTGTCTATTTTATTTTTGGAAATTATCTTTTTCGAATTTTTGAATTTTTGGTAGTAATTTTGAAAAAGGCAATTTTCTTTGTGACTATTCATTTTCTCTTTTATTTGTTACCATTCATTTCCTTTATATACCTTTCGTATTCCTTTCGAGCACTTTTTACCAAACCCTAGCATACAAACTTTCTATTCTTTCGTTTCTACTCTCTCGTTTTTACTCTCAAGTTTGTTCTGCAGGTCTTCATCTTTTTCACTCGAACTTGTTTGTGAATTCCTCCACGACTGTGAAGATGTCTTTTCAAAGAAAGTCGTCTCTGATCGCAAGCAATGGACCACAGAATATGCCTGAGGGTCCTACACATTTTGATCTGACCGAGGAAGAAGAGTTTTTACAACACTCTCCACAGCGTGCTACACAGAATCCTCCGCGCCAACCAGTGGAAGAGAAAATCGAGGAAGACATAGAACCTCTCAGAACCATGAAACCCAAGGTTATTTATAAACTTTACACTCATTTGAAGCAGGGTGGTACTATTATGACATTTATTGATGAATTTCTGAAAGAAAGAGGATACAAGAATGAGACTCTGTTCTTGTGAACGATGGAAAGATTAAGAATAACACCTGAAGGATCGACAGATAGAGCGTTTGCTAACTCTCCAGTTGATCCTCACTTTGGCTCTTTCAATCAGCTTGAGAGCAAAGACGATGATGAGAGGATGTTCTTGAACTTCCAGCTGAGAATGGACATTGCTACTGAAGTGCCTGGTGATGGAACGAGTCTTTTTCATTCTAAGGATCAAAAAAGAGTTTACACCAAACTGCTGAAAAGAGGGGTGATGAACCCTCGATCAGTCGATTTTGATTTTCTAGACTCAATCAAAGTGAATCTGAGGGAAAAATTCTCTCTCCTTCAACTAGAGAACTTTTGCTCTAAGACTACTGTTGGATATCCTGAGTTAACTGTTTATTTCTATTCGAACCTGTCTTTTCTTGACCCGAATAGATTTCAATTCACTGTGCATGATAAAAGCTACATGGTGGATGTTGATACGTTGGCTGGCATTATTAGGGGTGGAAAGAGCTGGTTTCCAACCAATAAGTGTCTCGGTTGGACATGCGACAAGATTTCTTGTTAGGGACAGACTTCCTAAAGGGGGCATCACTTATTCCAGACTATTTGCCTCAAATATTTTGCTGCACAAAGTCGTGATCAACTGCATTCGACCAAAGTCAACTTCAAAGACAGATGTTTCTCAATATGAAGCCAAATTGATGTTTGCTATCAGTAATGGAATGAAGTTCTCTCTGCCTCATACAATCCTGATGCATATGTACAGGAATGTTGTGAAAGATAAGGGACAGCTCCCTTACTCAGTGCTGGTCACACAACTGTTCAGACGTTTTCAAATTAAGTTTCCAGCCTCTCTTTGTACTAGAACTATTGCTCCTATGGTTATAAGATTGAAGATGGTGTCCAAGATGAGGTTGAAAGAATTGAACAAGGCCATAGAGTGCTCGAAGGAAGAATCCCCCAACAAAACCAAACAAGACTTTGCTGCAAAAAGAAGGAAAGGCAAGGAGCTTATGCGTGAACCTGCCAAGAAAAGAAGATCTCTTATTCTGTAGGACGAAGAGGATAATGAGGATGATCTTACTATCTCTTCCTTTGCCTTGAAGAATCTTCAGAGTTTTGTTAGTTTTGAGCAGCAACAGGACAATGAAGAAAGAGAAAGAGGAGAAACTAAGCAACGAAAAGAAGGAAGAGAAGACAGAGAAAGGACAGAGGAAAGAGAAGAAGCAGGAAGAGAAGCTAAAGAAGAAGAGGGTCAAAATGACTCCCACGGACCAACTTTTGCAATATCCCTATCTGAGGATTCAGAGAAGACAAGGAGTGGAACTGTAGGAACTCTAACTGAAAAAGAACATCACTTTGGTGCTGAAATTGAGAAGGAACAAGAAGAAGAATTCCCTTCTCCACCTGTAGCCACAGAAACAGGGGGAGTTCGTGAGAAAATAGGTACTTCTTCTTCTCCTATTTTCACAGGTGATGATGCTAGTAGATTTCCTGCCAATCCAGAGGATGTCTATGCTTCATATTTTCCTGAAGCTGATATTGAGGAATCCTCTCCAAGTCATGGTGTTCGATGTGTGACATCCTAGATTTTCAGTCCTGTTTTCAATTGAATAAATCAGGCCTTTCATCGATGGGCCTATAATGCTATTCTCAGAGCCGATCACTCATGAGATAACTAGACTATCTGGGGAAGTCATTAAGAGATTTTAATGTAATGGACTTGAAAATTCGACCAGAAATCGATTGCTCGACCGTGCTAGTCTGCAAGAGTCATTACGGCATTGTCAAAATCGATCAGAGATTAGAGATAGGTCGATTCGACTGAGATGCGTAATCAAAGTGTGGGTGATTCCACCTGATTACAAAATTCTCGTCGATCGGCACTAGACCGATTTTCTGTCGTTTTGGGTACCCTGTGCCCGTAATTGAAACCTTAAGATTTTCACGACCACCGAGAGTTGCCGATGTGTTGAAGTGGTACATTGTGGCTCGAAGAAAATCGACCATGGGTCAATTGCACTAAAAATTCCTAAAAATTACCCGGTAGCCTAGGTCACGCTAAAATCGCGTCAGATGGAAATTAACCGCGAATTTGAGTCCGATTTCAGAAATTGAAAGATCTGGCATCTCACAAGTCATTTTAGGAACGTCAACCAGTCTCAAAAGATTTTTCTGAGAACCAAGATTTTTTGGGAAAAAGTCATCCTAGGGCCGTTTTTGTCCAGAAAAAGTCAGGGACCATTTTTGATTGCCCAATTGGGAAGCAAGTGGAATCCATTGATGAGGAAAAATACCAATTGGATCATTGAAGTGATAATTGAATTTATGAGGGCCAAATTGGATTGAATCAAGAGAGAATTGTGTCCAATTGAAGCCAAATCACTTGAAATTCGTAGCTCCCCCTTTGCCTATGGTTTTGGACCATTTTAAGGGTTGCAAGAAGAGCCTTGGTGGTTGATTTGTGGCCTAGGAACCTAGCTGGGGTGGAGGATGGGTCAAGGGGACATTTGAAGAGAAAATTTGGCCATGGTGGCCCCCTTGTCTCATCATCTCCTCCATCTCTCCCTCAACCAGCTGCTTTCTCCATTGTTGAGGCTTAGAGAAAGCTTTGAAAACCAGAGGAGTCAGCCAGCAAGCTAGCCAAAGCTCCTCCTTGCCCGCACACCCACCGGAATGCCGTCACAAGGCAGCCGAAGCCAACCGTTGGTCTACTCGCCCTCGTGCGCTGGTCCGCTCGTCTAACGCCTGTGCGCCGCCGTTCCAACAAGCTCTGGTCACCGTCCAGCCATGCCACCACCACCGTACACCGCCGAACCTCCACCGGAGCCCCGCCATCGCCTCTCCTCACCCGCCTAGCCTTTTCCAACCGTTAGAGTTGCCCAAGCAGTCCCTTAACCAGCAAGAACAAAAGCCGAAGAACCAGCAAGCCGTGAGGCTTCGTGGAGCATTTCCGGGCCCTTCCGAACCTCGTTTGGTGTCACCGTGGGCTAGGTTATCGCTCGCCTTCGCGTCCCCGTCATTTTGATCCGAGCGGATCCTAAATCATGTAGGCCGTGCTCGCTGAGCCGTAATTCAGCGTTGGGATTGAGTAATTGAGTTGACCAAGGAATGGTCTGGTTGACATGTAATCGACCAAGTCGATTGATCGATTATTCGATATGAGTTCTTGATGGACGTGATTGGAGTTGGTAGCCATTACTAATTGGCTTGACTTATAAATAGTTTGGATGACATGAAATCGACTAGTTCGATTAACCGGTGATTTGATCGGCTTGATAATTTAATTGCAATTCTTGCTTTGATGTGTATCGGTAATTCTTGCTCGTGTGAGCAATGATTAAATTGTGATTCTTACTCGTGTGAGTAATGATTGGTTTGGACGTTTCAAATTGGTGTGTGAATTTGCTATATACACATGGTTGTGATAAGAATTGTACTGACCTGCAGGAAGGAACTGAGGCCAAGGTAAGCCTCTGTGATTGTATGACTGTGCGATTAAGACGTCTTAGGTGTATTACCCTCCTAATCGGTGGTTTAGAGTGTGAACTCGCTGAGATTCATATCTCACCCCGTCATGGGCTTCATTTTTCAAGACCGTAGGGTGGAAGACCTTGAGCCGAGCTAAGGTGATATGAAGTGTAGGTCAGATAGGATAGTTTCTTTTGAGAGTCAATCATTTGAAATCTTGTGACTATAGACTTTTGTATTTGACTCGATGTATATTTAAAAGCATGTTTTGTTTAAAAGTCTGTTGTCCTGCTTTTCTATCCCGAGATGGTTACTGTCAGGGGATTTGTTATTCACTTCCCCATGTGCAATAAAATGAAAGGGTTGACGACTCGTCCTAGGAAGTCGCAAAATTTTATCGATCATTGAGGGATGGGCACGCGCTCAAGGATCAGGGCGTGACACGACGTGCTGATGTTCCCTCAATTCTCAACACTCGAATTCGTTTCGCTGAGGCTAGTGCACAAACCGAATCAACTGCTGATTATCCAAGGATTATGGAACTCCTTTTGGAGGTGAAAGCCCAGCAATACGCTATGGAGTATGAGATACAGAAACTTCATGCTGCCCTCAAATCGTCTTCTGAATTTCACACTGGGACAGTACAGTCTTTGGACACACAGGTATAGTCTTTGGACACACAGGTACAGACTCTAAATCAGCAAGTTTCTCAATCAGTGGTCAAGAATGATGAAAATGCTCAGATGCTCAAGATTGTTCAGACTGCAATTCAGAATGTTTCTCTCGAGTGCCAGAAGATTGAGGAGATAGTTCAGTCGATGGGAGATTTCTAGCTCATTCGAATTCCAAAACAAACCTAATTTCATTTGACTTTTATCTATTTTTGACTTTCTCCACTTTTTGCTATTGACAAAAAGGGGGAGAACGTGTAGATTTGACTTTTGACTTGTTTGACTTAAACTTTTGTTGAACTTTTGAACCTTTATTCTATTATTCTATTTGACCTTTTAAACCTTTATTTTGTTATTCTGTTTGATCTTTGCAGGCAACTTACTTTTGTGGTAATGATTATGGATGGATAGTTGTTTAAGTCTTGATATTTGTCTTATCTTTTCAAGATTAACATGTTATCTGTGGTTGCAGAATCGATGCTATCCATATCCTAATCAACTTATTTTTATGAGATATCATGTACTGTTTAAGAGTTGTTTTGCAGATAAAAAGTTCTTAAATCTGCAAGAAAGTTTTGTCACCATCAAAAAGGGGGAGATTGTTGGAGAAAATTCCTTTAATGTTTTGAAGTTGACAAAACTTATCCAAAGTCTATTCTGAAAAATTCCAGACTTTAGTGTCAAAGTCTGAAGACCACCAGACTTTAGGTTCAAAGTTTGCCCGCACTGACAAATTCCAGACTGAATGCTATTGAAGAATAAAGACTTTTCCAAACGCAAAATTATCTTTATTTCTTCAAGGGTTCGGTTCGTATGGCTTAAGGATAGCTTTCTGGTTAGACATAGCACCTACATGATTGACTATCTTTATTGGAATCAATTTCAATATTCAAATATTTTGGAAGGCAAGTAAACTTAGAAAGTATCTACTTATGGAAACCAGGATCCTAATTGTATGGGCGAACAGGATTGACGGGCTTTCATCTCAATCATCAAACGACTCGAGATTTCCTTGATTGATTATGTCCAATGGGTTGATTGGAAGAATTCATTTGGAAAGTGCCAACAGTTGAGAAGGCATGAAAGAGTATTTAAAGGAGACATCTCTAGTCACTCAATAAGAGTGTGGAAGAAAAAATCTCAAAGTCTGAAACTTCCTAGTTCCTTGCTATTTCATTCACTGAGCTCAAATTTGTACCCAAAAGAGAGAGAAAAAAACTTATAGTGTGACTTTGTGAAAGAGAAACAAACTCTTCACTGTAAAGTTGAGATCATCAAGCTGTAAAATCTCTTTTGTTTCTTAGTGGAATCCAGCCAGTGGGCTGTCAACGTGGGAGAATGGACGTAGGCTTGATCTAAGCCGAACCACTATAAACTCTGTGTTCTTATTCTCTTCCCTAAACTCATTTATTTTGTTCATAGTCTGAATTCGTTCAAAGTCTGTCATTTTCTAAAAGACTTCTACTGAACTTTGCAAAAATTTTACTTCACACATATTCACCCCCTAGGTGTTGTTACTAGCCCTTTCACAAATTCCAATGTCAAATCAAAGGTTCGAAATATTTCTATATGATTAATGTTGGAAGCATCACATATACCAAATTCGTTTTGGTATGTAAAATCAACATTTCAAATCGATTTTGGGGAAATGCCATCAAAAGATAATTACATTTATTGAAACTTTTTGATAATGAAGATTAAGGAATTTGGAATGAATTTCATGAAGATGATGACCTTAATTCCACATGCAAGTCATCCAAAAAAATCCTAATAGAAAATCACAGCAAGAATATACAATAGAACGTCACAACCAAGACAAATAGAATCAACAAAATTTGAAGAGGACCCATTATTAAATCATCCCAAGAAAATTACACAATATGCATGACACTACAGAGAACAAATTTTATGAAGAAAGTTTTCTGAAATGAGTTGTGTAAGCATTTTTAGAAAATTCAATGAAGTTCGACGTTGCATTAGAAATTTTACAGAACTGCGGGGTAACATACCATTACAACTGAGATTTGACATAGTAAACAAACTCTAAAAAAAATGCAAAATTTCATCATAATATAGACCAAAGAGTGACAATCAAAGTTATATTTAGGGTCTAACTCAAGAATCCCTACCAAAAAATTCACACAAAAATAACAAAAGTTTGACTAAACATAGGTAAATAGAGGCTCTGAATTTAACCTAAGCCAGATTTCTAACTTAACTTGGAAAAAAATGGAAAGGGAGCCAAATTATAAGCAAATTGCATGAAATCAGTGGTGTTGGAAAGATCTACATGAGTCCTATGACTTCCCAAATTGTCCGAGCTCAATCAAGGTCAAATCGAGGGTCAAAAGTTGATGTTCATGAAAGTATGCATGTCAGCCATTTACAAGACAGAACATGGTTTATGTTTAAACACTCAAAAGATCACTTAAACGATGCATGAATGATATGAAATTTGCATAGATGAAGAATTGGATGCGACGATGATTTGGGTAAAACATCTAACCCTGGTCGGGATGCAAGAAAATCATACAAGTTATCAACATCACAAAATGACTTAAAACTAAAAAATGACATGCTTGGCGATTTTCAATTGCAACAAGCCTAATTGATGTATGAAATTTACATATCAAATGATGTTCTATTAGGATATGCCATATACGAACACGAAGCTTGTAATGCACACTTTAGGCATTGACGTGAGATTTGGTCTTTAAGAGACCTTAATGAATTCGTTTTATTATGCTCATAATAAGCCCATGATCTAGCGTCAACATCATAGAACGTGCTCAATTTTGATTATCTAATGATGTTCAAAAAATCTAACGAAAAATTCTATATCTAGAATGTGAAATGATGAACATTTTTCGTTGAGACATCTAAATTAATTGTGATCATGTAGATATAGGTGAAAATAGTAAAACAGATCCATGTTATGAGACATATTAATTGCAGCAATACCCAAATGCATTTGAGCATGCAATTTACATAACGAATGATGAGCAAATCATGTGAATCATACATCACTAGAATGCACACAAATGTATTATAAGTCTTATGAAGATCATGAAGTCAAATGAACACATCTACAAGCTCAATTTCACACAAATGTAATTCGGATCAGTGCAGGGGCAAATCAACCTAGGGTTAGTTTTGTGCGATTGTAACTGACCAAAACATCTTCGAAAAATCTAGAAAAAATATTTGATGTACTCAAGACGATTTGGAACAAATTTCCTGGAGAAAAATTTTCCAGAATCCGATCACAAAAATCATCATGAAAATGACAATATCAAAAATCGTAACAAGTCAAAAATGCAAATCAACCTAAGACCACTGCAAAATCGACTGGTTTCCAAGGTGTTTTTTGAGAACCAAACGTCATCCATTCGGGACGTGCAACTTATCAAATCGAAACTCTTGAAGTCTATTTACAAATTCGAGGAGGGCTCGAGATTAAATAAGCTCATCTACTATCTCATTTTAGCCCAAATAATAAGCATATCTTAGATGTACGAAAATTGTAGATCAACACTAATCACATTCAAACAATCTCAAGTTCATCTTTAATGAACTTCAATATCAGCAAATCATCAAACAACTTAATCAACATTAGATCTAAGCATATTATATGGATCTAAACTTGAATCCTAGTCCAGATCAATTATGATGATCTTGCCTCATCGGATTCGAGTTCGAGTATGCTTACCTTTGCATTTATCTCTCAAAATGAAATGCAATCGGACAAAATCTCCTTTGCTGGAATGCGATCAAGGCCTCAAGGATGTTAATCGAACCTCTGTGGACCGCCAAAGGATCAGACCGCATGGCTGCCGATTCAATGCTGGACAAAACCGGTCTAGAGATGGATTGGTTTAGGACCTTTGGCGGAAGATCAGGCCACCGAAGCTAATTTGATGGCTAATCTATTGATCCCTGACAACTGCAAGGTCGGGGATGGAGTTTGGGAGAGATCGGCGAGGGCTGCTCCACTGATCTAGGTCACTGAACCGGCGATCTAGCCAGTTTAGGCAAAAACTAGCTCGGTCGTCGATTTCTTCAACCGTAGGAGGAAACGCTAATTTGAGCCAATCAAATGGCTGTTAGAGGGATCTTCGACCACCAAAGGATCGAGGAGAGAAAGGGGACCACCGGGGGGGGCGGGGGTGGGTGTGATCGGCGGTTAGTTAGCCGCTAGCGTGAGGCCGACGAGCGTAGACCAGCAAGGGCTGGTTCAAAAGAGAGGGGGCAAAGAGAGAGGCAAGAAGAGAGAGAAATTGCAACTTTAGAGTAAGAAGATTTTCTACAAATGAGGCACCCTATCAAAAGAGAGAGGGCAGAGAGAGAGAGGCAAGAAGAGAGAGATGAGAGAGAAATTGCAACTTTAGAGTGAGGAGATTTTCTACAAATGAGGCCTCCTATCAAATTTGGAGAGAAATCCCTTTTACACTAGGTCCTAGTCGATGAATCTTGGCCATCGGTTCAGTCCGACGGTAAAAAATTTGATTTAATGGCCAAATTAAATTTTTAAACTGCTAATCATCCTCAAGATGTGTCTTATAACCTATCGTATAGGTCCGATTCACAAAAATTGAGATTTAAAACGAGAATTACACTTAAGGGCTAAATCATAAATTCTCATAATTATGGGGTTAATCTACAAAATTTGTGAAATGCAAGGGCATGAGGACAAAATAAAATCGACGAGGATCCCAGAGCCCATTGCCAAAGGTCTAGAACTGGCCTACAAGGGGCTGAAATAGCCTGCCTTACCGCCAGCCAGTAGAACCAATCAAACCAGTTCACGTCAGTTTGATCGGTTCTGATTGATTCTTAGCTGTGTAGTCTTTATGGGCTAAAATTTATGCAATTTAATCCATTAAAGAGAAAACTTGTCTAATTTGAGGAGACATTGTTCGATTTTTACCCAGTTAAGCCAATTAAACCCCATAAATGCAATTTATGGCCTTTATATTGATTTAATTGAATAATTATTGTGAAAAATAGTGGACCTAAACCACAGGTGCACGTACTCGAGCATTATAGGCTAAAACGGGCAATTTTGCAATTCTTCACTCAAAATCACAAATTAATTGAAGTTGAATTCAATTGATATTGTGATAAATCTATTCAACTAATTACCCATACTTAGGATAGTCTATTGCATTCAAATTGACCTTGAATTGAAGTCTCGAGACCCAAGCCAAAACAATGACTCAAGGACTAATATCGAAATTGAACTTGATTAATGAAATTAAGCCTAAATCTTGAATAGGTAAACTTAAATTTTTTTAATCGAAGCTTAATTGCTTGACTTTACTATATCTAAGAAAGTGAAATTCCTCAAATTGGAAAATTCTCATGTTAATTTCCTAAAATGGACCTCGGATTTGGACTTGTGACATCCCAGATTTTCAATCATGTTTTCTACTGAATAAATCGGGCTTTTCATTGACGCGTCTATAAGACTGTTCTTAGAGCTGATCACTCTTGAGATAACTAGACTCTCTGGGGAAGCCATTAAGGAATTTTAAGACAGTAGACTTGAGAATTCGACCAGGAATCGGCTACTCGACCATGCTCATCTTTAGAGGCAATTACAACACAGTTAAAAAATCAATTTGAGATAAGAGATAGGTCGGTTCAACTGAGATGTGTGGCTAATCGTGAGTGACACCACTAAATTGGAAAATTCTCGTCGATCGGCACTAGACTAATTTTTCTATTGTTTTGGTACCTGGTGTCCGTATTTGAATCCTCGAGATTTTCACAACAACCGAGAGTCGCCAATGTGTCGAGTGGGTTTATTGTGGCTCGAACAAAATTGACCACGAGTCATTTGCACTAAAAAAGTTCTGAAAGTTACCCGACCACGAGTCGCCAACCTAGGTCACGCTAAAAACGCGCCGAATGGAAATTAACCACGAATTCGAGTCCGATTTCAGAAATTGAAGATTTTGTCATGTCACAATAAATTCTAGGAGCGTCGACTCAGTCTCAGAAGATTTTTCTGCAAACCGAGACTTTTTGGGAAAAAGTCGTCCTAGGACCGTTTTTGTCGAGAAAATACCGAGGATTGTTTTTAATTGCAAATTTGAGAATCAAGTGAATTATATGGGTGAGGAAAAATGCCAAGACGATCGATGGTGGGTTGATTGAATTTGTGGAGGCCGGTTCATGTTGATTTGAGAAAGACATGAAGTCCAAATTGAGGGAAAATGCTTGAAATTCGTATGCCCCCTTCGCCCACACTTTTGGACCATTTCAAGGGTTGCAAGAAGAGCCTTGGTGGCTGATTTGAGGCCAAGGATGCAGCTGTGGATGAGGTTGGTCAAGGGGGACATTTGACGAGAAAAATTGGCTAAGGTGGCCCCCTTGTCTCCCCATCTCTTCCCTCTCTCCCTCATCTACCATGGGCAGCCTCCATTTCCTTCTTCATGGTGCCTTTTTCGAGCTCAGCAAACCAGAGAAATCGACCTGCACCTTCCCCTCCACCGTTGCACACCCACCAGACCATTTTCCTCCTCTGTTTTCCCTTATTCCAGTTTTTGCTCCAGCTAACCCTTCGCCAAATATCTGAGTTAAAAGTGGCCCAACCTCGCCCCGAACGGAGCCGCCGGCCGTCCCGTATGGCCGCCGCAAGCCGACGGTCGCCGGTCCGCCGCCCGCCTGCACTGTTTCACGTTTTTTTTCATTTTTCTCCCATTCCAACCCTTCCTTTGCCCATCCCAACCTCCAACAAGACCCCCAAGACCCCCAAGACCCCCGGGAGCCCCCGGTTGCTGACCACCCGCTCGCCGGAGCTCCAATCAGCCCGTTTCCTTGCTGTTCAGCCATTGGTTCTCCTCTTTCTAGCAAGCAGAAGCCGAACCAGCTTTGTTTCCTCTGTTTTGCAGCTCAAAACAGAAGCTAAAACAGTGGGTTTTCCAGTAGCTTTGCGGCCCGCTTTGAGGTGGTTCCGGGCCACGAAAGTTAGGCTTGCTTTGGAGAGAATCGTCCCCCGTCGCGTCCCTATCGATTTGCACCGACCGACTTGCCGAACAAGTGAGTTTAACTCATTAATTCTCGCTTATTAGGCTAATGATGCTTAGGGGTTGATTAGATTTAATTAAGTGTGATTAGGTGGATAGATTATATTAGAGTAATTAATTTAGTGTTTCACCGATGCATGTTAGGTGGATAGATAGTACAATTAGGGCCTAGACGAGCTCTAGTATTTATCTAGAGTGACTCGGAAATTTTCCGGGTCCGTTTCGGTGTTCAATTAGGCATTACGGACCTAAGTTGGATTTATTGACATTTATTTAATATTTTCTTAATTATTTAATTATTTATTTATTTTCCGGAAATTAGACCGGGATAGTCGGTGACTGGAATTTTATGCTGATTGTTGTGGTATGGTTCGTTTATTTATTTGAGCTCTAATTTATGCTAAATTGATTTAATTGTGATTTTAGGATTTTATTCCTAAATTAATCAATTTTGGTAATTGGTTGGAAAATAATCAAGCATCGATATACAACGCCAAAAATATTTTGGTAGACCACAGAAAATAGTGAGATTTATGGAAAGGAAATTATTGTATTTTGGTTAAGGCCAACTGTATACCCACACACGATTATTTTTATCAGGTACCCTTAAAATGAGGGAAATAGGCCAAGAGGTCTTGTTAATTGAGGAATCAAGTTGAGAAGAGTAATGTTGTTGGCCGTAGGTGAATAATCGTGTAATGATGCGGGTTAGATCGAGAATACCATCGAATTTGGAATCGGTTGTGCTCGCTAAGCCGTAATTCAGCATTACCACCTAACCTAGGATATGCTATCTGAGCCGTAATTCAGCATTACTACCAAAGTATGGTTGTGTCCACTGGACCGTAATCTACCACCGAATTTGGAATCGATTGTGCTACTGAGCCGTAATTCAACATTAACCGCCGAAGAATTAGTAAGGCGTGCCCGCTGAGCCGTAATTCAGCATTACTACCAGAGTTTTAGTAGGCTGTGCTCGCTGAGCCGTAATTCAGCGTTGAGTTTGAGTAATTGAGATGATCGGAGAAAGGTCTCGTTGACATGTAATCGACTGAGTCGATTAATCGATGATTCGATCTGAATTTTTGATTTGATGTGATGACGTGATTTGATGATTGTATGAATTAAATTGACGTGCAGGAAGGAACTAAGGCCAAGGTAAGCTATTTGATTCGTGGTTGTGCTTAGGTAGCCCTTAGGGCGTATTTGCTTCCTAATCAAGTCTTAGGGGGTTGAACTTGCTGAGACATTGTCTCACTGGTTATTGTATAACCATTTCAGGTCCTTAGGTGGTGTTGGTGAAGGACCAGAAGCCTCGGAGTTTAAGAGGTGAAGCCCGAAGAATCGGCGATCTTGTCTGGCTAGTTAGTCATAGGACAATTCTCTTTTGTTGGGAGCCGATCCCTTTTGTAAACCTTTGTGTATAGACCTGTGTGTGTGTGTGTGTGTTTTTTTTATGACCCAGAGAACCCCATACAGCTGGCAGCCGGCGAGCAAACCCTGGGGCCGCACGAGGGAACCACCACTCCGTGCATGCGGTTAAGGCACCAAGCGCCTCCCTTGGGTTTTGAACCCCTCACCTTGAGAGCAAGGATCAATGGGGCCTTATCCAGCGGAGACCTGTGTGTTTATAAAAAGGTATTCTGTGAAAATTTGGCCCTTCTTTCCTATCCCATTGTTTTATTGTCTGGGAATTTTATATGCTTCTGCATGCGTATTAAAATGAATAGGTCGGTGATGCGTCCTGGAACATCGCTATTTAATCGAACAGTGAGGGATGGGCGCACGCTCGAGGATTGGGGCGTGACAGGAATTTTCTCAAGAAACTCAAGAAAATGAGTGGAATACAATTGTCCATTCACGACTTATGAAGAATCAATTCGGATCCCCTAATTAGGGCTTAAAATGGCAATTCGCCTTTCAACATGACAGCTTCCCGAAATTGAATGAACAAGTGGATTAGAAATAGTCCCTAAACAAATATTGTAAAAGGAACTACATCTAATTATGACCAAAACAAAAGTAATTTTTACTCGATTTTGAACATAAAATCGAAAAATTCAGAAAATAAGATTCTCAATTGAATTTTATTTTATGAAATTCTCATTGCTAAAATCCAAGTGGCATTAAAACAAATGTGTTTGGTGGAGTTTCATTTTTTAAAATTTTTTTCGGTCAAAGATTTGACCAAAGGTCAACTATTAAGTTTACTTTTCCTAAAAGGTTGATTTTTTAGTTAAATATTTAAAGTTTTTGAAACTTGACTTTACTAAAGTAAAATTAAAGCTAATTGACATTTTTTATGCAAAAAGAAAAATTTTGACTTAGAGTTGACTTTCAATCAAGGAGTTAACCAAAAAGTTAATACGGAAATTAGACGTTTGACTTTTCTGATTTTTGTTAGAAATGATTAGTAAATTGCTTAAAAGCGATAATGGAAAAGAAAGAAATGAAACAACACTTTTTGGTCAAGAAATGGGCTCTATCGCCATCGAAGCTCAAATCTCGATTTTTATCTTTTTTGACCAGTCAACTAAAAATTAAGTGTCAACATACTCTCACTAAATGCTACATCATTTTAACTTATTTTTTTTAAGTTAATTTAATATTTACATTAACAATCAACTTTTGGGGCAAAATGACGTTGTTTTGAGCTTATTTAGCCACATCAACACCACGTGGATAATTTTTTTTTTTTAAAGAATTGCCACATTAGTAAAAAATCTCGCTAGAAAAAGTCATATTAGCATTTTGGTTAGAATTTCTCACCATTAGCACTTAAGTGTTCATTTCTTCTTTGATTTGGACACGTAAGTGTACCTTTTGGAAGTTTTGACACTTATGTGTCCACCCGTGCCAAATTTTGGCATGTGGGGTGTCCAGTACTCCATTTGAATAGGTCATTTGTGCACTAATTTTAAAAAAGAAGATCCGAAAAGGAATTAGTTGGCATTGCTTTTTACATATTAATCTATGTCATCTCTTTCAGCTTGAATTATACCCTAAAATTTGAAGAATCCTTGTTTCATCGGTGACGAGAAAGCTTTGCTTTTGCTTGCGTATTGCATCCAGGTTCTCTAATCTTTTCCAAGTAATTTACGTACTGCTTTGATTATAGAGTATCGCATTATTGTTCACGCACCTGCATGATCACCCCTCAAATGTTAGTAGTTTAAAATTAAAACCGACAAAGATTGCATGGAAAAACATTTTCAAAATAAGAGACGAGGTATCAAAATGGCATTAGATTGATCTAGCATAATTAAGTCCGCAAATCTATGAATCTCTCATTTGCAAAAGTGAAATGTACTCCCACATTTTATTTGGATGTCTAATTGATCCATAATCGGTTAATGGCAACTCTAAGGAAGTTTTATTGCATGTTTAAATTGAACCCCAAGTTGTGATTGGCATGGACTTTTGAGAGTCCACACGAGGTGACTTTATTGAGCAACCGTTTTTACCCACCTATTTATCTATTAAATTTCCCTTGGCAGTTCACATCTAGGAAGGTCGTGCCACGATGCAACTATTTACAATATGAAAGTAAAAGACCTTCCAAGACCTATCGAAATGTAAAATGCTACAAAAACCCAATAATCCTAGTGCGACACCTAGTCCCTACGCCTAGTCAAACCAAACAACATCGAAGTCGCCTTTTAGATGAAATCCTCCTATTATATCCAATTAAGACTTTCTAAGTCATTTGACTCTCTCAATTAATAGTCTATCCAACCCCATTCCATTTGGCAATTATCTGCGCATTATGGATGATAAATCTGTTCATCGCAATGTTAATAAATCATTGAGAAGTTGGTAATTTAAGACAATTTAGTAACTGTTTATTCTTTCATAAAAGTATTGGTAACTTATCAATGTGTTATTGACTGAACATATTGCCATTCAAATTTCTATTGCTAACGTGTTTTTGATAATTATTGACGCTTTTTACATGTTATTAGCATAAAACAGTGCAACCCAACCATGGGTAGCTGCGTTGGTATTCGTTCTCTCCTTCAATGCTGAGGTCGAGAGTTCGAATCCCCGCATTGCTAATATGTCTTAAGTGGGGGGCCATGGTGTTAAAGTCCTGTGCTAGCTTCCCCCCTTCCCCCGAGGTACTGACGTCCAAATAACGGCTTGTGGCGAGGCCCGACGGGACGTGTGACCCCGATTAGCGTGAGCGAAAGGGGGCTCTGGCAAATCCTCGGTTACCAAAAAAAAAAAATAGTGCAATATTTACCCTAGGAATAGTAGACTCATTCAATTTTGGCTCACATGGTCGGATTTTTTCTACATTACACATATACGTGTTATATTACAAGACACGCAAAATATATTTTATTTATATACGCATGGAAAGAAAGTAAGAAATGTTGGAAATAATGAGTACAATTTCTTTATGACTCGAAGCTTCAATAGCAATCTCCCATAATGAAGAAAGGAACTATTAGTTTTATAGCAGTGACAGTCGCACATGTCCGGAATCTGGTGAGCTAACCTCTACTTCCATGCTGGGTGTCACCTGCAACTCTCAAATGTGAGGGCAAATGTAAGAATTATTTAGCAACATCTATCAACAAAATTAATAAGTTTGAGGAAAAGAAA
The DNA here is from genome assembly GCA_014182715.1 of Eucalyptus cloeziana. NCBI lineage: Eukaryota > Viridiplantae > Streptophyta > Magnoliopsida > Myrtales > Myrtaceae > Eucalyptus > Eucalyptus cloeziana. The sequence goes on along the minus strand of CM024642.1, from coordinate 1,578,417 downwards.
ATATGAACCATTAGAGATAGTGAGATATTTTACTTACTGAGTAATCTCTTATTTGCGTAGTTGAAATTGAAAAGCTCTCTTGAACCAAAGCATGCTAATTATCCTCGCAATTGACAATTTTTCAACAATTTTATCCACTACTTGGAAATAGGAAATCCTCCAAGATTGTTTGAAGTGTATTATGCCACAAAATCCCATGAATGCCACCACAAAACCTGGTCCCAATCCTGAGTAAAACCAAACTATAACAGAGCCACCTTCATTAGACTCATCTTTGCTTGAACTGTGATCGTCCCGTCTGCCCGGATCATCAAGCTCATCTCCAAGACAAACTTTCAAACCAGGAGCTCCGCAAAGTCCATTGTTGCCGCGATAAATAGATCCATCATCTAGAGTGCTTAGATGATTGCCCGATGGAACAGGTCCAGATAAATTGTTGTTGGAAAGATCCAAACAACTTAAAAAGTCTAAATTGCAAATGCTAGGGGGTATTTCACCCGATAGCTCGTTATTGGATAAATCCAATGACTCTAAGTCTTTCAAGTTGCCAATAACTGCAGGGATTTTTCCAATTAGCTTATTACGAGAGAGGTTCAAATTCTTAAGTCGAGCAAGTGTAGTAAGCCCTTCCGGTATCTGTCCATACAATGCGTTGTTTGAGAGGTCAATGGAAAATAAATATGGAAGTGTGCTGGTATATTCCATGCTTCTTCTTTTCATACTGACCATAAGGGGAACGTTTGTACTGTTTCTTCTATTGCCCGGTAACTGTACATCTCTTATTGGCCACCTGTAGAATTCTCTATTGCACGGGAATCCTACACTTCTTCCTGACCGCCTGTACAAAGTGGAATTGGCCCACATTCGCACGAAATCGCTGAAACAACGAGGAATGCCTCCGGAAAGATTGTTATCCTTTAGGCTCAAATATTGGAGATTAGCAAGATGACACAACTGCAATGGAATATCGCCGATGAAGTAGTTACTCCCAAGATCGATTATCTCAAATAATCTAGGTTTACCAAACGGAGGTATTCTACCGGTGAATTGATTGTTACTGAGATCCAAGAATACCAAATCTAGCTTTAGTAAACATTTTGGAAGCACACCATTCAAGCCATTTTCATGTAGGCCTAGAACTTTTAATTGCTCCAAATGGCATAGAGAGTCGGAATCGACCATTTAACTTGTTGTCTTCCAATAAAATCCATTCCAAAAAAAGCTTGCGACTTCCTCCAACATTGCGGAAGTCTCCCAGATAGTTGGTTCTTAGAGAGATCCAAAAAAGACAAATGATTTGACATGCATAATGAATTTGGAATTTCACCACTAAGGTTATTTGCAGAAAGTGACACTTGTGTTAATAGTGGCATCTCTTTCCCAATGATTTGGGAAATGTTGCCTCTGAGCATATTGCCCGATAGATCCAACCGTTCAATGCTAGATAGAACATTAGATAACCAATGAGGAACTTTGTCTGAGATGCTAGCATTTGACATGTCTAATGTTGAAATTTGTTTCTGCGTTCGAAGCCAGTTTGGAAATTCTGGTCCCACTTTGCAACTTGACATGAGAATCTCTCGAATTTGGAAAGGAGGAACCCAAGATCCACTAACATTTATGATAAGCCTATTCCAATAAATGTTCAACGTGACCAAATTGGTAAGATTGGCAAAGTGAAGTTGGCTAACAAGTCCATCCAATTGATTATTACTAATATCCATCACCTCCAGATTGGATATTCGCCCAATACTTTCTGGAATGTTCCCACTCAATTTGTTAAAAGAGAGGTTCAACAATTTCAAAGATAATAGCTGGCCCACAGTAGCGGGAATAGGACCAGAAATCGAGTTTTGTGAAAGATCAAGGAATTCGAGATCTTTGAAATTCCCAAATTGATTGGGTAGGTGACAACTAAAATTGTTGTTGTAAATATCAACAATCTTCAGGTTACTTCGTCTACAATTCATAGCACCGTCTTTGGTGTTAAAAATCCTCCCACTAAATTTGTTAGAACTCAACATGAGTACTTGCAGATTGCAGAAAATGCTGCTTGAGTTTTTCAAAAGTTCACCTTCCATCCTATTTGAAGAGATGCCAAGGAATCTAAGCCATTGATTATTTTCAAGGATGAAAGTGGGGAATATGCCTTGGAGACAGTTATCACTTAAATCAAGATGTTCAAGTTTGCTAAAGTTTTGAAACCAAGGAGGAATAGATGAATTTATGGAGTTTTGACTCAAATCAAGGAATCTAAGGGAAGTGAAATTGACAGGCAAAGAAGCAGAGGCATCTTCCAAATCACATCCCGTCAATAGTAAAAACTCTAAGGAGGAAAGCATGCTTATGGAACTTAACCACTCTTTAGGTTTGATAAGGGAGGTATAAGATAGGTCCAAGTACTTCAAGTTAGAAAATGTCAATAGCGATTGAAGTTTCTCTATTCTTGAAGAGGGCTCCCACAAGCCCCACCCACTAAGATCCAAGTATCTTAAGCTGGAAAGGTTACTGAGTTGATTGGAAATACTTCCATAGCCAGCAAATGAGAGGTTGAGATACTCTAGCTTATGAAGAGAAGTTAAGAACTTTTGGGTTTTATAGGTTACAAAATCGTTCAAACTGAGGTCTAGATACTTCAAAAACTTCAGCTCATTTAGAGCAGGATGTATCTTACCTCCCAAGTTGCAACCCTCTAGATCATCACAAGGATTATGAAGGTCAAGCTTGGAGACATGACCAGTCTTCTCGCTGCATTCGACTCCTTCCCACTTGCAACAATCCTTACCGGTCCATGACCCCAAACGTCTCATAGGATCAGTGAGATTCTGCTTGAACTTCAAAAGAGCCTCCCTCTCAACATCATTGCATCCTACATTTGTCACAGCTTTGGAATGACTGAATTCCAAGGTTTGAATAACAAGGAGTGCACACAAGAGGGTAGGCACGACGCTAGTGTAGAAGTAAGATGCCATTGTTTTTGTTTAAACAAGTACCCGAGAACTTCCATTTATAATGGCAAAAAAAAAAAAGTTCCTTAAGGAAGATATTATTTTCTTTTATTCACAAAAAAAAAAAAGGGGGATCTTAACATATTTTTAAAGTCATTATCTCTAATCGCTGGCCACCTAAAAGTGACTCAAAATTTCCAAGTCATGCCTTGCAAGACCCGTCGAATGATCACATCATATGTTCAAAAATATACTTGTTTGAAAGAAGAGATGGGATCCTAAAATGCATGAGTCCTGTTCGAGACCCCGAGACCCCGAAACCCCCAAAAAATAATGTGAATCATGATACGGAGGCAGCCCTCAGATTTTGATATCTTCACTTCGTTTTCTTTTCCATTTTGCCCTCAAATGGTCTCTACTTGGGGATCCTTTTGCCTAAAGACAAATATTTTTTATTCAAAAAGAAAAAAAGGAGATCTTAACATATTTTTAAAGTCATTATCTCTAATCGCTGGCCACCTAAAAGTGACTCAAAATTTCCAAGTCATGCCTTGCAAGACCCGTCGAATGATCACATCATATGTTCAAAAATATACTTTTTCGAAAGAAGAGATGGGATCATAAAATGCATGAGTCATGTTCGAGACCCCGAAACACACCCCACCCACCCCCACCTCTCCCAAAGACAAAAAAAGAAGAAGAAGAAGCGTGAATCATGATGCGGAGGCAGCTTTCAGATTTTGATATATTCACTTTGTTTTCTTTTCCATTTTGCCCTCAAAGAGTCTCCACTTGGGGATCCTTTTGCCTAAAGACAAATATATTTTATTCACAAAAAAGAAAGGAGATCTTAACGTATTTTTATAGTCATTATCTCTAATCGCTGGCCACCTAAAAGTGACTCAAAATTTCCAAGTCATGCCTTACAAGACGCATCAAATGATCACATCATATGTTCAAAAATATACTATTTCGAAAGAAGAGATGGGATCCTAAAATGCATGAGTCATGTTCGAGACCCCGAAACCCCCCCCAAAAAAAAAAAAAAAAGCGCGAATCATGATACGGAGGCAGCTTTCAGATTTTGATATATTCCCTTATGTTGGCAATGAGAAAATAAACATTGGACGGCGCCAAGGCCATCTTAATTTCCTTTTCAACAAAAATTTCTAAAGTCGAAGGATTAAAACTGTCCTAGTTGATCGAGGCCTATGGTTCGTTGTTTGTTGTTTTTTCACAAAGTTTCCAGTTTTCAGATCAACAAGATTCTCCTTTCTTCGTTTTTAAGAGTTGCATTTGTTGTATCTATTATAGGATCTTCAAGAGAGAGTAAAGACTACATCCTTACTTAGTTGGCTAGACATTACAAATTATTAGAGGAGGGTATTTATACCCAAACAATATAAATAGGAAAGGAAATTAGCTATCTCTAATATTTCAAGAGAATTGTGAAATATTAAATAATATCCCTAATATCTAATAATATATCTAACAATACTCTCTAACAAAAAAAAAAAATCTCTAATCTCCATATATATACTTCATCACTCACCCTCAAGCTAGAGCATCTAGCTTGCATATGACTGGTGCAACTTTCTTCAAAAGTTTATGACCAGGCGCTAAGTAAGCCAAACCTTACATTAAACAAACTGGATTTGACAAGCACTAAAGCAACACATGCTTAGAAAGTTGACATATTTTTCTCATACAACCTTGATAGAATCGTGTGGAAACCCAATTTGAATAATGGCAACTAAACCGGATCACCCCATAGTGCTCATCTTTGGCTACTTGATTAAGGTGTGCTCAACTCCTATACTCACAACTACCTGGATACTTGATGACATCACCCGATGACACTCATCTCCGGTTGTTCAATGGAGGTGTGTTTGACTCCGGTGCTCATAGCTACCTAGCTATTTTATGGCGACTTAACTCGTCAATATTGTTTGCAATTAGAAGAGAGTACCACAACGAATAACGTCCTGTTAACTTTGTTGAGTGAATCTGATGATATGCCATTGTAGCATATTGAGTAGATACATGCAATAAATTATAATTAAAGACAACGATATATGGTAATGTGTAAGAATACTACATGTTATGTGGATCATGTAGACCACTTACTTGAATCATTAATTTTGTGGGTCTCACAACAATGTTAAATGATCTAGATGGACTTGGTCTATATAATATATATCTCATATGGAAAATTTTCGGAACGGCAGGAGATGTGATTTATGGGTTCACACTTGACGATAGTGTAGCTGGTGACATGAATTCTTAGTCAATCTAGACTATTTGGCCATTCATCATTTTACATTGGGTCAAAAGCAAGAGATTTCTTTCTTTGTTTTTTATGACCAGCTGGAAAGAACGAAGTTTTGGAGAATAATCTGTAAGAATTTTTCTAGTTTGGGCCACATTAATTAAGATTATAATTATCCGTTTTACGGAATTGATCTAATAAAGCGAGATATAAAGTTTCCTAACAGTCAAATATGGGCCTGGCTTGTGTGGGCCGAATTGGGCCCGGCCCGTGATGAGAGGGCCCGTCCAAATTCTATAAATAGGCTAAGGTCCCTCCTTTCTAGCCCTCACTTGTTTTCATACAAGAAAACATACCCACTCTCTCACATAAGGAACAAAGGTGAGAGGCCGACTCATCAAGCCGGGGTATCGAGGAATAGGGGAGAAGATCTTCAGCGCAATAAACACGGATTGCTGTCGCTTAGCTTCAACAAATCATGGATCAAAAATCAGGTGCACAAATTTCTGAGCTTCTAGCTATGTCGGTCCTCGGTTGCCGTTCCTACGGCCTTTCATTTGGTATCAGAGCCTGCATAGACTAGAACATGGCTGATTTGCCCGTTTTGAAGAATTTATCCGCATGAAACTTGATTTCAACTGTATATTCGGGTTAATCTTGTTGAGCTGAGTCCTTCAATATCTGTTATGCCTCTCGCCGAACCCAAATCAACTGCCTATGGCTGTTTCGGACTTGACCCGAGCTCGGAAGGGTTCTGCTTGTTTTTTTTCGTGTTTTTTTATCCGATGAAAGTGAAATTTTATTGCATAAACAGCTTCTACCCATCAATACGAGAAAATGGTGGGTATATCGTCGTCGACGATGCCGGAAGACCCCTCACGCGCCGACACGCGCCTGTGCGGTGGTCCGGGAGTCGGCGACACGCGCCGCCGTGCGAACTCACGCGCCCACACGCGCGCACGTGCGAGCCAGCGCGTCGGCCGCCTTAGCTGGCATGACGTCATCCATGACGTCATCCCACCACCTTCGCCACCGCCATGGACAGGTGTCCGGATGACATCATGGTGACGTCACGTAAACCACCTTACGTGCGACCGCCACGTGGCGTGTGACGTCACCGAGGATCCGACCCGATCTAACCGGGTTGACCCGACCCGGTTTGACCGGTCGTCCGACCCGGTTTGACCGGGTTGACCCGATCCGTTTTGACCGGGTCAACTCGACCCGACTGACCGAGTCAACCCGACCCGTTGACTGGGTTGACCGTTGACCGGTCGGACCCGTTGACCGGTCGGACCGTTGACCGGTTCGGACCGTTGACCAGTCGGACCGTTGACTAGTCGGACCGGCTTCGGGCCGGTTTTCTGGGCGTAGCGCGTGTGGCTCATGCGCCGCACACTCTAGCGGCGCGTGAGGGCGCGTGTGACGTCCTTTTGGCGCGTGGATCATACGTACGTGTTCGTATGTGAATTTCCTATCTTGTGGTATGATTATTTTCATGTTTTGATGTTTTTAAGGATATGAAAATGCATGTGAAACCGTAAGGTACGTGATTTTAAGGGTATTTTTTGCGTATTTTTATGTATTTCTCTATGGTTTTGGAAATACAATTGCATGCTTTTGATTATATCATCACTTGAGGAATATGTGTGGTATTGTTTTATTATTAGCATGTATTAATGAACAGAGCAATACAATTAGCATGACTTGTGATTTTAGTGACATACAGCCCCTGTCATCAAGTCTAAAATCACTTTTGAAAGGTGAATGTGAGTCATAAAGTTATATCCCTGATATGAGAAAGTTTCAATGATTCAATTGGGTTGTGACTGCCAAAGTGGCACACTTGATTGAATTTGAGAAACGTCGGTCTTATATTATGATGGGATGTCTCCTGTTCTAATGCGTGGTCATACTCCCAAAGGAGGTAATTGTGTATTAGTTCATGGAGGGATGCATGTACAGCATATGGTTAAAAGTGACTAACCTTAGTGGTTCATACACCCAAAGGTGGTGACTTCGCGAAAGGTTAGAATATATTTTCATGGACCGCTGTCATGTGAAGAGTATACAATTGCATGTCATGTATTCTGCCCAAAGGTGTTTATATGATGATGCATGTAGCTCTTGAGATGTGTGTTAAGCACTCACATGATGCTGATTATATGTATTGCTTGTATAAACAAATCACCTTCTTCGTGAATGGCAATTCCATTGCTATTGAGGTTCTTACCGGATCAAACTTCAAGAGATGGAGAGAGGATTTTCAGTTTGGTATGGAGTTGGCAGATGTTCATGTTGCTCTCACTAAAAATAGGCCGGCAGACCTTACTGATGATAGTACAGAAGTCCAGAAAGTACGTTTTGCTGCATGGGAAAAGAGTAACAGAATTTGCTTGCTCATTATGAAAAGGTCAATTCAGGAGCATTTGTTGAGTGGCTTGCCATCTGATTGTACTGTTAAGGATATGATGGAAGCCTTGGAGGCTAGGTATCGTGTCTCTTCCAATGCTGAGATTGGTACACTTATGCAATTGCTGTTTAATATGAAATATGATGGTTCGACTGGAGTTAGAGATTATGTGCTGAGAATGGTAGATCTTCAAATCAAAACTTCGAATTCTTCGGTAGATATCCCCGAAACTTGCATAGTGCATCAGGCATTGAATACTCTTCCTCCTGACTTTGGAATTATCAAGACAAACTATAGTTCCCAAAATGAGACTTGGTCAATCAATGACCTCATAGTCAGAGTGGTTGCAGAGGAAGAGAAACTGAAGAAAGAAAGAGGGCATCTTGCCTTGTATGCCTCTAGTTCCGCCAGCGAAAAAGGTAAATGGATTGCACATCCTAGAGGAAATCCTAAAGCTATAGGTGTTTTTAACAATATAGCTCCTAAAAGAGGAAATCCTGAAGCTGCTGGCCCCTCCACTTCAATGGCTCCCAAAAAGGCACCTTTTAAAAGGGAAGGTGTTCTTTGCTACTTTTGTAGGAAGAGGGGACATATAAAGAAACACTGCGAAAAATATAAAGCTTGGTTGTCTAGAAATGAGCATAAAGGTAATGGTTCTTTGGCACTTGTTTGTGAATCCAACCTATCTGAAGCCCCATCCAGTTCTTGGTGGCTAGATAGTGGTGCAACTAATCATGTTGCGTTTACCATACGGGATTCACAAACGAAGGATGCCAAATCAGGATGAATCAAAGCTCACTGTGGGAAACAATGAAAAGATCGACGTTGAGTTCATGGGAGATGTCTTTTTGGTGTTAGAAACTGGTTTTAATATGATATTAAGAAACACTTTTTATGTACCTTCCTTTAGACAGAACTTAGTTTCCGTATCATGTTTGGATATGTGTGGTTACTCTTTTGAAATAAAGAACAATACCGTATCTATGTTCTTTAGCTCAAATAAGGTTGGGTGCTGCAACATGTTCAATGGATTGTACAGTTTGTGTTTATCTCCCAATGATATATACGTCGCTAATACAGTTGAAAATATTGTTCCCAAAAGACCTCTACCTAAGGAACAGTCTTATACATTATGGCATAAACGACTAGGTCATATATCTAAAGAAAGAGTAGAAAGGCTGATAAAGACAAACATCCTGCCTACTCTTAAAGGTGACCTAGAAACTTGTATAGACTGTTGTAGAGGAAAGATGACTAAGATAAAGAAGAAAACCGCAGTTCGAAGTTCGGATTACTTGGAAGTCATTCACACCGATATCGTGGACCCTATGCTGCAACCTTGTGTAGAAAAGTTTATTTCATCACGTTTATTGATGACTATTCTCGATATGGTTACCTTTTCCTGATTAAGGAAAAGTCTGAATCCCTTGACAAATTCAAGACTTTTCGGATCAAGTTGAGAAACAGTTAGGAAAGGTAATAAAGGTGGTTAGATCTCGATCGAGGTGGAGAATATTATGGTAGACATGGCAATGTTGGGCAAATTAAAGGACCATTTGCTAAATACCTAGAGGATTATGGGATAGTAGCTCAGTTCACTATGCCTGGAAGTCCTGAACAGAATGGTGTGGCTGAAAGGCGCAATCGTACTCTCATGGATATGGTAAGGTGTATGAAGAGTAGGACTAATTTGCCTGATTTTTTATGGGGTGAGGCTTTAAAAACAGCCCTTTATATATTGAACCGTGTTCCTACCAAAGCTGTTGCATCGACTCCTTTTGAGTTATGGACTGGACGCAAACCAAGTTTGAATCATTTCAAGGTCCAGGGATGTCCTGCGAAGTAAGATTGTATAATCCAACATTGGGTAAGTTGGAGGCTAAAACCACTCGATGTTGCTTTGTATCTTACTCGAACATTCAAAGGGATATCGTTTTTATAATCCAAATGGAGGAACAAGGATTGTGGAATCACAAACGGCCAAGTTCCTAGAATTTGATGTAGCCGCGAGCACGATTGCTCACAAATCGCTGAACATGACAACTTGACTTTGGACTCGCTATGTCTATCTCCTTACCTATGCGGACGATTATGGAGCCTACGTGCCGCAAAACCGAACCCGTTAACACCGAAGATCCTATTGATGAAGCGGTCACGAGATGAAGTCCTTCAAGTTCCTCAGGCTCAAAATGAGCTTACAGTGGCTCCACTTAGGAGGTCTGCTAGGGAAAGGCGTTCAGCTATACCACCGGACTATATAGTCTTTTTAGGAGAACATGATTACGATATAGGTTGCATTAAAGATCCAGCAACTTATTTGGACGCTGTTTCCTGTCCTCAATCAAATTTATGGTTGGATGCAATGAGAGATGAGATGCAATCTATGAAATATAATGGTGTTTGGGAGCTTATTGAATTACCGGAAGGTTGTAAACCCATAGGTTGCAAGTGGGTTTATAAGACCAAAAGAAATTCGAAAGGAAAGATTGAGAAATTTAAAGCCGACTTGTGGCCAAGGGCTTCACTCGAGAGAGAAGGGATAGACTATGAAGCAACATTTTCTCCAGTTTCTTCTAAAGACTCCTTCAGAGTAATCATGGCGTTGGTAGCTCATTTTGACATGGAATTACACCAGATGGATGTCAAAACTGCTTTTCTAAATGGAGATCTTGATGAGGAGGTTTATATGGTGCAACCCGAAGGTTTTATAGCAAATGATTCAGATAAGTTTGTATGTAAACTGAAGAAGGCTATTTATGGTCTCAAACAAGCTTCTAGACAATGGTACTTGAAGTTTCACAATGTTGTTACATCTTTTGGTTTTATTGAGAACAGAGTGGATCAATGCATATACTTTGCAAGGTCAAGTGGGAGGAAATTTATTTTTCTTATACTTTATGTGGATGACATTTTGCTTGCAAGTAGTGATATTGGATTGCTGCGTGAAACAAAGCAAATGTTGTCAAAGAATTTTGACATGAAAGACTTAGGTGAGGCATCCTTCGTTCTTGGCATTGAAATTCATAGGAATCGTTCTCGTCGTGTGTTAGGTTTATCTCAAAAGGCATATGTTGATCGTATTTTGGAGAGATTCAACATGCAGGATTGCAAGTTAGGAAATGTTCATGTAGTTAAGGGTGACAAGCTAAGTCTCTCACAGTGTCCTCGTTCAGATTTTGAGAAAAACCAAATGAAGGATGTGCCTTATGCTAATGCACTTGGAAGTATCATGTATGCTCAAGTTTGCACCGACCAGACATTGCTTTTGTAACAGGGCTTTTGGGCGGATATCGGTCGAATCCGGACACGATCATTGGGTTGCTGCCAAAAAGGTCTTGAGATATTTAAAAAGGACAAGAGATTATATGCTGACTTATAAATATGTCCATGATTTGCAATTGTTGGCATATTCAGATGCAGACTTTGCTGGTTGTGAGGATGATAGGAAGTCGACAACAGGATATATATTCTTGTTAGCAGAAGGGGCAGTATCGTGGAAAAGTGAGAAACAGAAATCTATATCTTCTTCTACCATGCAAGCGAAGTTTATAGCATGTTTTTCAGCTGCTACTCAAGCAATTTGGCTTCGGAACCTCATCAGAAAATTGACGGTATTTGATTTTGTGGATAGACCCATGCAGTTATATTGCGATAACAATTCTGCCGTGTTATTTGTTAATAACAACAGAAGTCTAAAAGGGTCTAAGCATATGAAGGTCAAGTTTTTGAGCATAAAGGAAATAGTACAGAATGGTGACATTGTGGTAGAGCACATTCCCACAGACGATATGTTGGCGGACCCACGACTAAAGGCCTACGCCCTTGTGTATTTGATCGACATGTCATGAACATGGGCTTAGGAGAATCAGTGGATAATATCGTCTAGTGGGAGCTATTTCAGGTTTGCTCTGATAAAGTTTAAGTCTGCATTTTGTTACTTTTTGTAACATTTCGATATATGTCAACTCTTTTTGTATAAATGGTTATTGAGTTGTGTACATATATCTAATGAAAATCTCAAGGTACTGTGTAAATCTTGAGTAAATGCTAGGGGCATACAGATGTTAGCCTTGTACATATGTCTCAATTACACATAAAGAAAAGGTTAACCATAAAGATAAGACATATGTGGGTTCATTAGAACCATAAAGATATTCTCTAGTGCCACATCCAGTTTTTGTGACACTTAAGGTAAGAGAATGGTGACCGACAAATGGGATAACACATAAGGTAAAACTCTTTATGAGGTGTTATCGATTTGCCACACAACCATATTAAATCCATATCAGTAAAGTTGATAGCATTTGTGACCATGGAAGGCTCTGTATATGCATATACGCTACCGCCATGATCCGGTGTTAGAGACTTTATGGGATCGGATTGACCGCAGAGGATTATCTCTAGATCAACATAAAGGTGTGCACATACAAGTATGATCTCAATTAATATAGCCCAAGTGGGAGAATGTAAGAATTTTTCTAGTTTGGGCCACATTAATTAAGATTATAATTATCCGTTTACGGAATTGATCTAATAAAGCGAGATATAAAGTTTCCTAACAGTCAAATATGGGCTGGCTTGTGTGGGCCAATTGGGCCCGGCCCGTGATGAGAGGGCCCGTCCAAATTCTATAAATAGGCTAAGGTCCCTCCTTTCTAGCCCTCACTTGTTTTCATACAAGAAAACATACCCACTCTCTCACATAAGGAACAAAGGTGAGAGGCCGACTCATCAAGCCAGGGTATCGAGGGAATAGGGGAGAAGATCTTCAGCGCAATAAACACGGATTGTTGTCGCTTAGCTTCAACAAATCATGGATCAAAAATCAGGTGCACAAATTTCTGAGCTTCTAGCTATGTCGGTCCTCGGTTGCCGTTCCTACGGCCTTTCATAATCAACACAAGTTGGTTGTCCTTGATACTCCAATAGCAATTTTCCTTGTCATGAAGAAAGGAGGAACCATAATTTCATAGCCTAGAATGAGAGTGTCAACACCCATTTTTACCACGTATCATCTTGAGAGGTGCGTGTCTTCAATCATCTAATGTTCAGATCGTTTTGGAGCTCGTCGATATTCGTTAACATCATTTTAGCATGCCTATCTATTTTCACCGACGGAGAGAAAGGGTTGTGGGCCATGAGTAATGGGGAAAGAAAATACGAGTCTTCTTCAGAAACTTAAAGACGTGTGGAATATTCAGCTTTCTTCCGGGATAATGAAAGGAGACAGCAATAAACTTCCTGTCGACTTGTCCTCGCTCTTCATAAGCATGAATCTTCACTTGTATTTCATACAACAACCATGCCTTCTTCTTAGGGTTGATGTTGGCATGACTGATCGGATTTCAACACGAATATGTGATGTAGCTGAAACGAATTTCCCAAAAATTACTCCGTTGGTGGGTTCCAATACCATTCTAGCTGTACAAAAAAGAAATTGTTCGGCAAAGATGCCATACAAATGTTCAGTCAAAGTCCTTGTGGAAAAATATGATCAAAGTCCTTGGGTTCAGTCAAAGTCCTTGACTTGGCGGTGACTTTTGAATTTTGGCAATTCATGCAGGTGAAAACTCGCCCAAGAAGAAAGTGTGGTAGGTTCGCCTAATAATTTTATATTCTGTGAAGAGTTCAATTTAATGGAAGTACTCATATTCAAAACTATCAATTTCTCGGACAACTGCGATGCCGTTTAATGTTTGTATTTCCTTACATGACAGCATATCCATGCTATGGTAACAATATCTGCAAAAAATACCAATACATATTAAATCATTCTTATACCTGTTTTGAAAAATTAAAAACAATTTGATATATATATATATATATATATATATATATATATATAAGAATATCTGCAAAAATACCAATACATGTTAAATCACTCTTAGATATAAAATGATATGCCTTTGACTCGGCAGTGACTTTTGTTCTTTTGCAATTCATATAGGTGAAAACTCGGCCAAGAAGAAAGTGTGCTAAGTTCACCTAATAATTTTATATTCTATAAAGAGTTCAATTTAATGGAAGCACGCATGATTCAAAACTATCAATTTCTGCCGTTTTATTTTTGCATTTCTTTACTTGACAACATTTCCAAAGCTATGGTAATAATTTCCGAAAAATACAAATGCATATTTAATCATTCTTTTATTTTTTTGAAAAATTAAAAATAATTATATATACTAGAATGCTTCTAATACTTGATTTAATATCCCAATTATCAACACTAAAATTTTCGTTTGAAGTTGTTGATATCAATAGAATTGGACCCCTAAATCAAAATATCATCTAGTTCTAAGCTCACATTTCTTGCTGTATTTCTCTACTTTTAGATATTATGGACATCTAGGTATGGAACTAGCATTTCCCATCAAATGAATCAGGGGCTTGGATACGAATATTGTCAGCCAGTTATAAGGCCTGGCATGCAAGACGAACTAGAATTCAGAGGTGAGGTACCTAAACTCTATTGAATTTTTCGGATCGACCCCACATGAGTCCCACCTCTATTGGATTTTCAGCCACTCTCTCTTTCCCTTTCCCTAGGAAAATAACCAATTCACTCACAAACCTATTGTACAGATACCAATTTAATCATAAACTTTCTAATTTTGCCAATATAGTCATAAACTTGTGTGCAAAATTTTAACGTAGTCCTTCTGACAATTGCCTCAGAAATCGCTAAGGTGCCGATCTACTTAGTTGTCCACGTCAAATCGTTCATCGTGTCATGTACAATGCTTAGAGATAATTAGACCCACATGAGTAATTTCATGCCAAAATTGATCAAAATGACTACATTGAAATTTCATCAATATGTTTAAGGTTACATTAACAATATTGGAAAGTTTAAAATTGAATTGGCATTCGCACAATGGGTTTAGATCTTATTTGGTAATTGTACCCCCAATTTCCCTTACATTGGCCGAAGGTTGCAAATCATTTGGATGTAGTTTCGGCTTTGACTCTAAGATTGGGGGATTAGGGTAAACTTCAAGATAGTGGAATAGGAGACAATTCCAAGATTTTGGGATTGCACGCAACTTAGATTGTTAGAGCTTCCGAGGTTGTTGGCATTGGATGAGATTCCAAGATTGTGTAGTTGGCCATAATTTGGACAAAATAGATTGCAATTCAAACCATCGTGGAATTTTGCCCGAAATTTACACGAAACATGAATTAAGGTTGCCAGCCAAATTAATCAAGCTTGGAGATTAGTACTTTCATTTCAAGATGAGTGGTATAGAGGCCGTTCATAATTGATAAAATCTGAGCGGGGATTGAAAAATGAATAAGATAGAGTTTGGCATATGTTTTGTTGAAATTTGACTCTCCAACAAAATATCTTTCATCGAAAGTCGTTCTTATTTTTATTAAAGGAGATAGGTCTTGTGGTGACTCTGAATAAGAAATATCACGGGTAGATAAGAGAATTAATAACTTCACTTCAAATGGAACTGGACGAACACAAACTATGCTAGAATATAATTGACGACAAAGTCTGAGAATGTAATCACTTCAAATGGAATCAAACGAATACAAATTATACAAGAATTTGTCCAACAAAGCCTGAAACGTAAAATGCAACATTAGAATTTAATCGATGATGAGGCACCCAGGATATACAGTATAGTTACACTTTGGAATTTAATCGATAACACAAATCTAGAAACTATAACTAAGAAGCACGCTAGAATTTAATTGACAATATGAGTATGGAAACTATAACTACTGTGACATCCTCAATTCGAACCCCTATTTAGATCATGAGAGATGTTCTAAGGATCGGTATGTTGGTAAGGAAGACAAGCTATAATTCAATCTTAGAGATTGTTCACGAGCTGACTAGTTGAGGGCTAGGCAATTCAGAATCAGGTTGCAATGGACCAGAGCAATCGATCATGAAAGGATCATTTGACCATAAGGATCACTGTGATCAATCAAGTCCTGTCACGAGTCAGTCAATGGATAGGTATAGATCTATTCAACTTAGATTTATACTTGTCGCGGGTGACGTTGCATGGTCAATGTACTGTTTGTGAATAACCTAACCTAGTCCTGAACGATCATGAGTCAAGGCAGGCTGATTAATTCTACTCGATATCAAGGGTCATTTATGGATTGACTAAGCTCAATTGAAAGTTGCACGTGAACCCTTAGATAGGCATCGAGATTAGTTCGAGTCTAGTCACATGAATTTTACCAATGCCATCTAAATTCGCATAGGCCGCATCAAAGCCATTTCCGATAGAAACCTAGCCACAAGCCCCGGTCCAATTACGAGTATGGACTATGGATGTTATCAAGGCATTCCTTTCCAATTGAAATATTTTTAGTGAGCCGTTAGTGCACTAATTAAGAAAATGCATTAATTTAAGGATATAGACTTTAATGGATCTAGAGGCGAGTCCAATTAGCCTATTAGGATTTAAATTGAGGTGAAACAAACTTTGCTAGGCCATGGACACCAAGGTAGGCACCACTCTTGGGCATGAATGGAGGAAAAGACCAAATTGCCCCACTAGCCTAGCCAATAACTGAAGATGCGAGAAGCAATCCAAGCTATTGATCTTGAATAAGGCACATGGGCAAAATGGAGGGCCAAGATGTGTTCTTCAATCCCAAGTTTGGGGCAATGATGGGTAAAGGACAATAATTCAAGGGGATATTGAATGTGAATGACAACTTCTCTCCCAAGTTCTTTCTTCTTCTTCTATATCCCCCTCTTTTCCCTCTAACTGGCTGACCCTTCTCTTCTCTCCATCTCTCTCTTTTTCCCTCTTCTTCCCTCGTGCCCGCGCCCCTCCACCTGCTGGTTGCCACCGTCCGTTGGACGCTGCCACTTGCTTGGATGCCGTCACTATTACTGCTCATCTCCGCGCCACCCGTCTACTTGCCCATGTCGCGCCATTTGCTACCTACCATTGTTGGTTGCCCCCCTTGCAAGCTGTTGTTCGTTCACTATCATTAAGCCAACCTAACACCCCCTTGTCTTTGTTTTGGTTGTTCGTAAGTAGATTTTCTAAACGTTAGCTAGGCTATTGCATTACGCAATTCGAATTTAGGATTGCCCTTAGTGCCATAGAGCTATCCTAGGTTGAAGAACATCATGTGCTTATTTTTGTATGGTTTGCTCATGATATGCTTGAGTTATATGGTTCAGGATTGATCGAGGGATAAGTTTGTGAAGGTTGAGGATTGCTCGGTTTGGTGTAGGTTGTGGAATGGATTCACATAGACTAGATTTGTCGTGATTGTTTTCGTAGATCGATGGTTATGGTTATTTATGCTTAATTTCCTTATTTGAATGCCATGGATGATCGTATGCATGTTATATGATGTGATCTTGGCATATAGATATTCGTAGGGCATGGTCGAGGCTTGAGTTCACATCAAGCTGCCGAATCTAGAACTACGTTGGTTCTTGGACGTGCATGGAAGTGTGTCAAGCTAAGTCATTCTCTTGGTTCGGCAATGTTGAGGCTTATTGTTCGATCTGGGTTTGATCTAGTCCGATACTTGATCATCATGGGTCAAGCCACACTTTTAGTTTCTAGCTGGGCACACTTTATTATTACATATGTGAAATGGCATGAGTTACACAACGATTGGCACACCCTTGGGGCATTCATTATGGACTGATGAGAAAGATAAAACCAATTGTTTGAATGCTTGATTCATGTGGTCATACGAGGAATGCTGTCACCGATGGATTTTGGGACGATGCCTTAAAGTCAAAGGGATGCCTTGTTAATGAAAACAAGATGATGTCCCCACGTCAACAGGATGCCCCTATGTTAACAGGATGCCGTTCGTGGAATGTGTTATTTACCGGAACGATGCCCGAAGTATTTCGAATGCTAGATGGATTTTGGATATCGTGTTGGAGGGAGCAAGATGATGTTCCAGAGGTTTCCAGAAAAGCCATAGGGTTTTGGCTATGTGTGATTAATAATTGGACTCGAGATAGCATGGTAATATGAGATGCCATGTGATTCTCGAGACACTAAATGTGTGTGAAGTGTTTGTGTAACATCCTCGATTCCAGGCCATAAGAATAAGGTATGAAGGTTGATCATGGGAATCAATGACATAAACCTTAGATAGACCAAGACATGGCATGTTTGGCCATGGACCCGGTCCACCCGACCGAGAATCGGTTAGGGCAAATAACCAAGACCAAGCACAAGGTTTATTTTAAGACATCCAATGGACCAATTCTAATTGAAAATGGTCATGGACAAGTTTAAGGAGGCTACCCACTTAGTCGCCCTCATTTGGTTAAACTTTAGTAAATTTTGGCATGAACCTTGGTTCTCATAGAACCGTCGATCGTGTATAAATATGAATGACTTTTCCAATTAGGTGACACCCTATGATTAGTCTTATGAACCTTAGATGAATTTTGGACATAAATTAATTAATGTGGGGATGAATCATTGGACAAGTGTCAAGAGGTAATTGGAATTCTAGAATCTTCCATAACCTTTTGACCTAGTCCATCCTTATCCATTTAAATGCCACATGTCCACTTCAAGAGAGAAGGAGAAAACTTACTCCTTAAGTAGCTCAGCAAAAATATCTAGACCTCATTTAATGATTTTGGACATTAGTTCATTAATGACCATGATGAATCATCAATTTAGGTGTCATCTAGAATCTTAGGTAAATCTTAGGGTATAATGGCCCTAAATTATTGCCTTGGGAACATTCGATCTTGACTTAATTCCGTGGAATCCAAGGATGGAGCTATGCTTTAATCAGGCATTGGATCGTTGAATCACAACACCAGGGTTATCTCCTTTGCTTTTGGGAGACATGTTAGGAACATTGTTTCCACGAGTTAGGCGAGCCTATTGCTTCTTGTTTCTCTGTTTTTCCTTTGCTTGTACTCGCCTCCTTAAAATAAAAGAGAGTTCCAAACAAAATACCACTTTTTTCCTAATGAAAAGAGACAGCTTAGAACAAGCTTTTGCCACGAAACAAACAAACCCAACACGACAGCATCATCAAACCAGATACGTGACTGGGAGCCTCACATCGAGTTTGGCTCTTTTGCTTACAAAAGGGAACATCAGGTTGAAAAAATGTCATCCTGAAAATGTTAATGAGTGCTTCTGAAGTGCTTGTTAAGTTGTGCTTTGGAAATATGAACATTCCTATTTGAGGCATGTAACCTTTTTGAAACGTGTTTTCTCTCATCAACGATATGTGTCGATATGTTAACTAGTTCCTATCACACTTGCTTAGGCCTTTCGGATTGTTTCTCGAAAGGAACGATTAGTCTTGAGTAGTTTGGGAAGCTTTAGCCTTGAATATCGGTGTAGTTTATTTTTTGTTGCTCTGAGCTAAAACAACTTTACTTTGAATGTTGAAAGTGGAAATTAAGAAAATACACTTTATTTTCGCAAATTGTTGAATGATCATTTAAATTTCAGATTGGCATCTTGACCATTCTTTCGAAGCATTTGTTGAGACTTTTCTCGGTTGTTATAATTCATGCTCTGTTCAACAGCTATGCAAAGTATTGGATGACCCAATTCCAGCCTGGGTTTTTGTCATATACTATTGGTTCAAGTTATGTGAGAAGAGAAATGGGGAATCATTGGTGGAGCAAGGTCGAACTTTTTACTGAAGAAATGTAGTCTTGCAAACCAAATATACAACTTGGGACCGAGTTCCTACAAGGATGAATGTGACATCCCAAATTTTCAACCCTATCTTCTACTAAATGAATTAGGCGTTTCATTGATGTATCTATAGGCTATTCTCGAACCGATCATTCTTGAGATAATTAGACTATCCTAAATTATTAGGAATTTTAAGGCAATAGACTTGAGAATTCGATCAGGAATCGGCTTCTCGATCGTGTCCATCTTTAGAGGCCATTACGGCACAGTTAAAAATCGATTTGAAATCAGAGATAGACTAGATCGATAGCAATGTGTGGCTAATCGTGGGTGACACCACTAAATTAGAAAATTCATGTCGATCGGCACTAGACTGATTTTCTTATTTTTTTGGTACCCTGTGTCTGTATTTAGATCATCGGGATTTTCACGACAATCGAGAGTCGCCAATGAGTTGAGTGGGTTCATAGTGGCTCGAAGAAAATCGACCACGAGTCAATTGCACTAAAAAATCCAAAAGTTACTCGGTAGCCTAGGTCACGCTAAAAACGCGTCAAATAGAAATTAACCGTCAATTTGAGTCCGATTTCAGAAATTGAAGTTTCTGTCATGTCACAATAAATTCTAGGAGTGTCAACTCAGTCTCATAAGATTTTTCTGACACCTGACACTTTTTGGGAAAAAGGTTGTCGCCGGGCCATTCTTGTGCAATTAAAGCCGGGGATTAAATGTGGATGCAAATTTGAGATGCAAGATGGGTTATTGGATGAGGAAAATATTCAATTGAAGCATTGAGGCATCACTTGGATTTAGTAAGGCCACCGTGACTCAATTAAGTGGGTGTGAGAGTCCAATTGGAAGAGATGGCTGGCAAATTCGTAACTCACCTCCCCTGGCCCAAAATCGACCAATTGGTAGAAGTTGTGAAAGGTGTGGGTGTGGCTGTGAACGGGGCCCGATGGATAATACTTGGCTAGAGTGAGTGTGAGAGATATTTTGTGGAAAGATCAAGCTGAGGGGGGACCCTCCATTCTCTCTTTTTCTTCAACCCGTGCGTGACCAGCAAGGGAGAGCAGAATCGGCGAGAATTCCAGTCCACCGAGCGTCCACCTTCTCTGCCATCCCACCGAAGACACAGCCACGATACCTCTCTCTCCCTTCGCCCGTTTACCCCTTCTCATGCGGCCAGCTCACCCCTACTCCACCATCTTTTGCTTGCTTAGTCAACTTCAATGAAATTCTTCAATCAAAGTCCCCAGCTGTTGATTGAAGCTGCTGCGGTTCGTCCAGCTCCACACGGCTTCAAAACTCCAGCCTTCGCCAATGGCTTCAACAACCGCCACGAGTGCTGCTTCTCTTCATCCGTGTTCCACCAAAGCCTCTCAACCTCCACCAAGCTGCAGTCAGCTGCCACTTGCCCATCCCCCAGCCCCCTTCGGTCAACAAACCAGCGCTGCACGCCAGCTTTGCCGTCCAAACATCCACGAACCTTGAAGACTGAAGCTGTCGCGTGTCTCTCGTGGCCCAGACAAAGCAGCTTCTCCATCCGTGTCTTCTGCCAAGCGTCTTCCACGGTCGACGATTGAGCCAGCGAATTCACCTCCTCCCGCTCATTGGAAGCCTGTGAACAAGCAGCCGCATGCCCGATTCAATTCAACGTGCAGCTCCATTGAGCCCAATTCTGCAGTAGCTCAGCCCACAAGCCCAAGAAGTCAGCAGCAGCTCTTTGCTGCTTTTGTTCGGCCCATCTCCAGCAAAGTCAGCTTTGAAGCCCAACAGTACACGGCCCAAATCTGCAGCCCAACGAAGTCAGAAACCTCGGCCCAAATTGCAATCTTCAAGCCCAGTTTTTGAAGCCCATCTTCGCAGCAAGCCCAATCCAACTTGGGTCTGGCCCAAAAGCAAGAACAAATCTTAGTTGGGCTGAGATTTGTTGGGCCCAAGTCTAAGGCCCGGCCCAAGCCCGCCGGTGTTATCGAAAGTCCGATTTCGGCCGTCGTCGCGTCGCTTGTTGTGGTGATTCAGTCTCCGTTTTTACCAAGTGAGTTTTACTCACTAATGCTTTCTCTTAGCCTGCTAATTATACTTAGGGTTGGTTAGATTTAATTAAATGGAATTAGGTGGTTAGATTAGTTTAGATCAATTAAATTAGAGCCTTAATGTTGCATGTTAGGTGGTTAGAAATAGACATTAACAAGTAGACATGCCATGTTATTTATTGAACGAGTCTCGGTAATTTTCCAGGCTCATCTCGGCTTCCAAGCGGGCATTACAGGCTAAATTTGATTTTTAATAGTTATTTATTTATTTTCGAAATTAATTATTTAATTAATTATTTTTCCAGAAATTCAACCGTGATCTTTGGTGATCGGAATTTCGTGCTGATTGTCTTGGTGCAGTCCATTTATTTAATTGAGCTGCAATTTATATGGAATTAATTTAAATTGTGAATTTTAGGATATATTCCTAATTAGTTGATTTCAATTATGTGATTGGGGAATAATTGGGTACCGATTGTCAGTATCGACGGTGGAGTGGTGAATCAATGTGGCATCTAAAAAGACACGTGGGCTCGGTGATTTGATGCATCACTTTGATGAACGAGTACCTTAGAGAATGCACGTGACCCCAAGCATCGTAAAAAGGGCACGTGGGCTTAGTGAATTGATACATCACTTTGGCGAACTAGTGCCTTAGAGAATGCACGTGGGCCCAGGGAATTAAGTGAGGCATCTTGAGAGAGACACGTGGGCTTGGTGATTTGATGCATCACTTTGGCGAGCTAGTGTCTTAGTGAATGCACGTGTGCTCAGAGAATGGATATACATCGTGGGGATTATATGAATTGGATGACATGCAATCGACTGGTTGAATTTGTTATGAGTAGTTGGATGCCTATTATGAATTGTACTGATTTGCAGGTGGAATCTGAGGCCAAGGTAAGTCCTCTGACCTATGCGTGTTTAGGCAGCCCATAGTATATTGGCTTACTAATTGAGTCTTAGGGGTAGAACTTGCTGAGATGTAGTCTCATCCCGGTTGTGGGACAACATTTCAAAACCCTGAGGAGGAGCTGAGGAGGAGGAACCTAAGGAGGAGAAAGATTTTTGAAGAAGAAGATGATCCAAAGAGGCATCTTGAGTACAACCCGGATGTGGATTGAGATCCCATCCCTTTTGTGAACCCTGTCTTAGTGTAGATAGGTGTGAGACTTGTTTGCTGTAAATAGTATTGTAAATATACTATGAGTTGTGCTGTTAATAAAAGTGTGGTTGTGAATTTCAATATGAAAAATATGGCATGTTTTTCTATCCCATTGTTTTATTGTCTGGAGATTCATAACTGCTTCCGCATGCGTAATAAAATAAAAAGGATCGGCGATACATAGTCATGGGATATCGCACTTTAAAATCGACCAAAGTGAGGGATGGGCGCATGCCCAAGGATCGGGGCGTGACAATGAAAGCCTTGTAAGCCACAATGCTGACCATAGTAGGCTCTCCCCAAGAACTTTGAACATCTTTATTCATTTCTTCATAAAACAAATCCACCCCTTGTTCCTCGGCTAAGGCAAATGCTAATGACGATTTTATGTACTTTAAGTAACCTTCGAACAGGATCTTGTTTGGAATCTCGAGTTGCATTGGTTTTTCCCTCGTGAGCTAAGCCCACACTCTCAAAAGGAAAGGGAAGATTTTTGCACCCATCAATTATGTACTTGGCATCCGAGTGCCAAAACTGCATAGAAGCTTTGCAGAGGAAGTTACTTCTAGTGTTGAATTCAGGATTAACAACCATGTCGTTATAAGGCCCAATAGCTAATATACCTCTTGGCTTACGCAGAAGGGGTTTGATCAGCTTGTAAAACTTTGGAAAGTCAAACCGGTGCATTATGATAGTAACGACGATCAGAATGACATGATTTTCGTCCCCCATCAAGGCCACCATTTCATCCTCTAACGTGGATTATAGAGCACGCACATAGTGAGCTCAAGGATGTGGCATTGGGATACTTAGCTAAGCTTCGTTAACATCGATTGCTATCACTTACTCGTAATGCTCTTCGACTTGGTAGAACTATGTTAGGGACACATCTGTGGTCAGTCAAGTAGGAAAGATTTTAATTGATTAGGAAAGGATTGTATTTTCTTATTGGAGAATCATGTCCCCTGTTAGAATTCGATCCAGCATATTCTTGTTCAAAAATCGCGAAGGGAGAGAAAGAGACTTAACTTCAAGAGCAGCTTCACCACTGTCAGTGCCGACATCCCAAGCCAAAGAGTAGAGAGAGGTGCAGGTGAGTGCGGAGTACCTCACTAGGACATGTAGAAAAGAGAATTGTGTAATTTCTGCATATTTCAAATTAAAAAAGAATTATAAACTTTATAAGATTGACTATTAGTATTTAGATGTTGTACAATGGATATAGATATATGCACATCCTTATATTAACAAAAAAATCAAGTTAGAATCTCTTTATATATATATATATATATATATATATATGAAGATCTCTCCAAATGACGTACCTTCCCTTTTCATCTGCACCCACCTTTGATCTCACTTTGCCGCCTTCTCTGGTCGTCGCCATTGACGGAGTCACCGGCATCGCATCCAAGCTAACGTTGCTGTGCAGACAATGAGGGAATGGAAACTGCCGTGCGCCTGCGCAACCGCAGGATTCGGGCCGGCATCCAACGCCCGAGACTTTTGTCGCGTCCCGGGGCCCGACCTCCGTATTTTAACAACGAACGACACCTTCTCCATCCCGCTCTTCGGCTCCGACCTGCGCGTGCTCCCTCTCGTTCTTCCATACTCCTAGGCGGGGATTCGGACAGGGTTTTCTTCCTCAACCTCTGGCCGCCATGAGTTCCTCTGCCTCCGACGCCGACCACCACCTCCCGAAGCTCCCTGATGACATTGTCGTCAAGCATATCCTGAAGCGATTGCCGGCGAAATCGCTCCTCCGATTCAGGTGTGTCTGCCAGTCATGGCGATCCACCATCAACAGCCCTCGTTTCGTGGCCCTCCACCTGAACCACTCCACTCTAGATGCCTTCAATCGGCATCTCGTGTGTGTAGAAAGGTGCGATCCTTCCCGGAGCCTGTGCTTTTTGTTCTCCGGTGAATCTCTTTCCATATCAGAAATCGAAGTCCCGTTTGCTGCTCCTTTCAGCCGTTACCATTACCGCTTTCTGTTCTCCGGTGAGTCTCTTTCCATATCAGAAATCGAAGTCCCGTTTGCTGCTCCTTTCAGCCGTTACCGTTACGGCTTCATTGGGTCGTGTAATGGTTTGATCTGCATCACAAAAATTTCCGAAGATGGCTATGGCAGGTCAATAAATCTGTGGAATTTATTCACCAGGAAGCACAAGGCGGTTCGACCATCCCATCCGCAGGTTGAGTTTCTTTCTTTCATAAGAACTTATCTAGGGTTTGGCTTCGACGCTAGGTCGAATGACTATAAGATTGTGAGGATTTTCCCTAATCTCTTTGATCATTATCGGACTCTCCGTCATGTACATGCTCGATTTCGACTCATTGACGAGATGAAGCCTCGAGTAGAGATTTATTCACTCAATACAGATTCCTGGAGAAGTTTGGAGTGTGAGGTTCCTGCTTTCTGTGGCTCCAGACCTTCCGCGGTATTCTTGACTGGGAATTTGCACTGGATTGTTTCCGAGCGTGGATACAGATCAATAGTCATGTTCGACGTCACCAGTGAGGTGTTCCATGAAATGGCTCTGTCGGAAGAGCTTTCGCAAATAGTTAGTGTCAGCAAAGTAGTGGAGTTGTCAGTATCGAATGACTTGCTGGCTGTGTGCACAGCAGTAGTTGGGCATCTTGGACAGCATTCCGCTTGTTCCATTTGGGTTATGAAGGAGTACGGCATGCCTGAGTCTTGGACTGAGCAGTATTCTTTTCTGGTGAATGGACAAGTAAGAGGATTTGATGGCTTCATGATGAATGGTGAGCTTCTAATGGTGATAGATGATGAAGATGAACGAGTTACTTGGAATCCACAAACTCAACAATTCACAAATGCTCCACTAGCGATGCAATCCAATTTGGTCACAGTGGTAGAGAGCCTTGTTTCACTCTAGAGAAGATTTGATTTCCACTACATTTACCTGTATTTGGTCCAACATGTTCTTGTTCAAAAATCGCGTAAGAAGAGAGACTAACGTCAAGAGCAGCTCTTGATATTGTCGCTGCCAACATCCGCCATAGAGCGAAGAGAGATGCTAGCGAGCATGGAGTACCTCACCTGGATAAGCAGAAATGAGAATTGTAGAATTTCTATATATTTCAGATTACAAAAATTTATAAGCTTTACAAGATTGATTATTACTATGTTGCTGCTACCTTTACTGGTATCACAAATTAATTCCGCTTGCATAAAAGTTGAAAGTTACATCTAAATTCAGAAGATATGATTTTATTTATATACGCTCTGGCCACAGAATGATAAGTAGAGGAAGTGAGGTGGTGTCCTTTTACTTTTGGTACTTCTTGCAAACTTTAGAATGCATTTTCATTTTCACTTTAGTTTTTAGGCTGGTGAAAGTGTGCTACTTAAGACCGCATCTACAGCTTCAGTATTGCCCATACCAGCAGATTTTAGACGATGCGGATGGGGAAACGAATGACGAAGCTTTCTGAATGCTATGCATGTATGTGTTTGATTTGACGCCACCATAAGTATTTTTCAGCTTCTATAAGACCAAACTATTCGTGGTTTTGAATTATGCATCTTGTTCTCTGGGCATTGCACATGGTTCAAGTACAGGCTACTATGTTTTGTTTCCTATCTTGAGACTTTTTGGTAGCACTAGCAATGCATACCAAGTAAGCTTGTTTGTTGATCCATGCAGAAAACTGCATTAATGCATCAAGGAAAATTTGGAGACTATATTATCATGATATACTCTCTTTTTCCCTTAAATGAATTGTGGGTTGGAAGTCTCACTCCATCTCATGCTTCACTCAAGATTTTGCACGTCAAGCCGTTTGAGAATGTGGTCTGTAGATGAGATAATCTCTCTGCTTCCTCCTTGGAAATAAATCTGGGATAGTGATTATAGATTGCAGTTCTTCTCTAAAGTCTGATGCAAGGTGCTAGAGCTCTTCTTTGTTAACAGGAATTCTGGTGTTCGGCAATCCCAGTTCACCTAGCTCTTGCAAAAAACGAGAATGGCATAGAACAACAGAATGTATTGTTCAAGTTTCTTCAGAATGCCAGCATATAGTTTATCTGGAAGGCAAGAAATAATCTGCTTCATTGCAAGCTGCTGCTTCTGTGGAGGGTGTTCTTAGATTGAATTAGATATGTGGGTCTCAAAGTATATACCGAAACGTGTTACATTAGGTCAAATTCATTGGGAAACAGTGAAGTAGCAGCTGCATTTGCCACAAATTTGTACGAAGGCTGAAATTGAATTCAACAATTAGTCTCCCCTCCCCCAATGAATTAGATATGCAGGTCTCTAAGTATATATTGAATAAATTAAAATGTCAATTTTACATACTTTAAGAATTTAGATATGTTGTTGGGACATTACCAACGACGGATTGAAAGGGGCCGACGGTGTTTATTGCGCTGGCTAGCTTGTGCTTAGTGTATTTTCTATGAGTGTATATGTAAACAAATCCACCTAATTGATGAACAAAGGGTAGTGAGAGCTTACCGAAGGAAATAATGATATGCTTGATGAATGTTTTTCTATATTTTGAGATTTCATATAAATTTTATATATCTTCCCTTTTAGGTTAGGTATTGCAGAAATTTTTATCTTGCCTCACGAATTAGATTTTTGCATCCCCGTTGACCGTATGTGGTTGAGAAGCTTCACTCTTGCTACCCCTCTCTCTCTTCATGATTTTAAGGGTTGTTTGGAGCAGGTTCTATTTTTGAAATCGAAAATATTTATTGAAATTGAATATGCTTGATATATTATCCAGAATCAAAACAAAAAAACTATAATTTCATATTCGATCCAATGTAAATTTTTCATATTATATAATGAAGCAGAAAATAAATAAAATAAATAGCCTCGTGTAGTTCTTAATTTGACCCAGAAGGGAATCGACCATATAGATCTAGAATCTACTCGCTTCACAGAAACATCCATAGAGCCTAACATTTAGAAAAACTCCACATGTGTCAAGTGACGTGACAAAATCGTGATATGTCATGTGACAAACAAAGAGATGTAAGGAGTACTGCACCGAGCTCTTTTCCCGCCTTCTAGCTCCCATGGCAAGTCGTTCTCAGTAACAGAAAGAATCTCTCCAAGATCAAACGTTCATTTCCAGTTCGCACTCGCTCTTCTTCCTCAATCGTCAACCACCATGAGTTCCTCCGCCTCCGGTGACGGCCCGAATCTCCCTCGAGACGTGGTCAACGAGATCCTAAAGTGATTGCCGGTGGCATCTCTGCTGACAACCCTCGTTTCGCCACCCTCCACCAGAACTACTCCGCGCGACATGCCTATTGTCACCCTCCACCAGAACTACTCCGCTCTCCATGCCTATAATTGGCATGTCGTGTGTCTAGCTTTGCACGATCATGTCCAGAGGCTGTTGTCACGGACCGACCGATTGGGATTATGACCGTGCAGCGACTCAAACACTTTTGGATCGACTTAGATCGTCGCCACTTTTGGATCAACTTAGATCGTCGAGGTGCCTTCGCTCCACGGATCGAGAAAGTTTCTGAGAGAAGCTCCGGAAAGAAATGAGCCTTTGTATTCTTGAATGGTTAGATGGTTACAAATGAGGGGGAGGGCACTCCTTCTTATGCTAGAGGCCCTTAGATTACATCCATTGATCAAGAATTCATCCGGCGGACGAGATCGTACCACCAAACCTATCAACTATCGACACTAATGACGGGAGAGTTCTAGGCTTTGGCTCAATTACCGCATCGCCCGCTTTTGGAACGTTCTAGAAGAGCTCTTGTTGGGAATCCTAGCAATCGTAGGTCCTCCTTCGAAGGCACGGCCCTTTAGCTGCAGAAACCTCTTGGCCGTGACACTGTGCTCTCTATTCTCCAGTGAGTCTCTTGCTCGGCCTTTCATGTCGCTATTCGAAATCCCGTTTGCCACTCCTCCCAACTGTTACAGCTTTGTTGGTTCGTGCCATGGTTTGGCCTGCGTTGAGAAAGTTTCCTAGAGACTCAAGCCCGATTTATTTACTCTGGAGAAGCTTGGAGTGTGAGATTCCTCCTTTCCGTGGCTACTACCCTCACTCTTCTTGAACGGGAATCTGCACTGGTTTGTTTTGAAGCACAATGATCTGCAGAAGGAGGGTGGATATGGATCGATAGTCTTGTTTAATGTCGCCAGTGAGGTGTTTGATGAAATGGCTCTGTCGGATGAGTTTTTGCGCAACATGAATTTCAAGTTAGCGCCGGTTTTATCAATATTGAATAATTTGCTGGTTGTGTGCGCTATTCATGTGGAGAAAGTTTTGGATCCTGAAGTGCATTCTATTTGTTCTGTTTGGGCTATGATGGAGTATGGTGTGCCTGAGTCTTGGACTAAGATGCATACTTTTGAGGCTAGTCAACTAGTAACAGGATTTGAAGCCTTCACGTGAAATGGTGAGCTTTTGATAGAAATAAATGGTGCAGAACAAGTTTCTTGGAATCTAGTAACACAACAACTCGCGTATCTTCCACTATTGACGCAATGTGATTTGGTCCCTGTTATAGAGAGTCTCGTTTCACTTTAGGGATAATTCAATTTCTACTACATTCACCTGTGTGACGGATTGATTCTTCTTGTAGAAGAGTTGATAAAGACATGTAAAGTGAGGTGGTGGTGCCTGTTTACTTTTCGTACTTCTTGCGAGCTTTAAAATGCATACGCATTTTCACTTGAGTTTTTCTTTAGACTAAGCAAAGCCTGTTCTCCTTGCAATTTGCATAAACTTAACATTTTTGTTGCCCACATCAAAACTGAACAAAACTAGAAGTGAAATCTATTCTGACTTCACTAAGAATCCCACAAATGGCATATGCATATGCATAGTCATGAGCTCTCCGTTTCCTAAGAAGTGATGGAGAGGGAAGAGATTGAGATGGTCACAGTTACCATCAGAAATCAACAGGTTTTGTCTCTTATGCTTCTTTTCTGTGAAATGTAAGCGTGGTTATGAGCACAGAGTGCTGGTGGTTTAAGAGGAAATGGACAGACGAGCATGCATAAGTAGAGGTGTCAAAATGGGTCATATACCCATATATGACCCATTTAAATCATAAATTGATCATATATGGATCACTTATTTTTGAATAAGTTAGTTAAATGGGTTTAACAACTAAAGACTTAAGATAGGTGGGTCTTAAGTGAGTCTTAAATGGGTTGGATTTAGAATTCATTTTCACCCAAAACCTCACAATCTCTATCTTCTCTCTTTAACTTTACAAAAATATTTTTTTATAAAAACCGAAATTATAATTTTTTTCTTTCTTTCTTCTTCCTCCGAGTCACGGCGAGCCAGGCAAGCCTTGAGCTCGCTTGTGGCCGGCCGCCAGCCGTCGTCATGGCCGGTGACTAGCCAAAGAAGAAGAAGAAGAACAAAAAGAAAAGAAAAAGAAAATTAAAAATTAAAAATTATATTTAAAAAATAAAAACTAATTAAATTTTAATTTATAAAAAATAATTAAATTCGATATTTTAAAATAATTATTTTAAAAATTATAAAAATTGTCCATTAAATTTGTGTTGTATAAAACTATTTTAGTAATACCATTTTTTTTTAAATATATATAAGAAATAAGCTTTCTTAAGTTTAATTAAATGGGTCGGATATGGGTTGGGTATGGGTCGGGTCGGGTATGGATCGAAAAATTTACATTATGCATAAATGAATTATAAATGAGTTAATGGGTTAATTTGGATCAGACCATTAATGACCTCTATGCATAAGCCATAGGGAGAGGACTTTGCGGAGTTCAGAGAGACGTTTATTTGCTGCTTGACCTTGCCCTGCTATTTTGAGCGAGGGAGAAAGAAAACACGAAAGCAAAGTACTCGATTCTCTTTATATTCAGATGCAAAGTGGGATGAGTAGATACAAGTGTGTGTGGGGTTGTGGGGGGAATGTTTTGTTGGTGAAAGGAGATTTTTGACATGATCGAATTAAAATCGCATCCACTTCTCTAGACTCTGCTAAGTATGCAACACATGACAGCATCCATCTACAACTACAGCATTGCCGCTACTAGCAGATTTTAGATAATGTGGAAAAAGAATGACGAGACTTTTGGAATGCTGTGCATATATGCGTTTGATTTGACGCCACCATAAGCATTTTTTAGCTTCTAGAAGACGATGCTAATCACATTTTGGACCGTGTTTTTTTACATATTTTGAGAATTTAGAAATGCTGTTAAGACATACATTGCCAAAGAGGCTGGCGATAGAGATGTCATTGGTTCAAGTTGGGTCAGCCGGAAAATGAACAATATGTGCTTGTTACAGGTTGGTTCAGGTTTTGGGCTATCTTCTTCAATTTTTAAAATTTATCGAACGAAATCATCACCGGGAGATAGAGGTCTCGTTAAAGTTGACGCAAGCATCCTATCAAAATCACTAAGATGTACACCTTAGTGCTTCCCTTCTCATCGTGGAAACAAAAAAAAAGCATTTTCCTGATTAATTTCACCACACAGGAGAGCTATAGAATCACCTTCTTTTGTCATTCTTGAGCATTGTCGTAGGTGTCTTCTACTTCTGCTTCTTCTTCGACATTGGAACAGTTGATGGGTCTCCTCAAAATTCAGATCCACGAAGGTGTCATCCTGGCCGTCGGAGACACAAAAGCAGTGATCCTTAATGTCGGACTCGGCAGACAGGTTCTCATTTTCGCCTCACGGATGTAAGAAAAGAACACCCGTTTTCAATTGACTTGAATCGAGCGGAAAGAGAAGAGTACCTCTTCAACAGAGACGAGGAACTCGTTGGCCTTCTCCTTTGCCTCCTCGCTGATGAATCTGACCATATGCTGAATTTGCTTCACCACATCCACGCCATTCATCTTCACTGGCAGCGATGATAGGTGACGACCAGGATGGAGATCCGAGTGGGATCTAAGAGTGACCAAGCGAGAAGAGAAGAGAAACTTCTTTCGATGGCGAGGTTGATTGAGAGTGAATGAAAAATCCAAAAGCTCTTTTTGACCCGACCCGCCACAATGCCCCATTTTTTAAGCTATTATCCAAAGTTACGCCAATTCGGGTATTTTTGACACCCCTAGCTGGTGGGGATCAACGAGCCCTTGGCTACATGGTGCTTGGTATATTTTTCATAACTAATATTTAAAAAGTCAACTTTAATGGATGGAGCGTAATCAAAGTTTATAGGAGGAAATACTAATATGCATGTTGTATTTTTTTTACTATATATGTACTAGTCATTGTATGAAATTCCATATAGACTTCCTATATCGTCCCCATTACTTAGGTATTGTAGGAATATTTATCTCATCTCATGAGTTATATATCTGTGTCCACCACTATAAATTTTTACCCGTATGCATACATGTTTGATTGTTTGATGACATGGAGACTGCAAATTTAGGCTATAGCTTCTTGAATATGAAAATTTATCAAATGAATTAACAATATTTATTTGAATATTGCAAAAAATAATAATGTTACTGCTATATTTCTCCTAAAGTATACATTGGTACTCTCCTGACAAGTGTGTAGGCTGTAATAAAGCTTAATAAATGCCTACACTTACAACAAAAGATAATGCACACATAAATGCATACATAGAACAAATAATCTGTTGAAAATGAAATATAGGGACTGTATGCATATCAAAATCACTGTCTATTTACGTTGATATCCAATTGACTATTATTCTTTAATCTCAGTTATTCCAACTTTCAACCCATCCAAAAGGTCACCCTCGCATCTAGATTGTATCAGGCATGCTCGACAATCTGCTTGGTTTACATTTCAAGTCAAACCAGACATTTTAATTTAGAAAAATTCCGATTCAACCGTATACTACTAAAAGCAACCGTCAACCACAATAAAAAGACATGAGTTTCTTTCTTTTTTTTCTTTTTCTTTTTTTTTTTGGTTTTGACTTTAATTCATTAACATAATGTCTAAATAATGGAAATATAAACATATGATGAAGTTAACTCGTAGATGTCATGTTATCGTAAGTAACCATTAAAACTTCATGCGTTCAAATTATAGTGGTTTAATTCAATCAATTCTAGTTTAAAATGCAAAAATTATAGAAAGATCAGTAGGAAAGCCGCTCTAGCCTTTGCGGTTGAAGACCATGCGAATCAGCAATATGATCACTCGAAAATGACCTCCGAAAGTCAGTCTGTGGCCTTCAAGCTGGCCTCAGACAGCCATGAGACGTAGATGGAAGAATAGATCCACCTTCACTATAATTCTAACGTCACTAAATTTTCCAATGACATTGAAATTTCTTTTCCTCTCTTAAGACATTGAGATTTCTTTCCTTCCGAAGACCAAGATATAAGAAGTATAGGATCACAAAATTGCACTTGACAGACAACACATAAAATAAGACTTAGATTTTTTAACTATGATGTTTAATCTTCTTCTCGAGAGCAGGACATTTAAGTCTCACAAACTTACTATTTGCCTCAATTTCGGAGTTTTTTGCCTCAGATTCGCCTTGCTCTGTTAATGACGAGGCAACAGAAGAACCTCCCTCATGAGATAGTCCTCAAAATTCTCAAGAGATTGCCAATGAAGCCTCTCATGAGAGTCAAATGCATCTCCAAATTGTGGCATCAAACAATCGAAGATCCTGACTTTATGGCCATGTATTTGAAGCACTCCGCTATGAGTGGCACGATTTGGTATGTTCTTCTCACATATAAGTACTTTTCTCGCAATCAAAGGAGCTCTCTATATCCACAAAAGTCTCTTACAACAATTTCTCAATCGGAAATCTAAGTTCCACTTATTAGCTAGATAGGCAATTATTGTGTCGGAAATCTAAGTTCCACTTATTAGCCAGATAGCCAATTATTGTGTCGTAAGTTCGTGCAATGAATTGATATGTCTCGCTTTGGCTAATACTGAAGATCATAGCTACAAAATATTTTTGTGGAATTTTTTTCTCTAGAAAGCATAAAGTGGTTCTAAGTTCACTTCTGGATTATGCCATGTATGTTGCTCCTATAATTCTAGGATTTGGATACAGCGACAACAGGATTAACGACTAAAAGGGTGTTAGGATTTCTTATTAGCTTAACAAGCAACGAAACTCAGACCTTCGACAAAGATCTCATCTGGTACTCCTCACGTGACAAAACAGCGCTATGTCACGTGGTTATCACGTGACAAGCGGAAAGGTAAAATGGGGACTGCGCGGCCGACTTCGCTCCTCTTCTCAACCCCTAATGCCATGAGTTCCTCCGACGACGAAGCGAAGCTCCCTCAGGACGTCGCTGTCGAGATCCTGAAGCGGTTGCCGGCGAGATCCCTCCTCCGATTCAGGTGCGTCTGCCGGTGATGGTGGTCCACCATCGACGACCCTCGTTTCGTGGCCCTCCACTTGAGCCACTCCGCTCTCCACGCCTCCAATTGGCATCTCCTGTGGCTGCACTGGGGCGGTCTCCAGAACCTGTGCTCTCTGTTTTCCAACGAGTCTCTTGCCATGCCTTCTCAGTCGGAAATCGGAATGCCCTTCGCCAATCCTCGCAACATTCACGGTCCTGTTGGTTCGTGTAATGGCTTGATCTGCGTCAAAGAAATTTCAAGAATGCGGTATGGCCAGACGATGTATTTGTGGAATCTATTCGCCAGAAAGCACAAGGTGGTTCCTCGATCTGGTCTGGACTGTCAGTTCTTTTTCGTCCGTCAGTTCTTTCTCGTGGGGATTCCCGTGAAGTTCTGGGCTTCGGCTTTGACGCCAGGTTGAATGACTATAAGATCGTTAAAATTCTCTATCTTTTAGATGATAATAATCGTTGCATTGGTGGGACGAAGCCTTGGGTCGTGACTTATTCGCTCGGTACAGATTCCTGGAGAAGACTAGAGTGTGAGGTCCCTGCTATCTGTGACGAGCAACAGGCGGTCTTCTTGAATGGGAATATGCACTGGTCTGCTTTGGAGTTTGATGTTCCGTGGGCTGAGAGTAAGTACGTATCGATAGTCTCGTTCTATGTGGCAGGTGAGGTGTTTGATGAAATGCCTCTTCCAGGAGAGATTGTTCGCATGGACAATGGCAGGTTATCAGTGTCTGTGGCAGTGTTGAATGACTTGCTTGCTGTGTTTGTCAATCTCATGAAGGCATTTGGGCATCCTGGACTGGGTTCCGTTTGCTCTATTTGGGTTATGAGGGAGTACGGTGTCCACAAGTCTTGGACTAAGATTTATTCTTTCGAGGCTCGTGGGCTCGTAACAAATTTCAATGGTTTCACAAGAAATGGCGAGCTTCTGATGGGAATAGATGGTGAAGAACAAGTTTCTTGGAATCCAATCACGGGCCAATACACAAATCTTCCAGTGCTGCCGCAAAGCGATTTGGTCACTCTCATAGAGAGCATTGTTTCGCTTTAAAGATGACTTGGTTGCGGCTGCGTTTACCGGTACATGACAGATTAATTCTGCTTGCAAAAGAGTTGAAAGAGACATATAAAATGTCCACTCCGGCCACAAAATGACAGGCAAAAGAAGTGAGGTGGTGCCCATCTGCTTTTGGTACTTCTTGCAAGCTTTAGAATGCATATATGCATCTTCGCATTTTGAGTTTTTCTTTAGACTTAGGCAGAGTCTTCACATTTTGATTTAGTTCTTTAGATTAGGGAAAGTTTGTTTCTCTTTACGATTTGCACCCGGAAGAACTCTCTGCATTTTAGTAGCCCATATCAAAACTGCTCAAAAACCCAAAAATGAAATCTAATCTGATATTTGCCGAGAACCCCCGAGTCGCATAAGCATATGTATAGACACGAGCTCTCTGTTTCCTACGAAGTGATGGAGAGCGAGGGGATCGAGTTGGCCAGAGCTCTAGCATCAACAGCCATCAGAAATCCATAAGGTTTGGCTTTTATTACCCTTTTTCTGTGAAATGTGAGCATGGTTATGAGCATAGAGTGACGGTGGTTTTAGCGGGAAGGATGAGACGCGGAGGAACTGGACGAACAAAGCATGCGACAGCACAGAGAGAGGCACTTGGCCGAGTCCAGAGAGAGGTTTAATGGAGGAAACACCAATATGTTGGGACAAAGCTAAACAAATGCCTACATACTTATATAATAAAGACATAGTGCATAGAAATGTGCATAATATATAGCCCAAATAATCTGTTTAAAATGAAATATTTAGACTGTATATATGGTGTGCTTATAATTATCTGAATAATATATTAACCGGGATAATAAAAGTCAAATCAAGACGAAAATCAAAATTGCAATGGACTATTCTTCCTTCATCTCGGTTGTTTTGGCTGTTGTCCCAATGAAAAAGGGTCATCCTGGTGGTCAATTGCATTAGGCCTGCTTGTGGTTCGTCCTGGACCATAGGTCAACTCAAACCAAACATTTTAATTTAGAGAAATTTCATCCGACTCCATACTACTAAAGAATCTCCAGTCGACCACAATTAACAAATAAATAAAAAGACATGAATTTTTAAGACCTTTGACTATTGAATACTATCTTTTCATCAAAAGGCAACTTCAAAAACTGATACAAAAAAATTACATATGGTTTGATATAAACTAGTTATTCTAATTGAAATGTAAATGAAATTTAGTGAATAACTCAATGAAACGAAAATATTAAAAAAAAAAAATTGCAGGATATACAACAGGTGCAATATGGAAATTACATCATATTGAGACCTGAGACTAAACAAGATGAGTTCAATTTGTCGAGTCCTTGCTCTTTTTTCTCTCTTTTATCTTTAAATGCCTCTAATTTCAAAAGATGACCGTTATAGCTTGTTTAAATTATGTTGGGTGATTCTAATTTCATAATGCAAGAACGGGTTGCAATGTTTTTAATTCCGAGTCAATAACTTCATGCAATTGTTCCTTTTATTATCATCTCTTTAATATTTCACCATCATTATGTTGTATTTCTAGAGTTCGATTTAATAGGTTTTTGCCACAATTCTGATTAACACTCTCACACCACATAAAACTCAAAGACTCCGTTTCTTAGCCAGAATAGGATAAAAGAGCTCAATTAAAGCATCTCGAATATTGTCCTCTCATTTCCATAACGAATCTACAAATAAAACTCGAAACTTTTATAGTCCGCTGTCCGAGTAATTCACTCTCTTCTTCTTCTTCATTGTCGTCACCATCCCTTCTTCTGGCCTCGGTTTGAAACACTCGTATTGCTTTGTAGCAAATGCAACTACGACTGATTGTATTCTCTTTCCAGAGTGTCGCGCCATGGTGGGTTTGTCTCTGCATGGCCTCTCTCGAGCTCGGCTCGCTTGCAAACTGCACTCTTTCTTCCTTCTCTCATCCCAAGCCTCTCTTCTCCAATCGTCCTTTTCTTTCTTGTTCGAACACTACTCATGCCCCATTCCGTCACAAGCATGGTCAAAGCTTCACGTTCTTCGGCCCCCATCAATTCTCTGTCTCTGCCGCTTCCGATTCTCCAAATACTGATACCATGTGTTTAACCATTGTTAGTTGGAAATTCTGTTGGGTTCGTGCGTGGCCAATTTCATGGCCAATGTTGATATTTTTCTTTTTTACTTGGTAATCTTGATGTTTTACTCTGCTTTGGTCCTGAGAAACTGGATAAATCATTATGTTTCCCGGGAACAAAATTTGTGTTGGCTGAATTGAGTATTTCTTCGTATTCTGGAATTCTTGGAGATTTGGACTAGAAGCGACTTGTAATTTGTAGCTTCTTTTTCTTTTATGGTATCATTTTTCATGGTTCTTTCAATCCCCAATAGCAGCATTTTCGTGTTCTTCCCCCAATTTTCACTCCACTCTCTACGCCTCGAATTGGCACACCATCAGTGCAGATTAGCGCAATCCTCTCCAATGGGTGTTCTTTCTGTTTTCCGATAAGTCCCTCCTCTGCCTTCTGAGTCACAGTTCCAGCTTCCCATTGTTACTACTTCCAACTTCTATGGTTTTTTTGGCTCGTGTGATGGCTTGATCTGCATCATAGAAGTCTCCAATAGAAGTCCAGAAAAGTGACTTCGAATTACAGTTTTCCTTTCGAAGTCTGCTGCAAGGTTCTGGAGCACTTCCTTATTGACAGGAATTCCAGTGATTGGCAATCTGAGTTCAACTGGCTCTTGCAAATGGGGAGTGGCTAGCATATAGTTTACTTGGAAGGCAAGCAATATTATGCTTCATGCTCAGGCAGCTACTTCTGTGAGGATGTACTTAGATTGATCGAAGTTTTAGTTGAACATCGATTTGAAGTCTGTCTAGTTTCAAGAGGACATTCTTAGATGAATCAAACTTGAAATCTGTCTAGTTTAGCATCTGTTTGATAGAACGTATTAGATTTGCATGGTTTGTACTTGTTTGAGTTGTTGTCTCTATCCTATTGGGCTGCTTGTGGGAATATTCCACATAATAACCCCCTTGTTTCATGAAGTTGGTGATGCAATTTATAAACTTATTTGGAAAAAGAAGTGCAGTTCTCCTCTACTTAATGAATTAGATACGTGAGTCTCAAAGTACATATCGAATAAATTATCACATTAATTTTACGTACTTTAATATTTCAGATATGTTGTTGTGACATTGCTAATGACATACATGTAGGAACCGAAATTGTTATGTATGATTAAGATATTTGTAATTATTAAACGAAGTGAATGGAGTTTGATTGTGTTTACTACTACTGCTACTGCTGCTATTATTATGGTTTTCTAGTTGAGACCGCCCTTGATCCCCAAAAGTTGAGTCCAAACCCCTACCTCCACATCTCAAAAGATATGTGTAACCAACTAGATCCCTCCTATCCGATGGATGAACTATGCAGTTACTAAAGAAAGTGCTGAAATTATTTATTTTTATTTTTTTGTCGGTAGTGCTGAAATTATTTCACTTCTTATGTTTTTCTTAATGTTTTTCATCAGGATACTCATTCTTTTTTAAAAATTTTACACAAACTGGAACGAAACCCGACTGAAAAACACCTGAAACGTTTAGTTTGGGTCAATTGGGCTCGGGAATGTTATTATCCCTACTGGTAATGTCTCTTACCTTTTTCTAAGAGCCTTTTGATATGATTTTTACACTCTTTACTTATTTGCTTCTTCCATGAAATAGTATAAGCAAGCAAAAAAAAAAAAAAAAAAAACTACTTCAAGTTTTGAGAAACGATCAGGATTGATAATCTTTCAAAGGTTAATTAGTTTTCACGTGGCAAGTCACGTGGCAAAATCTACTATGTTACGTGGGCTGTCACGTGGCAAACAGAGAGAGGGGTATAAATAGGCGATTCCGGTCGCCAGCAACTGCAGCAAAATTCTCTCCGGCTCTACTACTTCGCCGCCCAAAAGCATCATGAGTACCGACGACGACGGCGGCGGCCCGAAGCTCCCTCACGACGTCGCCGTCGAGATACTGAAGCGGTTGCCGGCGAGATCCCTCCTCCGATTCCGGAGCGTCTGCCGGTCGTGGCGGTCCACCATTGACGACCCTCGCTTCGTGGCCCTCCACTCGAGCCACTCCGCTCTCGACGCCTCCAGCCGGTACCTCGTGTGCGTGGATTGGTGCGATCCCGACGAGCGCTGCTGCTCTCTGTTCCCCAGCGAGTCCCTCGCCCTGCATTCCCGATCGCAGATCGAAATCCCCTTCGTCAATCCCGCCAACGGTTACGCTCTCGTCGGTTCGTGTAATGGCTTGATCTGCTTCTCTGAACTCTCCAAGGATGCCCGTGATGAGACGATGTACGTGTGGAATCTGTTCACAAGAAAGCACAAGGCGGTTCGACTGCCCCATCCGGGCCTTTTCTGCATGGCGACTACTCCTGAAGCTCTAGCATTTGGTTTCGACGCTAGGTCTAATGATTATAAGGTTGTGAGAATTCTCTATTGTCCAGATGATATAAATCGAGTTGAGATTTACTCGGTTCGTACGGATTCCTGGAGAAGCTTGGAGTGTGAGGTTCCTGCTTTCTGCGCCTTCCGATCCTCATTCTTCTTGAATGGGAATCTGCACTGGCATCTTTTCGAGCATGACGAACGGAAGGAGGGTGGATGCGAATCGATACTCTCGTTCGACCTCGCAGGCGAGGTGTTTGATGAAATGGCTCTGCGGGAAGAGATGTTTCGCGAAGACAATGGCAATTTGGTGGCACATTTGGCGGTATTAAATGACTTTCTGGCCGTGTTTATTCATCTCACGGACCGTGTGCATTCTTGTTCTGTTTGGATTATGACGGAGTACGGTGTGCCCGAGTCCTGGACTAAGCTGTACAGTTTCGATGCGCGTGGGCTAGTAACGAATTTTCACAGCTTCATGAGGAATGGCAAGGTCCTGATGGAAATGGATGATGAACGAGTTTCTTGGGATCCGATCACAGGCCAATACACAAATCTTCCACTGTCGGCACATTTCGATTTGGTCACCGTCGTAGACAGCCTTCTTTCACTTTAGAGAGACAACTTGGTCGATGCTTCTGGTGCTGCATATCCCGGTATGACATTGATCCTGGTTGCAAGAGAGTTGAAAGAGATGGTGGATGGTGGTGCCACCATCTCCCATTGGTACTTCTTGTAAGCTTTTAGACTGCATATGTGCATTTTCACATTTTGAGTTTTTCTTTATAGACTAGGCAAAGTGTGTTCTCTTTTTAAATTTCGCACTCGGAAGAACTCTACAATTTCAGTAGCCCATATCAAAACCGATCCAGGCCCTGAGAAACGAAATCTATAAAGAAGTGATGGAGAGCGAAGGGATCGAGATGGCCGGAGCTAGCATCGACAGCCATCAGAAATCGATGGGGTTTTGGATCTCATCCTCCCCTTTTTCTGTGAAATGTAAGCGTGGTTATGAGAAGTGATGGTGGTTTTTAACAGGAAGGATGAGACGAGGAGGAAATGGACAAACTGAGTGATGCAATAGCACAGAGAGCTAAAATAAACGCCTACATACTTGTAAATTAAGACGAGCATAGAAACGTGTACACAGCACGAAAAATCTGTTTAAATTGTAGGTATTCGGACTGTATACACGTTGTGCTTACAATTATCTAAATAAATTAATGATCAGGAATAGTAAAAATCAAATCGAAATTGCAATGGACTATTTTACCTTCGTCTCAGTTGTTTTGATTGTCGTCCCATTGAAAAGAATTGCCCTCGCAGTCAATTGTATTAGGTCGGCTTGTGGTTCGGTATGGATTATATTTCAACTCGGACTAGGCATTTTAATTTAGAGAAATTCCATCCGAACTATTAAAAGAATCACTTGTGAATCCCCTATAACAAGAGACTTACAATTTTCAAGACATTTAACTAGTGAGTATCATCTTTCCATTAAAGGGCTCCTTGAAAAGTTAATGTGAAAAAGTCACATGGTGTAAGTGAAATCTGGTGAATAGCTTAATGCGACAAAAATATAGGAAAAAAATTAGAAGGATATAGAACCGGTTCAATTTGGAAATACATCAAATTGACACCAAAGACTAAACAAAATAAGTTAAACTTGTCAACTCCTTGATATCTTTTTTCTCTTTTTCTTTTTTTTCTTTACACGCCCTTAATTTCATAAAATGGCCCGTATAACTTGTTTAAATTATGTTGGCCGATTGATTAGAGAGAATGAGATGTTTGATATGACGTATTAGATTTGCATAGTTTGTGCTTGTTTGAGTGTAGCTTATAACTATTGCCTCTGTCCTGTTGTGCTGCTTGTGGGAATATTCCACCCAATGACCCTCTTGCTTCATGAAGTTGATGACGCAATGTATAAACTCATTTGAAAGAAGAATTGCAGTTCTCCTTCATTTGATGAATTAGATATGTGGGTCTCAAAGTACATATCAAATACATTATCACTTTAATTTTACGTACTTTAAGAATTTAAATATGTTGTTACGACATTGCCTATGACATTGCACATGTATCAATCGAAATTGTTATGTAGGATTAAGATATTTGTAATTATTAAAGGAAATGGATGGAGTCTAATTGTGTATTATTATTATTATTATTATGGTTTTCCAACCCCTTGATTTCCAAAAGTTGGGTCTAAACCCATACGTCCACATCTCAAAAGAGATTGTAACCAACAAGGCCCCTCTCATCCTGTGGATGAGGTATGTAGTTACTTAAGAAAGTGGCAAAATTGTTTCACTTCTTATGTTTTCCTTAATACTTTTCATCACACTACTCAATTTTTTTTCTTTGACTTTTTACTCAAATTAGAATGAAAACCAACTAAAAAGGACATGAAATGTTATTACCCCTACCGGTAGTGTCTCTTACTATCTTTTTAAGAGCCTTTTGATATGATTTTTACTCTTTACTTATTGCTTCTTCTATCAAATTGTATAAGCGGATCAATAGTCTCATTCAACCTCGCA
Source organism: Eucalyptus cloeziana (assembly GCA_014182715.1). Taxonomy (NCBI): domain Eukaryota; kingdom Viridiplantae; phylum Streptophyta; class Magnoliopsida; order Myrtales; family Myrtaceae; genus Eucalyptus; species Eucalyptus cloeziana. The sequence continues at coordinate 1,536,624 of CM024642.1, read as the reverse complement.
GGTGAGGTGTTTGATGAAATGGCTATGCAGGAAACTTTTCATGAAGATGCTATGGTGCATCTGGCAGTATTAGATGACTCGCTGGCCCTGTTCAATAATTTCAGGGACGCAGCTGTGAATCCTGAGCCGTATTCCATTTGTTCTGTTTGGGTTTTGAGGAAACACAGCGTGCCGTCTTGGATTAAGCTGTATTCTTTTAAGGTTTGTGGACTAGTAACAAAAGTTCATGGCTTCCTGAGGAATGGTGAGCTTCTGATGGAGATAGAAGATGAAGTTTCTTGGAATCCAATCACATGCCACTACACAAATCTTCCACTATGGACGGAATGCGATTTGGTCACTGTTGTAGAGAGCATCAGCATTGTTTTACTGGTATGACGTTGATTTTATTTGCAAAATAGTTGAAAAGTAAGGTGGTGCCCATATGCTTTTAGTGCTTTCTAGCAAGCTTTAGCGTGCATGTATGCATTTTCACATTTTTTCTTTAGTCTGGGCAGAGTGTGATCTCTTTACAATTTGCACCCGGAAGAGGTTTGCATTTTAGTAGGCCAAATCAAAGTTGATGGAAACCCCAAAAACAAAATCTAATTCGATTTTGCCAAGAACCCTCCGGGATTGCATAATTCATATACATATGCATAGTCGTGAGCTCTCTGTTTCCTAAGAAGTGATGGAGAGCGAAGGGATCGCGATGGCTCTTGATCCCTTTGCTCTAGCATCAACAGCCATCAGAAACGGATGGGGTTTTGGCTGTGATCATCTTTTCTGTGAAATGTAAGCGTGGTTATGAGCATAGAGTGATGGTGGTTTTTAACTGAAAGGATGAGACGAGAAGGAAATGGACAAACTGAGCATGCAACAGCACAGAGAGAGGACTTCTTGAGGAAATACCAAAATATTGGGAGAGAGCTAAACAAACGCCTACATACTTATAAATTAAGACGAGCATACAAATGTTTGTACATGGCACAAAAATAAAATCTGTTTAAAATGTAAGTATTCGGACTGTGTACACGGGGTGTGCTTATAATTACCTAAATAATTTAATGACCGGGGATGGTAAAAATCAAATCGACGTGTAAATCGAAATTGTAATGGACTATGCTTCCTTTATCTCGGTTGTTTTGGCTGTCATCCCATTGAAAGGGGTTGCCTTCGCGGTCGATTGTGTTAGGCCTGTTTGTGGTTTTGCACGGACTATATTTCAACTCGGACCAGGCATTTTAATTTAGAAAATTTCATTGAACTCCAAACTACTAAAAGAATCGCCTCCAAACCCTCGTAACATGAGATGTATAGTTTCTAATACGTTTAACTAGTGCATGCCATCTTTTCATCGAAGGGCTTCTTGAAAAGTTCATACGAAAAAGTTACATATGATTTGATCCAAATTAGTAATTCTAATTGGTATGCAAGTGAAATCCAATGAATAACTTAATGCGACAAAGATATAGAAAAAAAAATAGGAGGATATAGAAAAGGTTCAATTTGGAAATACATCAAATCGACACGTGATGACTGGACAAAATAAGTTCAATTTGTCGACTCCTTGATTGTTTTTCCTCTCTCTTTTTTTTTTATATCTTTAAATGCCTTTAATTCTAGAAAATGGCTCGTATAACTTGCTTAAATTATGTTGGCTGATTAATTAGACAAAATGAGATGCCTTTTAATTTTCTTTTTCAAAATGCGGTTATTACGTTGTAATTTCCGAGTCAATATTCTATTTAATTATTCCATTTACTTTAGCTCTTTAATACTTCCTTGTACTTTTGAAGTTTGATTTCATGGGTTTCCAATGCAACTTCGACTTAACAATCTCACTCATAGAATTCAAGGACAACAATTCTTAGCTAGGGTAAAAGTCGGAACAAGATAGAAAAGCTCAACTATTTTATTTACCTAGCTCTTTAATATATCCTCATTATAACGTCGTACTTTTGAAGTTCGAGTTAATGGGTTTTCGATGCAATTCCGACTTAACAATCTCACTCATAGCATTCAAAGGCAACAATTCTTAGGCCCTGTTTGGTTCGAACTTTTCAATGGGGCTTTGGACTCAAAGCCATGGCCAAACGCAAATGCGTTTGGTTCGGTTTTGGGTGAGCTTTGGCGAATCACCGTGCATCTCCAGTGGGCATTTAGGCGCCCTTTAGCGCAAAGTCAGGCCCGGAGTGCTTTGGCAAGTTGCATTTCGGGAATGCAAGTTCGAAATTACTTGTTCATCTTCTCCGGAGAGGCCGATCGGAGGCCGACGATCGCCGGCCAAGGGGGTCGCACGCCTGCGGGCGACCGCCGCCCGAGGGTCGCCCGAGTCCGGCGACCGCCGGACCTCGGGCGACGCTGGGTCGGGCGATTCGGGCCATTAGTGGCTGAATCGCGCGACCCAGCGGCCGCCCGAGGTCGCGCGACCTCGGGCGGCCGTCGCCCGGGTTCGCGCGACCCGGGCGACGGCCGCCGGGTCGCGCGAACCCAAACGCGACCGTCGCCCGGGTCGCGCGACCCCAGCGACTGAGCGACCAGCGACGGCCTCCTGAGGCCGCGCGAACCCCGGGCGACCGTCGCCCGGGTCGCGCGACCAGCGCACCGGCGACGGCCGCTGAGGCCGCGCGACCCCAGGCGGCCGTCGCCGGGTCGCGCGACCTCAGCGACCGGCGACGGCCGCTGAGGCCGTCGCTGGGTCGCGCGACCTCGGCGGCCGTCGCCCTGGGTCGCGCGGCCTCGGGCGGCCGTCGCTGGGTTGCCCGACCCCGGCGACGGTTCGGGCTGATCCGCCATCCGGCCACCGGATCACAGCCCTCCCGCCGCCGGATCCGGCGGGGTCCCGGGCACCGGATCCGGCCGAGACTTCAAAAAAAAATTACAAATATTTTTTGTTTTTTTAATTTAATAAAAGTCATTTACACATGCAAATTTCACCAAACGGTATTTTGGCCAAAGTTGTATCTCAATGCAAATTTTACCAAACGATATTTGCGTTTCGAAACCCCTTCACCCAAAGGTATTTGCGTTTAACGCAGTGCATTCCCAAAAGCGAACCAAACGCCTTAGTCAAGATAAACGTCAGGACAAGATAAAAGAGCTCCATTATTCCATTTACCCAGCTCTTTAATGTTTACTTATTATAATGTTGTACTTTCGAAGTTCAATTTAGCGGGCTTTCGATGCAGTTCCCACTTAACAATCTCGCAAGTAGAATTCAAGGGCAACGATTCTTAGACAAGATAAAAGTTGGAACAGGATAAAATAGCTCAATTAAGGCATCATGGACACGTTCTTATTTCCACAATGAATCAATTTTCATTTGTCCCAAAGAGAACAACATAAAAACCGAAACTTTTATACCCTGTCCGACCAATTTCCAGTTGCCACCGCAAGATAAGACCGCAGTCGCTAAAGGCGTTGGTTCGCTCTCCTTCTCCTTCCTCGTCGTCGTCGTCCTCCTCCTCCTCCCTTCTTCTGGCGTCCGTTTCAGACGCTCCCGTTGCTCTGCTGCAAATGCAACTGCGCAGACCCATCGAATTCTCTTTCTAGAAGCGTCGGGGCGATGGCGGGTTTTTCTCCGCACGGCCTCTCTCGAGCTCGGCTCGCTTGCTGCTGCACCCTCTCTTCCTTCTCCCTTCCCAGGCCCCTCTTCTCCGGCCATCCTTTCCTTTCTCGTCCGATCGCCGCTCGCCTCCGGTTCCGCTGCAAGCACGGCCGGGGCTTCGCGTTCTTCGACGGCAGCACCCGCCGGTTCTCCGTCTCCGCCGCTTCCGGTTCTCCAGGTACTGATGCCGGGCGTTTTAACTGACCATTGTCGGTTGGAAATTCTGTTGGGCACGTGCGTGGTGCCAGTTTCGGATTTTGAAATATCGGGTTGTAGCTTTCTTGGCTGATGTTGAGGTGTTGCTCTGCTTTGGTCCTGAGAACGTGATGTTTCCTGGGAACAGAATTTGTGTTGGCTGAATTGAGTGGTTCTTCGCATCGAATTATTTGGGAATTCTTAGAGATTTGGACTAGAAGTGACTTGTAATGCTTAGCTGCTTTTCTTCATCAGATTGCAGTGGTATCATTTTTTCATGGTTCTTTCAATCCCCTTTAGCAGCATATTCGCGTTCTTCCCCCACTCTCCCTTCCACTTGGTAAGTAGCAGCTCAGTGTTGTCATTTGCTTCTAGTCTGACATAATTTACTGCGGACCCTATTTGTGGTTAGACTGAAATGTCGCTGAAACTCATATATGGAACCAACCATTTATGGAATCATCAATGAATGTGATTTTGGATGCTCTAGAGGAAAGCAGTAACAAGTGGCTGCCGCAATTGTCTAATACCTCATCATTGAGTGAAAGATTTTAGTTCATCTTAATCGGTTATGAGATGTACAGGGTTGTCTAAGAAATAGGCTAAGACCCAGTTCCTTAGCAATCCATAATCAATTTGTCTTATCAACTAATTTTTAGTTATAAAGTGCAGTTTTTATTGGTCTGTTGCACAATCAAATAGGTAAATAGCAACTTGAGAAGGAGATAAAGAAACAGAGGGTTTCTTTTATATTATATCACACAGAGGGGCTTCTCCAGTCGAATGAGAGCTTCTTCTTGTATCGTTTTCTTTTTGGCTAAAGCAGGGAGGATTGCAATTGTCTACAGCAGTCTTAGTGCTAAACGAGAATACTAACATTGTGTTACTATAACTCTTTATTCAATTGTAGCAGAAAAAATAAAATTTTAATTTTTTCTTTTTTTGGCTAAATGTTTTGATTATGCTTCTATGTCTTTTCATGAATTATAAGCATGAAATTTGTTTATGCTCAAATTTTCACTAAAATCTTTTGCAGCAGGCGTTTGATTGTTCTTTACAGTATGATTCCTAGCTTCTTCCTGTTTTTATGACGTCCCTGTAATAAGTCTTGGCTGTTGCCTTTATAGCTTCAGCGTTATTGTTCGAACTTAGCAAATGGTAATGTCAAGCTAAAAATGCAGTCATAGGAATATCTTAATTTAAAGATGATATGATCATTGAATCATTGGCAGGATGGAATAATCACATTGATGCAGCAAATGAGAAGTATGATGTCATTGTAGTAGGAGGAGGACATGCAGGCTGCGAAGCCGCTCTTGCATCTGCAAGGTTGGGGGCAAGAACTCTCCTCCTGACACTAAATATTGATCGCATTGCATGGCAGGTTAGTGCTTTGTCTTCTTTAATTGTTATGTACTTCAAACTGGGAAAATTGCCTTTTAGATGAATTTCTTTTCTATAATGCCTACACTTTGCAGATAAGTACTGATTTTCATGCTCGAAAGGGTGAAAGGATTTCTAGTTTCTATGCGAACCAATTCTAGATATCTCTTTTGTCATGTGCAATTTTGCTAAACTAGAATGGAACTATTTTTGCATCTTTAAATGGAACTATTTTTGCATCTTTAAATCCGTTGTCCTTGGTTGGGATGATATCTACCAATTCCTCTTGACCCCATAATAGTTGGCCTTGTAAGGCTTGAATGAGCAGGGAACAAGACTTGAGAGAGAATGCTCAGTTATCAGTGTTTCACTGTTTTGGCAAGTGTTTCAATGACTTGTCAAGCATTTCATCTAGAAGTTATTCTGATACCAGTTTTTTCCAGCCATGCAATCCTGCTGTCGGTGGCCCTGCTAAATCCCAATTGGTACATGAAGTGGATGCACTTGGGGGAGATATTGGCAAGGTTGCTGACAGGTGTGTTATAGTCGTCATGGGTACTCGCGATACATTTGTCTTCCAAGCATGAGGGAGAAAAAAAATCAGTCTGAACTGCATTCTGGAAATCTGACATTTGATTGAAAAGTTCTGCATGCAATGTAGGGGTTATAGGTTAGTGAGGCTCTCAGCCAGCTGGCCTAGTCGCTACTGCAGATACTGCAAGCTAGTGCAGATACATACATACTTTCTCTCTCCCTCCCTCTCTCTCTCTCTCTCTCTCACACACACACAAAAACTATGACGCTTCTCACTGTTGAACAACTACAAGGAAGGCAATCTTGCGGATGTCAAATTTCAACAATGAGCGTGGTCATTGCCTTGAGTAGGGAGGATGCTTAATTCAGACTGCACCCTCCTTGGGAATACTTGAGGATCAAAAAGATGAATCTAGATGCAGTAGTAAAGTCACTTGGACTGTTTGGACAATCTTATGATTTCTACAATTTGTATGGCCGGACATCAAATTAATACTTGTTTGTCTTATTATTTTATTTTATTTTTTTCCGTTCCTGTAGTGCCTAATCAAGAGTTAATTTGTGTTCTATTCAATCTGCCCTTGTCCGAAATAGTAGCCCTTCTGTGTTCTATCTTCCTGATTAGCTATTTACTGCATTATATCAAATTTCGTGTGTGAGCCTCTTAAGCTAAGTGCTTTGTTCATATGCAGATCCATTTTGATTGATTTTGATTCCTTCCTTGCTTTGTTCTTTGACGACTTTCACTTTCCATGCTATGCTTTAGGTGCTATTTGCAAAAGCGCGTTCTTAACATGTCTAGAGGTCCTGCTGTTCGTGCATTGCGGGCTCAGACTGATAAAAGGGAATATGCTATCGAAATGAAAAAGATAGTGGAAAGGCAAGTCTCTTCTTTTCCTCTTCAGGTCCTTTTCAATTCTTGTTCCTACCATGTTTTTGCCGTAAATCCACAAAGAAAAAGTATAATCACAATTCGTGGTACTACTGCTCTATACACAGATACGCCACCTCCTTTTGTCTTCCCGTTCTTCTATGTTTCTAACAAAATCTTTACTTAATCTACAACTCAAAAAGATCTTTTGTTGTGTCTGTATACATGTGCAATCATGGGGTGACATGTGCTTGTCTTCAAAGGTTCGAATTGTGAAATCAACATTGTTGCTTACAAAGTTTTCATTTTGGCAAAGTCTTCTCACAATTTTTTAAGTACATGTGCTCGTGGCATCTATTTTAATTATCTAAAGTTATGATGTTTGAGTTTGGTTTAAACATGGTTGCTATTTTCACGGGACATTTACATCACTCTTCTGTTCTTCTTGTCATTGACTAATGTTATGAATTTTCAGCACTCTGAATCTTTCTATTAGAGAGGCAATGGTGACAGATGTCTTGCTTGGGAAGAATGACAATGTGGAAGGTGTTCGTACATTTTTGGGATGAATTTTTATGCACCCTCTGTAGTCCTCACAACTGGCACTTTCATGAGTGGTAAAATTTGGGTTGGGAGAACCTGTATGTCTGCCGGAAGAGCTGGTGAGTCAGCTTCACATGGGCTCACCGAGAATTTGCAGCATCTCGGATTTGAAACTGATAGATTAAAAACTGGAACTCCAGCACGTGTGGACTCTCGTACTGTAGATTTTTCTGGACTGGAACCCCAGCATGGAGATGAAGAGGTATTTCATTCATTGTCCTATGTTGGATTTAGATATCAAATAAGGTATACTCTTGCAAGTAATGCACAGTTCTTGATGTGGCATACAGCTTCAGCGTAGCACATGTGATGACAAAAGACTGATTTAAGTCTCTTTTCAGTTACTATTCAGCAGCTTTGGGATGTTCCTTATCCTGAGATACAATGAGAATACATAGATAAAAGACTGATCTTAGTCTCTTATTAATTACTATTCAGCAGCTTTAGGATGTTCCTTAACCTGAGTTGAGTTCATCTTAGAAATTGCAGGTTAATGGATAAAGATAAGTTATACTGCAATGCTGCAGAGAATAGCAAAAATCTATTTCTTCTTTTCCCATGCATTTGTCACCTTTATCATCTGTTTCACTAATATTGTACTTTATTGGGGACGAACTGCTAACAGATCAGCTGGTTCAGCTTTGACCCTGAATTTCATATTGAAAGAGAACAAATGTGCTGCTATCTCACGCGAACAACAAAGAGAACACACCAGCTAATTGAAGAGAATTTGCATGAAACCCCTACTTACGGTGGATGGGTCGAAGCTAAAGGACCTAGATATTGCCCTTCAATTGAAGATAAGGTAAGAGAAGATACATTTTGCTGTTCCTTGCCCTCCTTATTATTTGATATTTTGATTCTCCTGCCTGCTCTTTGATGGTTAGCCTAGTTGCATAATTGTGGAGTGCATTTTTATCCAAAATAAACCTACAGTACACTTTGCCAGTTTTCTGGCACTACTGTCTAAGCCTGGGTAACATCTAGCACGCTAGCTAGCACCTTTAGTATGCCTTTGGTATCTGTTTTCTTTGAGTTTTGCTTACATTTCAGTCTGGCAATTCCATTCTTTTCTTATTGAAAATGAACTTTTGCTAGGGGCTTGTGCTTTGGATGCCTCTACTTGTGCAAATTTCTCAAATAACCAAATATATGAGGCATTTTCTCAGAAAGTAGTACTAACCCAGTGGCAGATCAATTTTATTTGTCATTTGGTGCACATCTTTGGCAAAATAGGAGGTTCTGAAGCAGCAGAATAGTGTTACATGGACATCTTTCTGAGTTCCTTCAAATGCTCAGCATGTCATTCTCTCAGTTTCCTTCCACAGTTTCCTTTTCCAATTTTCTTTCTTAAGAATCTGTAGGCCCAGACCATTATGCTGGCAAAGTGATATTATAGTGAAGGACTAGCAATTTTTGGAGTGTGTACAAACTTAGAAATGGTCCTGTTGTTAAAGTGGATCCTCTTTCTGCTTTTCACCTATCTTCTCTCATGCTTCATTGGTATCCTTATAGGGATTGCTCTCTTAGTGTGATTCATCTAATGCCTTTTTTGATAGCAAGTTCTGTACAGTAAAGCCTACTTGCTATATCAGCCAAAAAAGGGCCCCTGTTAGTTCTATATTCAATGGTCTCTTTGTTTACTCCTACTCTTTTATTAGTTAATTAATTCTAAACCTTTGTCTAAAAGAATTTTAACATTTCCATGAAAGTCCTCCCTTTTAGATTTCAAAACATTCAATGGAATTCTGATTTCAATGAGTGGAATGTGTGTAGTGTTCGCAACTGGTGGGATGTTGAAATAGTGGCATTTCCTATGTGATATTTGGGCGCTCGTTTATAGAAAATGCTTTTCTTTGCAGATTGTTAGATTCAAAGATAAAGAGTCCCATCAAATTTTTCTTGAACCAGAGGGTCGTACTGTGCCGGAGCTCTATGTGCAGGTAAGTTTTTTTTTTTTTTTTCACTATCTTTCTCCATAAAGCAGTGAAATGGATAGGATTGGCTTAGCTTGAGAATGTGCCTATTCTTTCTTTGGATATCTTTTCCTTAGCTGGCCTTCTTTGAATTTTGAGCAAATGCAAGTGGCTCCATGGTTTTGCCGATTACAATCCTCTCTAGGTTGAGTATGCACTTGTAATTTGTAAAATATATGGACTTTACTGATGAATTGCATGAGCAATCTGCAGATGTTCAATTAACCCCTCATGTCACCGCCACTGTTCTTGTTGCACCTTAGAAAGTTTATTCCATCAGATCAGGGTGCATAGGAGATTTCCACGTGGTGATAGGATTTTCCAGGTTGTGGATACCTAAGGGGGCATCATCTTAACAATCTAGATAGTATCACCAGATAGAGATGCACAATGGATATGCATATTATGTGGCTTCCATGGGTGGAAATCCTCAATGTTAAGCGCAATATCTCCCTCAGAACTGTCTTATATGGTTTATCTATGATGCTGTACTATATGACAGTATTGCTATCCCATTTTCATTCATCAGGAACTTGTGCTATGCTTTAGTTTGAGAAGATATGATGGGCTGATTTGACTTGTACTGAGAAAGCTTCTACGATTTTCAGCCAAAAAACAAACAAGGCTGTACCTTTACCCTTTTAGATAATCAAAGCTGATTATACATGGGACAGATATTATGGTCTTAAGTGAAATAGTAACTGGACAGGAAGTAGATTCATGTATCTAGTATTCTCAAATCTATTGTCCCTCTCTGCTCCTGTGATTATCTTACTTGTATCTTTTATTTAAAGATAATGACAATGATGAAGACAGACTTTCTCTGACAGGGATTCTCAACTGGTTTACCAGAGCAGCTGCAGTTGCCTCTCCTGAGAACTTTACCTGGACTCGAGAATTGTTCAATGCTAAGGCCAGCTTATGCTGTAGAATACGATTACTTACCCGCTTATCAATGTTCTAGGTCTCTGATGACCAAAAATATTGAGGGACTTTTCTTCTCTGGTCAAATAAATGGAACAACAGGCTATGAAGAAGCTGCCGCACAGGTGATTGGCTTTTCAACCCTAAATCTTACTCTGAAAAATATTCAATTATCAAGGTCTACGATTTAAGTACTCGAATGCTGTGTTTCATGGTTTTAACAACTTTTGCTATCTATCTCTAGTCTCGTTTTACATGATATTTTTGCTAGTCCTGGATAATATTTAGCTAGACTCTTTGTTAACTTTAGTTAGATTAATTTTCAGGGCATCATGTCTGGAATCAATGCCGCTAGATTTTCAGATGGGAAGCCCCTCATTGTGCTTGAGCGAGAAAGTAGTTACATTGGGACCTTAATTGATGATCTTGTCACCAAAGACCTTAGAGAGCCATATCGAATGCTGACGAGGTATATTATGTTGGTTTGATGAGTCTTTTTCATTTTTTTCCCTAATTTCTCCTTTTTTTGGTATCATATGTCACCAGTCTAATCTTTGTTAAATTGAATGGAGTCACGATTACAGCTAATATAAAAGTTCTTTAGCAAATATGCAACTTCTCAACATGGCTTTTTTCTGGTTTTTCTCATTGAACACAGATTTTTACTGACACTGTGGAGTTTCATTCTCATTGTTTACTAACCTGTTGATGCATAGAATTGGGAAATTCATTAGCAAGAACTGAAATTCTCTTTTTATTCTTGAAAAGTAATGCTGAGTATATGCAATCTCTTGCATGTCTAGCAGATAATTATTTCTCTTGCACCCAATGCATTACATCTCTGCTTCAGGAATCTAATTTCGATTACAGACATATCGAATGTGCAGGTATAAAATAACAATTATTTATTGATGAGTCTGTACATTACTTAAAGCTGGAAATTTTCCATTCAACCTGCATATGTAGTCCTTGTATATATTAATTACTGTGTCCAATTTTTCTGCAGTTTACACAATAGATTTCGTGATGAGTTTCTTGACAGTATTATATCCCCCAATTTTTGTTCTTATTTTAATTTCTATGTTTTTCTCCATTTAGCCGTTCAGAACACCGGTTGCTTCTTCGAGCAGATAATGCTGATAGTCGTCTTACTCCTTTGGGACGGGAGATAGGGTTAATAGATGATAGACGCTGGAAACTTTACCAAGAGAAGCAAGCTCGAATTTCAGAGGAAAAAGAGCGGCTTAAAAGTGTCAGGATATCAGGTACATGTTTTTCCCAAGGGCAGTGTCTGTCTGTATCTCAGTATTAACAAAGGGACTTAAGGATCCTACTACTTTTCCTTTTACAGTGGAGCATCTTAATGCTTTTGTTTGGGAGAGGGATGGATGTGAAGGTTGTAGAAAATTGGGCCTTTTTAAAAATATATATATATATATATATATATATATATATATATATATATATTTTTCCTTTCACTTATGAAAAACACAAATTTTCCCCAAATTCCTATACCCTTCCCACTGCCTTCCCAAAACAAAGCATGACTAACGTAGGAAGGGATATTGTTGCAAATTAACTCTTGTAAAAACCCTCTTCTGATACTTTGTCTTTTTTGACAAAGGACAGGGACCTGTCTGCTTCAATGATAATGCACTATCATTGGCCATTGCACATTGCAAAAATTGTGTTCTGAAAGTGACAACTAAATGGGAAAACTCTAACTTTGGCCATATTTTTGCAACCTCCATTATGATGGTTAACACCGTGACCATGATGATTGCTTTGCTTGTTTCTTTAAAGCCATGTATGAGAATTTGGGAAAATGGAAGTGAAGAAAATTTCAGTGGATAGTTTTGAAAAATTTCAAATTCTTGCAAGTAGAGAGAGGAGGGAAAATTTAAACTATTGGAAGTTTTCTCTCCCTCCTAGCTTCCAAACGTAGCCTAAAGAAGTAAGATATGAGCTAAGCGTTGCTTACTTAGACCCTTCTGATTTGCTTCATGAGCATGCATGTAGAATCTACTTGTGTGTACGAATTGACGGATGGATTGCATGCATAAAGGTGCACTCAAGCTATTTGTGGAGACTATAGAATGGGTCAGGAAAAATGTATACCATGTACACACTGATTTTGATTTTAATCAGGAAGCTGGTATTCTGTAAGCGTGATGGTCTTCATAGTGTGTAATTAGTTTCTTAGTGCTATGTCCTATATCACTATTTAGATCTGGCTTCTAGTATCATAGCGTATCCCCATCTTCACATTTTGAACATTTACAAGTTCATGAGTTTGTGGATTCATAGTCAAAATGTAATAGATGACTTTGTTTTCCCTGTCTAATTCTTACTTCCCAGGAGGAGATTTGGCAGCTGATGTTACCCGCTTGTCTGGTCAGCCTGTGAAGGATTTTTCAAGTCTCGAGAGTCTTCTCAAGAAGCCACACATACAATACAAAGTCCTCGACCTGCATCGTTTTGGCAATAAAAAACTTTCCAGAATGGAGAAAGAATGTGTCGACATTGATACCAAATACGAGGGATTCATTTTGCGCCAAAAAAGTCAACTCCAACAGGTGGATAACCCTTGATATCTTTTTTTTTTGGGACCCTAGTTGTTTCAATAGTTTTAGTTTATAGTCCATCTTTCCCCCTAGACCTGCTCTGGCATGCTCCCTCACACACCACCAACAAGCCCCAAACCCCCACCCCCACCCCCCCCTCTCTCTCTCGACATTCATTTGGCTTGCAGATGGTTCATCAACAACATAGACCACTTCCTGATGACTTGGATTACTATGCTATGACTACTTTGTCTCTTGAAGCAAGGGAGAAACTCTCCAAGGTCCAATTTTCTCTACTTTATTATTTCAATTGACATCTTTATGGAGTATTAACTGGGGAATATCATTAACATTGTATACTTGGAGGTTTAGTATTATATTAATTTATCTGGTGATGGAAGAAATGCGTGCATGCAAGAGTATATGCTGTTTAGGTGGGCCAATGATACCCATGCATGCATGCAAGAGCACATTCAGTGTCTGGTTAGATTAACAATGCATTAGAATTGATGAACTAGTCAATTAGATTTGCTGTGCATTGTGATTTCAAACTAGCAACCCGTGCTCTTTGGCTCATTCTCTGTGGGGTTCTTTCCTTTTGTCTCTTGAAATTTCCTTATTTTATGTTCAATTAGTTGCAAGAGCTTTCTTTGTGCTGCATCCATTAGTTATTGCAGTTTGAGTTGCATATGTACCAAATTGCTGTCACATAAAATTAGGATATAGAATCTTGAATAAATACAGTCAAACAATTCGTTTGACATATCGGAATTGGGAACAAGAGTGAACAGTTCTAAGGTGGTAGGATATCGAGTCCATCCTGGAACTACCCTATCAGGAGACTATCAATTGTTGGGGTCTAAAACCTGTCATTTCACTTTATATGAACTCTTAGCAACTCGAAACTTTCTGGTTCTGGTTTCAGGATACCATATGTCATTTCCAAGTTTGTTTAAAGAAATAATAATGCATTGAACAATAAGTAATTTTTTCCTTATGTCAATTCTTATGCTGGCAGGTAAGGCCACAGAATATCGGACAAGCAAGCAGAGTTGGTGGAGTAAGCCCAGCTGATATTACTGCTCTTCTTATCATACTTGAATCAAACCGGAGGAGTATTCAGGAACAGAAGAGACAGCAGTTGCTGACTTGTGTCATGGAAGATAACGGGCAGGTGAACTCTAAAGCTTCTATAGGATAAGCTATTAGCTTCTGATGATGTTAGGGAGCAGTTGCCTGGGGACCAAGTCTTTGATGCAAGGCTGTCTAATACTAAGCTTTCTGTCCATCTGCTTTGCCTGGGTGCAACTTGAGCAAACAAGGTATTGGGAAACAGATGGGGCATGTGATGCCCGTAGTCCTTATATCCTCTCAGAACATCGGACAGTTTCTCAGAGGCACGAGATCTGGCAATATATCTGGAATACTTTGGAGAATCTATTTTCAGCTGCCCGCATCTGAAGTTGCTCTGTTATCTGCAAAATAGAAGACATTCCAGAATGATGATAAAATACAGCCATATCACAGCAATTTTGACAATGTTGAGGTGCCTTCTTTCTCTCTTTCCCTTTATCATAGTCTTCCCTCATGATCATAGAATTTTTTAGACAATTGAGGGTTTGTCCATGATTGAGTCCTGGTGTATTGCAACCGCTATTATTCTGGCACCGCCAATATCTCATGTCCTTTCTAAGTTGCCAAGTCAAAGTGCTCCAGGACATTGGTTATTGTGGTTGCTATGAATTGATAATTTGATGATTGAATTTGGAAAAAAGGAAGATGGAGATATTTGGAGGGAGTTGCAAGTACCTGCAGACATTGAATGCATTGAATCTCAAGGTTGGAGTACATGTTATCCTGATATAAAACTAACGGAAAATATAGCAGGAGAATTGGCCCCCCTTCCCTGGGGTTCGAATCCCCACCTTCTTAGGGGAGTTGGGGTGGGGATGATTTAGTATCAGGTGTGGGTTTCGGCTCTCACGCCCTGTAAGGAGTCAAAGCAAAAGTCTGAGAGTTAAAGTTGGGATAGGAATAGAGTAGGGCCGACCAAGAAAAAAAAAGAACTCCAATTTCCTTTATTGAATTTTTCACTTGTTTTCCCTTTGAATTTCCTTTTCTTTTAGGTGAATATGCAGCGTCACATCCAATGTATATTAACTTGATAGTTTGTGTTATTGAACAGAGAATCACCCATTTTCGTTCTTCACTGCTGAATAGTTCTCAAGAATCACCTGAATCATTTTTTTTTTTTTTTTTACATTCTCACTTCGAGATACGACCTCGACAGAGCCACCGGAATCATTCTTTTTCTTTCTTTGCTGCTGAAAATTTTCCTTGATGAGACCACCTTCATTCGTACCACTGTGTGCACCCCTCGAACATGTTCGATCCAATTTGATCCCTCAGTTTTGAGGGGCAAGGTGGGGTCCAATGAGAATAGTTTAGTGAAGTAATCAAACAATTCATTGTCTCAAAGTGTGGTATGATATGTTGCAAGCCCAAGGCGTTGATGGGGTTGTTTGGTTGCTGGAGATGGGGTTGTTTGGTTGCTGGAGACGGTGTAGTTGGAGGGGCAGCTCAGTGGTAAGTGGTGGCTGTGGTGTTAAAAGCTTAATGAGAGGTGGTTATGGCGGCGAAGGACCACCTAAATGAGTGTTGAAGGAGAAGAAAAAGGGAAAAAAAGGAAGAATGGTTGCAGGAGTGGCTGACGGCCAAGAGAAAGTTGGTGAATAAGAGGGGAGAGAGTCCTGAGGTTGGAGGTGAGGCCTAGATGTGATGTGCGTTCGTGTACGATTTTCTTAGCCTGTAATCTTCCCACCCAAAGCTTGGGTGCTGGAATCCCAGACTCCCCACCAACTTATTTAAGAGAAATTATAGGTCAATTGGATTCGATGAAAACTCAAGTAAGTTGTGGGTCTATCCAATCACCTATGAGCCTCCTAGAAGGGACAAATCTTAGCTGCAGCAGATGCATGTGAGTCCACCTCGCATGCACTATTTGATGAGGTGAAGCACACGAGGGATTCATCTGATCGAATGATGAATGTGAGCTCTCCCTAGAATGGAGGTTCGGCACCCTCACAAAGCTCTAAATTGTTAACCACAATTCTGTCAAAGTTTCCTAATATTTGCATTGATTAAACAGTTTCTCCAACTAAGTATTTACTGTCTGTCATTAGAAACACAACCGAAAAAGATCTCATCGTTCTTTTTTCCCCGGCAGCTATTACAAGAGGGTATTGGAAAGAGGATAAGCTAGTATTTAAAGTTAGGAAGTGGTAGAAACAATGAGAACAATGAGAAAAAGCCCATGCACGAAACGGCCAGGATGAAGCCAAGGCCACTAACGAGCTATGTAGCACCATTAGCACCAACACTCTGAGTGTGTTCTACACTTCAACACGCTCCGACACACGGTCAACAAGTGTCGAAAAATTCGACACATGATCAACTCTCTCCGACACACGATTCCGACACGCACATGTCAATTTTAAAAATTTTCAATACTTGCTCAAAATGTGAATATACAAAAAAAAAAAAAAAAAAAAAGGTAGGCCTAGTGGTTGGGTGTTGTTGCCACCTAGGTAGCACGGACACGTTGTCCGTGCTTCCGTGTCGTGTCCGACACGTGTCGGAGCGTGTCGGACACGTCGACACGCTCGGACACGCGGTCAACGCGTGTCGGAATCCGACACGCGGTCAACCTTCGCCGGACACGTTTCGACACGCGTGTCCGGGAGGGAGCAGACCGCGAACGACGGTGAGAGACGGATCAAAGGCGAGAGGAAGAGGGGAGGAAGGCGGTCGTGCGGCGAGCAGCGAGTGGCGAGCGGCGAGGAAGGGGGTCGGGCGAGGAGCGGCGAGCGACGAGGGAGGGGTCGGGCGAGGAGCTACGAGCGGCGAGGAAGGGGGTCGGGCGAGGAGCTGCGAGCAGCGAGGAAGGGGTCGGGCGTGCGGCGAGGAGCGGCGAGCGGCGAGGAAGGGGGTCGCGCGAGGAGCGGCGAGGAAGGGCGTCGTGCGTGCGGCGAGGAGGGAGGAAGAGAAGAGGAAATGTCGCGAGCGGTGAGGAGGAAAGAAGCTAGGGTTTCTGAGAAAGTGATGGGTACGCATTTTGGGGGGGAGGGAAACTGACGGACAGGTGGGGGGGAAAATGGATGGTGGGAGGGAAAGAATAAAAAATTAATTTGAGGGTGGGGGGAATTGACCCATTGGGCTGTCAGGTGGAGGAGGGAAAAAGAAAGTGAAAAAAAATTGGGGGGGAAGGAACGAGTGAAGTTTGGGCGCAAGTTGGGGGGCAGGGGTTTTCGAAAAATAAATGTAAATTCGGGGGAAGTGGGATTTCGAAAAATAAATGTAAATTTAGGATAATAAAATAAAAAAAAGTGTAAGATTTGTTAATATTATTAGTATAAATTCATTGTAGACTCTTTATTTATTTATTTTTGAATTTGAATCAAATTAATTAAAAATAAAAATATTTATTTAATATTTAACGTGTCGGAACGTGTCGAAATTCTCTTTTTGAGAAATGACGTGTCGCGTGTCGTGTCGTGTCGTGTCGCGTGTCCGTGTCGCCGTGTCCATGCTACCTTGGTTGCCACTACCACCGTCGGAGGGGACCAGCGACCTCTTCGGCCACAGGGGGGTGGGTTGGGGTGCAGTCTTCGTCAACTCGAGTGAGACCATCGCTTGCCAAGCGAGGGTGCGGCGTCACCAACCCTCGCTTGGGGCCGGCGAGGCCTCACCTAGGGTTGTGAAGGCTTGTCAACCATAGGCGAGGGTCAGCATTGCCCAAATCTAGGCAATCCTTGCTGGCCCCAGCCACACATCGCCCAGATCAAGGCGAGCCTTGCCTAGGCCTCACTTGGGTCGACGAGGGTCGCCCTCCCTCCGCCATCTAAGGCCGGCGAGGTCACCAGCCCCCTTCGACAGTGGCTAGGCATGCCGCTACCGCCCAACCACTGACGAGGGCGGCGAAAAGTGGCGTGCCCAGCCATGATCGTGCCTCTTTTTTTTTTTTTTTTTTTTTCAGTTTTGTTTTTTTAGAATTATTTTAACTTTTTTAAAAGCCTTTTACTATGAAAGAAGTAATAAAAAAAATACTATATATGATAAATAAATAAATTTAAAAATACCATTATAGCATTTTCCTTTAAACAATGGTTTTTTCCATCTAAGTTTTGTTTATTATTGTAATGGAATGCGCTTGAATTTTCCAAATTAAAATAATGAATGATATATTATTAACAAATGTTGAATTAATATTTTTAGTGTAAATTTATTCTAGGCTCTTATTATTATTATTTATTTATGTGTTTATATATAAATATATATTTAATATATAACGTGTCGGAATTCTCTATTTTTAAAAAATGACATATCAGCGTGTTGTGTCGCGTGTCCGTGTTGATGCTACATAACTAATGAGTGCTTAGAGGTTGCTTTTGCCTCGAATTTGAAGGTGTTCCTGAATGTTTCAATAGACAATATGAGGATTGTACACTTATATACATCTCTACATAAGTCTGTTTTAGTTTGGTTAAGAAGATTGATAGATTGTATATCCACCATTAAATCGATCATGGAAGATCTAAGGTTGTAAGACCGGGGGGGCTCATGTATATATAGAGCGTATATACTTCAAACATTCACTCGTGTGGATCATCAATACTCCCAAAACTAATAAAAACACATAATAGCATGGTAAAGTAATAACACAACAACACACAAGATTGACACATTCATAGATAACAATGAATAATGAATTACTTTTTGTCGGCATTGCAATGTGGTCAGCTGTTCATCTTGGTTGTCCTAGACAAAAGTGATCTGTCTTGTCTCCCAATCGTAACAATGCTGTTGATTCGAGTGGTGTTCCGAAATGCATATGTTTGGAAAATTACAATAACCCACAAGAAACAATTACACCAATCTAAGCTCCAATTCACCCCTAATATATTTTCCTTTCTTTAGCCACATGCTTTTCAAGAACACAATCAGCTCTCACGTCCTGTTACAGAAAACATCATTGCCAAGTAATCAAATGTCGTTTTTAGGGAAAGACGAGAAAACATTCCCAAGACAGCCTGAGGATTGATGAGCAATTTCCCTCTCCCAAAAATGGAGCTCTCATTAGTCGATCCTAACTCGAAAGCATTTCATTCAACTTTTCGCTGAAAGCAGATCTACTGGGGACCTTGTTTAGTAGCTGAAGGTGTTGTTCCACCCAATGAAGAGCCCTTCTCGACTGATGCAACAGAAGATTGCTGACCTTTTTGCACCGATGAAACGGGGCTGGCTGATTCTTCAGCTTCAACGAGCTTGCGAAGTCTTCCTTGAAGGACTCTAACTCTGTCCTCAGTTCTCCGAAGCTTTCTCCACCTATAAGTTGTCCAAAGAGTGAATCCTCCATAAACTAGAATATATGAAGCCCAGACGTAAGGGTATGTTTCTGCATTCTCTTTTATCTTCCGATACTGTTCTTCCACCATTTCTTTCAACCCAACGGCCGAGGGGCTAGAAGCTTGCTTATCTTCATTTTGCTCAGTTGTCATTTTTCTCCCCTGCCAGATTTCAGTGTCAAAAATGAAAATTTGTCAAATGATATGCAAGCACTGGTAATTCTAGGGTCGTATTCTACAGACGTCTGCAGACAAACTATCATTACCCAAAGATTAATTCTGCAGCTATTATTAACAACAGAAAAGACTGAAGCAAGAAGTTTCCATCTCATTTGTTTTCCTATTATCTCTGCCACGAACAAGAATTACAAGCTTCACATAATACTCCCCGTGGAATAACCTATTCAACATAAACAAGCCGAAGCAAAAATGGGTTCAAGACAAAACAAGACATGGCAATAATGGCAAAGAAATCAATTTTTTCGCCTTCCTTGATATTGGATTGTGAAGAGGTAACAAACCAGAACGAATCAAAAGAGCAAACAGCCGGAGAGATTCAAAACCAAACTTTCATAAAATAAAAGAGGAATTCACAGTGCTCACACACCCGAGCAACCATTCAGTTTAAACAGTCACTCGCGAAAATCAAGATCCTCACGGACCTACTTCATTTGGGTGATTCTGCGAATTAAGATGCTAGACTTCTACCAGTCCAAAGCAGGGAACAACATATGAAACCTTGGAAGATTAGCCAACCACTAAATTCAGCAGAAAAATCAACTAGAAAAGGGATCAAATTCAGCAATACAGATCATATCATGGGGTAAGTAGAACTAATTAGCCGGCAGCTCACGACGAAAGCATGTAATACTCTAAAGAGACAGTATCCATTCCTCATATTTGATTCACAAGAAGAGACGTCAGCAAATACCCATTTCTCAAAAAGCATTGCAATTCACGAACACAAAAGATGGGTGATCAACAAATTCGAAACGACAAAACTCACAAAGCATAAACCCTAAACCCTCCCAGCTAAACATTCTTCAAGAATAACAGAAAGAAAGACATCACACGTGAACAGCCTCAAAGCAGTCGCCGAACCCACCTGCCCAAATGAGCACGTACACAGGGAGAGAGATTCAGACACGGGCGGCGGCACTCCCACTCACGCACCCGAGAGAGAGAGAGAGAGAGAGAGAGAGAGAGAGAGAGCGCCGGCAACGAGAGGGCGAGGACCTTCGCAGCAAGGTGGCGGCGGCGAATGACCCACGAGTTCGCCGGACGACTGACGACTACCCAGATGGGCGCGGGGAACTAAGGTGGGCGGGGGAGCCGAGCTGTGCCGAGAGGGAGAGAGTCCAACAACGACGAAGAGGAGGAGGCATTTGCCATTGTTGGGTTGGGCGACCGTAGAGGCCCACCAGATCAAGAGGCTTCAAGACAACACAGAGTTTTCCGCTTGCGGGCTTCGTGAGAGGCCCCTTCTCTTTCATTTTGGACGAGATGAATGCTCTTCTCTCTCTCTCTCTCTCTCTCTCTCTCTCTCTCTCTGTGCTTTACTTTCTCAATACGAATAATATTCATCAACTTTTCCCTCATGGATTTGAATTTCAAGAGATTTGAGAGTAGCAATGCCCTGATAAATTTGCATCTTTGGGTGTTCTTGATCTCTTTATTAGTACAATGCTTTTATAATGTACACGTATCCGAGCCCGTGATTTAAAAAAAAAGAGAGAGGGTAAACAACTTTCGTATCCTAAACACTTGGTTTGGTGAACTTAATGAAGAATACTTCGTACCTCTGAGGGTACCGAATTATACGTGTGAAAAAATATGGTGTATTGAACTCGGTAGAAATACTTTGTACTCCAATTTTGAATTTATTTCATGGCTTTTTCTTTAATTATAACATGTTAAAAATCATTTACATACCCAAAATATGATTTCCTTTTAATTTCTTGTTATTTACGTAAATAAATGCAATGCACTAGTGATTTCTCATTGAAAAGTATAAATTAGTAACGAAATTCACTTATTTGATAAGACTCATTTATTAGATGACATAATTCAAATAGCCCTATTTGTAATATGTAGGCCTTACTTGTTTACTATACAATTGATGTAAAATTATAGTAACGTCATTTTACAATTCCAATATAGCTTGCCGAACTCTTTTGACGTACTTTTAACAAGAAATCATGATATACACCAAGGTTCGTATCCCAAATTATATAATAACCTTCTCATATATTACTAACACAGATCTTGATCTACTGATGTATAAGAGACTTTGAATCTTCAGAAGATTGATTTGAGATAAAGCAGTGGCCTTGAGCTCTCCGGACAAGGCTCTTAAGCTTTTGTCAAAACAGAGAACTCTCGGCGGATCTTGCAGAGCAAGATAGCGTGTCACCTCTCTATTTCATCTTATACAAACGAAGCAAGAAAAGATCAGCTTCCGTTATTTGCACTTAGTGGACAGTTTGAAAGAAGGGTGATATTCAAACTGCTAGTATGCGTTGTTTGGCTTAGATAAGTCGTAGGCTATCTTCGCTTTGCAGGCATTTATTGGATATGCCCATGTACTATAAGTGCATCCTCATGTAACACATCGAAAGAAGGTACCCAACAGATTCAAAGGAGGAGACCACGTTGCTTTTGCAGCCGGCAACAGAGACAACAGCAGAAGGGTCATTCCCCTCCCAACAATGCACCAAACTGCAACACGGGTGACGGATGCTGCAGATATATAACCCACAAATTAGCATTGTTTAGTGATTCAAGGAATGGTAGCGTCGATATCATGAGTGCCTGATGCTACATAGAATGAGCCATCTGGCAATGACAATATCTCAAGGGAGAAGACTCTACAGCAGACAAAAGAGTGACAATTCAGGTGAAATCATTTTCATTTCCTTTTATGTGGATCCGTCAGATAGTTTCAAAAACAAAGCAGCCAAACATCTGAAAAGTACATTAATGATTACACATGAACTTCACAGAAACTACAATGAAAACTGTACCATGGGTGCATTTGGTAATGTAGTTAAGCAGCAGAGAATTGTAATGTTTAGTCATGCACAATGCCAATCTAGGGCATAGACATCTCATGTACAAAGACAAGGTTAAGGAAAAAGACAAGTCGTCGACGACGATGACGACCACAACAATGATGACGAAGAGTTTGAGCATTCACCTAAGATTAGAATAAGAATAATAAAGGTGGCTAATGTAGCTTGCGAGGATAGTTGATGCACTTTTACAAAGAATTTGAGCATTCACCTAAGATTAGGGTCTCATTAGTCAGAATAAAAAAAAAAATGGTTCAACAACTTTGCAATAATTGCACCTCATTATTTAACAAATTTTCAACAACTTGGCCATAATTGCGCCTCATCCAAACTGGATGAAATGAGAGAGCTGAACTAAAATCCAAAACTGAGTTTATATTCTTAATAGCACTCCAAACAGACAACTAAACCAATTCGACTGATTTTCCAGCTAAACTTCCTCACACTTGCATTTACATGAAGTTGAACTCGTCGTGAGTAATTACTTAAGAGTCATTTAGAGAAAGCGAGTTCCACACCAATTGACCAATAAGGAACACCAAGTCTGATCATCACAAAAATGCAGTTCAAGGAATGACCCAAGGCAGCAGAATCAATAGAACTGTATCAATGAGTTCTTCACAAACATGAAACCATGACCTAAGAATGCATGACAAGAATTAGACTGCAGAAGTTAGATTCATTCCAAGTACTACTGCTCTAAGAAAAGACAGAGATATGATGCATGAACAGATTGAATTTGTACCTCTTACGCAAGCTTAAACAAGCAAAGAGCTTCAGGGCATCAAAGATGGAGTCCCCACGATCAATCTGCAAGTAGGCCAAATTTAATCATCTTGCCCACAAGTCGCAAAACTGATTTTCAGTGGCAGTGTCCACGGTAAACATCAAGCATTGGGTCACATATTGGTTAACATGGAGGTAGGACATCATAACAGTTGATTGGAAAGAAAATTTAGATTTCAGCAAGAAAGGAAGGACCCTTTTGCACAATCTATTAATGAACAGCACTATCTCATTGATATTCAGAATCCCTTCTCTACCATTTCACAGAAAAAGAAATGGCTCTTTGAAACATTGCCCTTTGCACGATGTACTTTCAATAACGTGGTGGTACAGGCAACTTTTGTCAAGTTCACATTTCCATCTTGATGAGACGCTAGAAAACTACCAAAATCCCTTCAGTCACCAGACACTAAGTCCACTTACCCAAGCTCAATTATCAACCATCTTCATGATTTAAATGACAGTTAGGAGCATCCTCGAATGGTGGAACTCATTCGATAATGAGCCATGGCTTTCCCAAAGGATGTCAGTTTCCCATTACTGTCAAGTGCTTCAAGAGCCTTCAGGCTGCACTCTGCTTCAAGCAAGGCTGTTGCTTCAGGCTGTGTTGCAAATGGAAAAATTTGCAACCTAATAAGCAAAGAATACAAGCAATCAATCTGAATCCCGACACTAAATAATCAAAGACCCAATGGTGAGGTTAAAAAAAAAATGACCATCATAGATGTAGCAGCTGAAGGAGCATAGTCATGAATAAACAGTGTACTTAATAAACACAAGCATAAATAAAAAGGGGCATGCAGCAACACCTCGCAGTGGCAGTTTTATTTAGCGATGCTGCACAAGATAAAGGTCCTGCATGGACATTCACAATGCAGAGGTACAAATCATTGTACTTCATCATGAAAATCATATCATTATCTAGCAGAGCAGGATTGCATAGGACCTACCTTATGGATACCCATAGATTTCATAAGAACGACAACCCGGTCAACAGGTATTTAGATATTTCAGCCAAGAAGTCACAAAATATGTTTTAATAAGGACTGGAGAAGAGTGGAGACAGTAGCAATGACCACGACCAGTTCTTCCAGCTCTTCCAGCACACTGGGCAGCTGATGCTTTACTTATCCATTGTATCTTATACATCTTTATCCCATTGGAAAAGTTGTAGCTCTTCACCTTTTCTCTTCCAGTGTCAACTACATACATTATGCCAGGAATAGTTAAAGAGTACGTTCCCATAAAAGTAATAAATTGCACAGTAAGCTCAAGAATGATTTAATCATGCCTACAAATCCATTCCAAAATGGCTGAAACAAATGTGATAAAACCCACAATTAGAAACCTGTTCTCAACTATTCAATCTCAACAATACACCAAACAAACAAACTACAATTTAACCTATGTTCAGGTAAAACACAATTGCATCTTAAATGTACTATACAACTAGGCATGACGTCAACTCATACCTGATGCGGACATTCAACGGAAACATTGGAATGGAGCATATTCCACACAGATTAACCAATAAGAAGAACCATGTCTGATCACCAGGGAGTGCAGTTGAAGAGTTCAATGAGGGCAACCAGCTCCATTTATAAATCAGTGTTCATAATGCATAAAATCTGAGGGAATACCATACTGTGAATATTAGACAAGCAGAAGTTAGTATCATTCCATGGTACTCAGTCACATATACAAGGATAAAATGGTAAAGCAAGCATAAGAAAAATTCACTGCACTTTTTGAAGTTCTAGTGCTGTGATAAAGAAAAGATGATGCCACCAATACAGTAGATTCATACCTGTTATGTCAATTTCTACATGGACACACAACTTTCCTTCCCATGAGGGGCATCAATAGTTAAATCCCCATGCTTAATCTAGGACCAAGCCAAATTTAATCATCTCGCCCAGAAGTTGGAAGTATGATTGAAGATCCCCACTCTCATGAAAAGCATTGAGCATTGCTTCACATATCTGATGATCTGGATATATGCCATCATATAACATCATGAGGAAAAAAAACTTAACTTCAGTAAGTAAGGACCGTTTGCATAATCTATTAATTACAGCACTATAATCTCTAACTGATATTTCAAATCTCTTCTCCATCATTTGACTGAAGTAAAAAATTGCTCTTTGCACATCACCCTTCGCACAATGTGCTTTGATGATGGTGGTATAGGCAACCTTTGTCAGGTTCACATTTCTGTCTTGAAGAGAAATAAGCAAGCTATCAGCATCTGTTAATTCACCATATACACAAAGTCCATTTATAAGTAGATTATAAGTAACTGGAGTGGGCACAAGGTCATGCGCTAACATCTCAGTGTGCAACCGAAATGCATTTTCCAGGTTTCTTGCTTTGCAGAAGCTCTGAATAATGGTATTATAGGTGACTTGGTCAGGTCTTAAGCCCTTAGCATACATGTCATTGAGGATTTGCACAGCCTCTTGCAGCTTCCATTGCCTGCAAAGTCCTTTAATGATCACTGTGTACGTGACATGTGTCGGAACTACAGCTTTTGTTTCCATCTCATGAAACAATGCCAGCATGCTCTTCATATTACGTTCTTCACAAAATGCATTCATAAGAATAGTATAAGTTATGGCGCTAGGTATCAGTCCATATAACTTCATAGCATCCAACCACCACCTAGCCTCATCAAGTTTTCTTTGTTTGCAGAATCCATAAATGAGACAGTTAAAAGTTACAGTACTAGGAGTGATCCCCTTTGTAACAATCTGTTTGTAGAGATCCACAGCTTCTCCAATTTTTCCACATTTTGCATACTGATCAATCATAATGTTATACCAAACAACACAATCTGTCAAATTGCTTCTGGTGAGAGCATCGAAATACATCCTAGCCTCTTTTATAGTCCTCCTTTGACACATTCCCAGCAGAATGGAAGTTTGTGTAAAGGAATTTGGAAAGATCCTCTTTGATATCATGTCCCAATAGACCATAATAGCTTTTTGAACTTCTCCTTGCTTGCAAAGTGAATGGATGAGGATAGAATATGTCACTACGTCTGGTCGCACGCCAGTAGCTTCCATTTCATAGAGTAAGTTCAATGCTTCGACAACTCGACCACTTTTGCACAGGCTGCTGAGCAGTACTGTGTATGAGATGAAATTCAATGGCAAATTCAGTGAAAGCATCTCCTCCCTAAGCTTTAAGCCTTCATCTATATTGCCCGCCTGGCAATGTCCGCATATAAGAATGGTGTACGTTACCTGATCAGGATGCAACCCTTTGAGCAGCATGTTCTTAAGGACATTCCCAGCCCCACTCATTAGACCCAGGAGATGAAATCCTTTAGCAAGAATATTGAATGTCACAACATCAGGACCCAATCCATTCTTCTCCATATCATTTGCAAATTCTATTGCCTCTTCCATGGAACCTGCTACACATAAACCATGGATGAGGATATTGTAAGTGTATGTATCAGGTGGCAGTCCAAACTTGAGCATCGTACAAAAGAATGACTGAGCAACATCCAGAAAACCCAATTTACAAAACCTTGACATGAGGGTATTAAACGACACAACCGAGGGCCCAAATTCCATCTTATTAGTCTCCCAGAAGAATTTAACCGCATCTTGAAATCTCAACTGCCCGCAAAGGCCATCCAAAATAATGGAATGAGTGTATTCACTGTGAGGGATGCCACTCGCTTTGATCTCATTATATACATCCCACATGATATCAGTGTGCCTCAAGTTATGCAATAGACTATTATATGTCGTTGTAGAAGCTCGCAATCTCAAATCCTTCATCTTGGCAAGGACAAAGAGGGCGTCATGCACCATCCCAGCTCTTGAATAAGCAAAGGCAAGAACATCCCACACGACGCCACTTGATTCCCAATCGCAGAAGCTACTCGACAAAACCTCACAAAGGGCAGGTGCGGAGCCAGAGCCTACACAGAATCAAAAGCAGCGACATGAGAAATCCTATAGACCTACAACTAGTTCAAGCTCCTTAGGAAGCTAAACTACAAACAGAACATCACCCAAAATCTGCAAAATCTCCAATTGGTTCCTCAGTCGGCACGAAACAGAAAAGGGCACTCGGTAGCCCATATATCTTGCCCAAAAACAAAACTTTCAAGAGAATCGCCCGGCTCAGCAGAACCAAACAGAAACCCACAACATGAGAAAGCCCTTGTTACTCAAAATTTACCTTCTTCCTCCACCATTTGCTGAAGAACCCAACGCAACCGCCCCAGCTCCCACTTCCCAGCCAAGACATGCGAGACCAGCAACCAAGAGAACCTCGAATGCCGGAACCCGTACCCGTTCCTCAAAGCGTCGAAGAAAGCGACCGCCGAGTCCGGGCTCTCGGCCTGCAGAGCACCCACCACCCGGTCGACCTGGAACCCATTCAACTTCGACACTACGGCCCCGAAGCGAGGAGAAGCGAGGAAACCCTCCACTCCCGAACTCCTCAACCCAGCAATGACTTCACGAAAAGGGTCGTCGGGGCTCGAGGCGGCGGGGACAGGGTCGTGGTCGCCGCCGCGGTCGAGCACGGCGGCGGCGGTGGCGGAGGGCTTGGCCGCCGAGAGCAAGGACGGCATGGAGAAGAGGATTGGAGAACTAGCGGGGAGGCGGAGGGGATTGCATCGGCGAACGCGGGCGAGCATGGAACTTTGGGAGCTTCGAAGGCATGCACAGAGGGACTGCTGCTGCTCTTTGCTTGGCGCTGCGAAGGTTTTTGTCTGGGTTTGGGAGTCGCAAGCGTAGCGATGGGCAAAGAAAGGGCTGGCAAATCAAAGATTTGAAAATTAATTTGGCCAATTCAACGGTAGCACTTTTTTTTTAAAAAAATAACGATTGTATTGTTTGAAATAATTAATTAATATGAAAAAATATTTTTATTCTCAATAGTGATAATTAATTTTCATGAACGGTAAAAATATAATTGGTAATGAAATTTTTTTGACAAAAATAAGCAAAACTAGTCTAGCTATAAAATCCTAGAAGAAGTCAGGCAGGAAGCGAACGATGCGAGACATTTTGCATCGCGCGCAAGGCGGTGACGTCGAAGCTGCCATGGCTTCGTCGGCGGATACAGTATCTACAATATATCAACGTCATGCCCGCTGACCACTTCCACAATCGGAAGCACCAAACTCCAGACCGTAACCTAGATCTCCGCGCACTTTAGAGTGGCAGCATTAATGCTTGAATAGCTTTTCGACTCCCACTTAGAGATTGCACGACAAATGAGAATTTATTTCAGAACAATTTTTCTATTCCGCACTGCTTTCTGAATCAAACCGTTTAATAAACTTATTCCATTTTTCTATTTTCCGAATATATTTCTATTTCGTAAATAGGTTTGGAATAGAAATCGAAGTATAAATTTTCTACTTCTCTATTCCCTAATGAAATAAAAAATAAAAAATTTTCTCATTGTTCGTCAATCGCCTTGCATCCGTTGCCACCGACCACCGTCCGTCAATCATCGACCGCCCGCCGACCCTCGCTGCCACCGCTGTCGCGATCGCCAAATAAATTATTTTTATAAATATTATTTTAAAATGAAATTTATTCGAATAAATAAAATGATATTTATTTTTATTTTTATGAATAAATTAAAAAAATCCTTAAAAATAAAATATTTTTAAAAATAAAATGAATAAATTTTTATTTTTAAAAATAAATAAATATCATTTTAAAAATAAAAATTATTATAAAAATATAATTTATTCATTTTTATTTTTTATTTTTATTATAAAAATTATTTTTATTTTTAATAAATAAACAAATTAAATAAATTTAATCGAAATAAATTTATTTATTAAAAATAAACTTCATTAAATTTCATTTTATTAAAAATAAAAATAAATATATTCATTTCATTTGTCTTGAGTGTTTTGCCAAATAAATTTATTTTTATTTTTATTTTTTATTCATTTTAAAATAAATTTATTCGTAAAATAAAATAAAATAGAATAAATAAAATACATTTATTTTTAAGGGTATTTTTATTTTAAAATAAAATTATATTTATTTATTTATTTTTAAAAATAAAAATTTATTCATTTTATTTTTAAAAATATTTTTTGTTAATAAATCATTTTTATTTTTATTTTTATATTAAAGGTCGCCGCCGCCGTCGTTTGAAAGGAAGAAATTTTGTGTCGTTATCAAACGAATTTCTATTTTTAAAGTAGAAATTTTGTGTTGTTATCAAACGGTTATTTTTGTTTAGAAATTTTTCTGAAATAGAAATAGAAAAATCTATTTCATTCAAACTATTTCCTAATAGAATGGTTGTCATGCGCGCCTTCTGAACTTGAGATATCTGCAGTTGTGACTTGACTATAATGCCGGACACTAGATCATTTCTTTTGTTTGTGTTAAGTAACAACTCATCTTCAATTGTCATCATAAAAAACTTATCTTTCACTTTCTCAACTTGTCAACATCCTTGTGGTGTAATATCGTCACTGCCAATGAAGGTTAAATTGTATGCCAATACTCCAATTATAAGACGTGCTTTGTTGCTCGAGGATTTTCTTAGAAATACAAGCTAGAGTATGGCGATACCTTTAGCCGCGCATGACAAAATTTAAAACAAAATTGATTTCGACTGAAATCAATTTCTCAATTTCTATTCCCCGACAAGTTTCGAGCAAAGAAACCCGTTTGATAACAACTCAAAATTTCTATTTCAAAAAAATCCGTTTGATAACGAATAAAATTTCTATTTCTAGGAATAGAAATTGATTAGATAATAACATAGGAAATCCTCAAATACAAAATAACAGTCGAAATAATACTAAAACAACATAGGAAATCCTCAAATACAAAATAATAATCAAAATAATACTAATACATTACAAAAGTTAAAAATACAATTTCATGAAATTTCCGGCATATTATTATCCCTTGCCATTTTATTGGCAATGGTTTTTCTAAACGTATTTATTTGATTTCCTTCCTTGGTCAATGTATCATTTGTAAGTTCATCTTACATAGGTTCAGACAAGTACTGCGGAAGCATGAATATGGGTGCCATCAATGGTGCCTATACAACCTTATCATTTTATCAAAGACTAGTATTATACAAGATTATCAACAAAATAAAATTGATGGTGTAAATGAATATATGAGAATTCTACCTTGAAGTAACATTTATGGTTAGGAACCAATCGGGAGAAGGTCGGTTTATTTTGATTCTCGAATTAAATCAGTCTAGTTGCTCATCCCTAATTTCTTTGTTGTTGCTCAATGAACCTTTAATGGCCATTGCATAGCAAAGAGAGAGATTCTCTTGAATCTCTTGCCTTCGAATTAAAATTCAAGATCGTGTAACAATTTAATTATTTTGATTTTACAAGAATTTTGAATCCGTAAAGAAACGAGGTTAAATTTCTAGGCACGTTTTTTATTCATCTATTACGTAAGAACTTTTTCTTCAACTGGCCATGCGCGTGCCTTTTCTAGGAGGAAAGAACTCCATTGTTTTTAAGTAAGCATTTGAAAAATTTGGTCGTTTTTTAAAATTGGGGACCCATTCGATTGCCTTTCATCCTAAAGAGGAATTTATCATAAAAAAAAATTTGAAAAAAAAAATGAAAAAAAAAACACGAGCAAAATAAGAAAAAGAAAATTAACAATAATTTGTAAAGTTGTGGTTATAAGTGAATTAAGTTAATAAGAAAGCGCAAGGTTCTTTTATATGGTTTGATTTCAGGTTTTGATTTCTATTTCAGAAATTGAGAAGTTAAAAATTTCAGCTTCGATTTCTTCAATTTTTCTATTTCGGAATAGAAATCATTTCGAAAATAGAGAAATCGATTGCGTTACAAACGGATTGTTTCCAAACCTGTTCCTGGAACAGAGAAACAAAGAAATCGAGAAACAGAAATTTTGTCATGCGCACCCTTAGCATAGTAGCAAAGGTTTTAAGCTAATTCTAACACTGGCAATTAGAGGTGTGTAAAGAGATTGGGAACTATTAAGAACTGTCGTGACCAATCTTTCGGGTGTGAA
This sequence comes from Eucalyptus cloeziana, assembly GCA_014182715.1. Lineage (NCBI taxonomy): Eukaryota > Viridiplantae > Streptophyta > Magnoliopsida > Myrtales > Myrtaceae > Eucalyptus > Eucalyptus cloeziana. The sequence goes on along the minus strand of CM024642.1, from coordinate 1,505,703 downwards.
CCATTTAGAGTTTAGCTAATGGATTACTAAGCCAAAACTTAGATCGGGCTCTCCCAAGCCCATACCAATTCACGACTTAGGTTCAAGTTCTTAACACGCAGATGATTTTCAATCAGGAGTCACCACTAATCTATTTTTGGTGGGTCGATTAGAAACCCAAGTAAAGTAAGAGGAGATTTACTTTACTTTTACGAACTAAAGATTTATGAGTTTGGAGATTTGATTACGCTAGCTTTCACTAACGCCATTTCGGTATCTTTCTTTTTATTTTCAAAAATGTTTTTGCAAGCAGCTTGAATTAATTTCAATTCTATTTCCCTAACATATGAAGTGATCAAGCGGGTGTACAAACCACCAATTTAACACCCAAGTAAAACAATAAATAAATTGTAAAACTTACCTCAAAGCAACGAAAGCATTTGCGTTGTTAGATCAAAATTCACATCGATAGTCCTAGATATGATTTCTAATTAACACATAATTACTCAATTTTTGTTTTCACTTTATCTAATGAAAATCTAATCTATATGCAATGTTATGCTACTAATCTAACATGCAATGATATGGCATGGCAATATGACCTAAGCTATATGACATAAATAAAACATAAGCACGCAATCTATCCTATGAATTTTTTTTTTCCATGAAATTTGAAATTAAAGAAATGAAACAATTAAACATGCAATCTAAATTAATCAAATGACCTAATTCTAATTACGAGCAATTTCTAACTAAATGAACCTAGCAACAATCACTAGATGATGAAAATTTCATAAACCTAATTCTACATGACGTGCGCATGATTTTTTTTTTTTTTGTATTTTCTTTTATGAAAATTTGTAATTAAAATTGCTAAAAATCAAAATCTAACTAAAGTGAGATATTATCTAATTTAAGTTAGGAATAGACCAATCTGAATCCTATCTTAATCCAGAAAATTATCTCGTCATGCAATTCAATCCAAAAATATTATCTAACCTAGATACTATCTAAACATGCATTTAAAAAAAAAAAAAAACTATTCTGTCATGCAACCTTATCTAGGAAAACAACCCTAATCTACATGATATGCAAATGCAATTTTTTTTGTATTTTCAGGATAAATAAAATAACTAAAAGATAAACACCAAATCATCCACAGTCATTAAAGACAATATCTAATCAACTTGATTATTTCGCTAATAAAATCGATAAATTGATCTTAAGCCTTAAAGATCAAGATATCAATTTTACTCTCTCGTGATTAATTATTCCATCTAAAGCCTTATAGATGGAATAAAAAATTGGCATGCGGTTGCGGATTGGGCAAGAAATCATAATTGGAGATACGCTGATAGTTCAAATATGTACGTAAGATATTGAAAAGCATGTATTAAAATATCCAAATCAAATTTAGATAAGATAATTACTTGATTTCACGAATAATTTTACCAAATTTGAATTCAATGGGATCGACTCAAGGATGACCAGTAATGGTTAGTGGGCAAGATTCGGCACAATGGTGCTTCTCGATAAAGGATTGCGAAGCTCACGTTGTGGTAACTCTCACTTGTGAAATCCACGCCTCGAGAAAATTTGCACGCACGATGAAAGTCGACAAATATGCCAGAAAGAAGAATCGTGGATTGGAGTAGCACTAGATTTGCTGGGCTTGGTAGTGATCAAAAGCCCACTAAGACTTTACTGCGGAGGCACTTGTGAATTTGCTGGATGTTGCTGAAGGTCACACCAAGTCACGATCTTCGTGGGTCAACCTGCAAATAATTCACCGAAGAGTTCAAAGAATTAAAGCTAGGTTTGGTGACATGTCAGCCGGAGCCATGCACGATGAAACGTAGCGCTGCAAACGCTGCAAGAGGTGAAAGACAGAAGCTCAGTTGGAGTGGGTGACGCTCGATGGCTTCGGGGCACAACAAAATTATCGACGTTGGCTCGAGCTGTCGTGGAATGAGGCAGCAGGCTCGATCGCCATTGCAGATAGTAGCAAAGATGTCGTAGGACGGCGTCGCGAGGATCTCCTGGGTTTGTCGTGGGGCAGCGAGCGCGGGCAACAACAACTCGACGGGACGGTGTCGAGTGGTAACAGGCTCTTCGGGACGGCGAGCAGCGGTAAGTGGACTTGCGGGTTAACCTTGCGATGACGAGCTATGATAGTCCACGAGGTGGCTCCGGATCTCGTCAACACGTGGACTGGATTTTCGATGTGGGATGATTGGCAGTGCTGTCTCAAGAAAAGAAAGAACACGCTGGAACTTCGTTGGACACGCAAAGAGAGATAAAGACCGAGGAAGATCCGTGATCAAATTCCTCGAGTCTTCTCTTTTCCCTCTCCACATGATCAGAAAGTGGCCATCTTCTTTGTGGTAGAAGACATGTAGTCTCCCTATTTTGGCCGTGAGTATTCTTCAAGCTCTGCACTCACGATTTCTTTTGGTCCACGTGCAGAGGTACTCTTGGGATTTTAATTGCCCCCCCTCACGTTTTTCTCTTAATGGCCGTATGTATCAATGTGTGGCCTCCCCCTCCTTTCTCTAGTGTAGCAACCTTTTTATAGGTAAGTAGACTAAGGCTTTATTTCCTTCTATTGCATTGCATGAATATTCCCTTGAAATCTTGCATGTAATATTCACTTGTCTCGCTGACCACCCATCATGATTTCTTTCTTATTCTTGCAACTTTTCTTTCTGCCCACACCGATGGATACGTGAAGACTAAGCCCCACTTTCCCTTTTTCGTTGATTTCCTTTGTACGGAGCTGATCCTCCTCCTTACATTATGGTCAACAGAATTGTCTAAAGATTTTGAGAATATTGACTCAATTTCATGGGTGCTCAAGATGGTCTCTCTCGTGGCCAAATCTTCGCCCGCACGCTTTCATCTTTTTTCTCGGAAGATACATTTTTTGTCCTTATGTAGATTGAATATTCTCCGACCAAATATTTGCCCGCAAATTAGTCGAACACTAGGCTAAGAATTCAAGATTGTAATAGAATCTTCTCAAATTCCGAGTCTTGCAAAGATGAGCTTGCAATCCACCTTGATATCATTGAATATTGGAATAATAATACGAATCTTTTCCGAAATGCACCCTCTCCCAACTTGTCGAATTAAAGCTTATCCGTCATCGGTCCATGCAAATGCAAGTATATTGAGACATGCTCCTAGTAACTATATGTAATGCGATTTATTATTTTTTTTTTAGGGATAAAATTAACCCCTAATTTTTTATGCAATAAATAAATGACCGGATTGCCAAAATTTAGGTGTCAACAAGAACTGAGGCCCAAAATCAACAGTTCCTTAGGATTAGTTCAGTTTGGTTCCTAATTCTAATTTACTATAACTATTGAGTATCCGTTGGATTTCCAGTTCCAAGCATATTAGATATCTTAAAACAGTAATGTACCTCATTATCCTGATAGTATACTTTTGCACTTGCCTTCCTAAGGATTTTGTGCATTGGAAACTATACTAGAAAACCTTATGTTTGAAATGAGAGTTTAGTTGGATGCTAAAAATCAGTTCAGGATAAGATCTAAGAGAGGCATGGTGCGACTGCCAAATCAAGCTATCAACCTTCCAAGCACCTACTACTCGTTCGACTTGAAACCGATTCAACTTGGAAATTACAGCCTCAAAGCGAGGAGAAGCGACGAATCCCTCAACGATGGGACCCCTCAACCCACCAAAGAGCTGACCAACAAGGTCATCAGGCCCAGAGCTCGAGGCTGCGAGGATAAGCTAGTCGTCGCAGTTGAGCCTCGCGGCGGTGGCGGAGGGATTAGCCGCCGAGAGCAAGGAGGGCATGGAGAAGAGGATTGGAGATTTAGCGGAGAGACGAAGGGGATTGCATTGGTGAAGGCGGCCTGAGCATGGAACTTTGCGGGAGTTTGGAAACTATACGCCGACCGCCCTTGCCCATCGCTGTGGAAAAGATTCTGTGTAGATTTGAGAGCCGGTGAGGGATATGAAGGGGAGACGAAAAGAAAAGGATAATGCGAGCCAAGAGAATTAGGTGGTTTTGGTATATTTTTATTTAGGGTTAAACTCATAAAAAATTCAAATTGATAAATTTATTCCAAATTAATTTTTTGATCATCCAAAACCCATAACTGGTATACATTTAATAAATTTATCTCAAATCGTAACAAATTCACTTTATTTTACTTTTCATTAGATTTTATTGTTAAATTGTTGAGTTGGATGATAAGAACTTTTTGTTAAATTTTAGATTTTGCTACCAAATTACCGAGTTAGATGACAAGTGACTACCGACGATATATCAATTTGAGATTTTACTCTCCGTTCATCACGATTAACAAATTTTGTAGTTTTTTATGGCATTAATCAAATTTAATGAAGGATATATTTATCAAAATTGTATCAATTTCGAGTTTTTGGAGGTAAAAATTAATTTAAAATAAACCAATTTATGATTTTTTGTGTTGTTGGAGAATTAGATGATGCCCTTTTTTTGTGGTTGTTTTTTCCATTAGAATTAGAAAACTTTCCAAGCACCTAAATCAATCAATAATCCATGCCGTTTAAAAAGAAAAAAAAACTCAAATAATGAGAGGTACCTGCATAACTCGTTGTTATATTTATATTCCCAGATAAAAATATTTTTTTCCTTATTATTGACTTTTTATGTAATTTCCGACAATTTTCTCGAATATGGTAAGCACGTTAGCAAAATCACAAAATGTCCTTCCCTTTGTTGAGACCTTGGGCATGTGATTTGTGGGAAAAAATTGAGTAAATTTGGCCATTAAATCCTTTCCAAGAGGGGGCTGACGTGGCTCGGTGCGGACCGTCTGATCTGGGCTCCGCGAGAATGAAGCCAAAGCCGTCTGATCCGGTGATTGAATCTCGGCCGCTGGATCCGAATGATGATCTCGCATGATTTAGGCCATTGGTGGGCCAAATGTATCATGGCCGTCCCACTTGAGAAAGAGACTTTTCATCTTCTTCTTCCCCCTAAATTAGGGTTTGCGTGCCTCTCCCCCCTTCCGAGCTCCCCGATCCTTGAAGACACCACTACCGGACCTCGCGACGAACAAGCGCTGGTCCGGCGTCGCCTTAGCCGCGAGGGCGACGCGGTCCTCCATCTAGAGGTATTCCGACGATGCCAGCCGCTGCGATTCCTCTTGCACCGTGAGTTGGAAAATTCGGTCGAGGGAAGGTACCGGTTCCATGGCGAGGATTTGGCTGCGAAAGGGTAAGTAGCTCTCGTTTAAGATCAATAGGAAGCGTATTGACTTCTCCTCTCTCTGATTTTGCGGTACTGAGTTAGGGTTTCCTCCGGCCCTTGTAATTTTTTTTCGGCATGTCCAACTCATTCCATAACGCCGACAGCCGGTTGAAAGCCGTAGAAATTGAGAGATTTCCTTGCTTGAGTTCTGATAAGGCCTGCGTTATAGAGAAAATTTCAGCCAGATCTAATTTTCCATACATTTCTTGTATATTTTCCCAGAATTTTTGGGCATCTTCGGTCGGAGGAAGTCCGGCGGCCACTTCCGGGGTGAGGTAATTCCCAATCCACGTCCGGACGAGCTGGTTGCACTTCCTCCAGTGTGCCAGCCGCTCGTCCGCCAGAACGGGGATGGTTCCGGCAATAAAGACTTCCGTATCCTTTGTAATCGAGGCTCGCTGGAGCTCTCGGGACCAAACGGAGTAGTTCTCCGGTCCCGAGAGTAGCTGCGAAATCAGGCGGAGCTCGGGTCCGTCGGCGGCGCTCGTATATGGAACATCCCTGGCTCGGGCCGGCCACCGGAGGTACCTGCGAAGGGAAAGTAACCGGATCCGAAACCCGGGTAAGGAAGAACAGTCGGACTCGACCCATTCTGGTTCGGGTAGGGCCAACCGGGTCCGGATACCGGATTAGGCTCAGTGGCAAACGTCGAGCCTCCTCCTGACCCACTATTCTCTGCGTGGCTTCTCTCTGTCGAGCCTCCTCCTGACCTTATGATTTGGTGTAAATGTGTTACAGTTAGCAAATTTCATGATTTTTTATATCACAAAAAAAAGTTTGGGGTAAATTTGTTACTTTAGGTAAAGTTTTTGGGTTTTTAGTGACTTTTTTCCTAAAATCAATAAAATCAAATTCCTAATACACGATGTTCTTGTTTTCCATCAATGAACTGTCATAATCAATTAGGATCAATTTGGGGCAATTGTATCTTCAACAATTTTGGGTAAATACCAGTTTGTGGTTTTTTATTGTCAAAAAATTAATTTAGGATAAATTTATTATAATAATATGATTTTAGGGATTTTCATCGTATTAATTTTTTATTTATTTTAAAATTCGAAATGAATAATATATATAATAATAATCTCTTATGTTTATAGACAAGGAACCCAAATGTGTAATACTATCAAATTACAAAGACAGCTCAAGGAAGAACAATCTCTCACCAATAGAAGTCTAGGAGATTTTTGTGCTCAATACGACCCCTCCTATAATGAAAAAACAAAATCAAAATGTAAAGGAACTTGTTATCCCGAGAAAGAAACAAAGAAACATCACAACAAACCTCCGCCTCGTAGGAACACATATCACCCGATCCCATGCTAGCCTTTAATCAGCTAGCCGACATGATACCAAAAGAAACCATTTTGTTACTTGCACAGTCTATACAAAACAAGGCAAAGAAAGAGCCATTCAATGCCATTGAGGTAAGCAACAATCATTCCTCGCTGGTTACATAAAAACCAGCAGAATACAAAAAAATTTCGAATGAGGTGGTTATTAGGCCACAGGCAACTCCTCAATCTCAAAAATCAAAAATTTTCCCCAAAACATCATTTCAAAAATATTGACCGTAGAAGATGGATTTTTCGATGAAGATCCAATCAAATTTACAAAAAACATCTTTCCAAAAAACTGGTTGTTCAAACCACATAATACAAACAAAACCCTTACTTATTATGAGCAAATTCTAGTAGAGAGAGAATCAGCAAGATTTACTCATTTTGCTGACAAAAACAATATATAAAACATTCTATACTCCATTATATCCATCAGTAAAGTCATACACCCTTCACACTGGGAACCTCACCTCATACACCCAGAAAATTCCAAACCAGACTTACCCAAAGCCTACCATATTCCTCCTCATACACCTATTGAGACTACCAACAAGCTTGGTGGAACGTTTTCTTCAGACAAAATACAAATTTCCAACACATCTGGTTGTTATTTTTCAAAGATAACTTCCCAAGACAAAGCTTATCAAATTGGTTTGACTCTTGGTGGGATCTCTTTGGTCTTTTGGACATAATACTACATCCCACAGTCAAACAAGGTTATAAGGTTTTTAGTGAATACTTCGTACCAACACCACATGATATAAGATTCCTATGCCTTATGCATTTCTTTATAATATTCAGAATCTCTTGGGTAATAGCATGAGAATTTGAATATAATACATCCACAAAACCTGGGGTACTAGTCATTGTCCGAAAATACAAAACAAAATGGTGGGATGGATTCAAATACCATGAACAATGATCCGAAGCTGCGGTTAGAACATGGCTAAACAGCCGGAAAAACATGATAACCACAGTCCCATCAAATACATCCTTTTTACAGGAGAAATCCATGGCAAGTGCAGCACTTGCTGCAGTCCAGAGCAGAAAGGAATATTGCAACATCCTCAAGCAATGCTATATATATATATTTATTGTATACATATAGGATGTTATACTCATCATTTCGAATTGTCTAGGATAAATAAATGGTCGTTTTCCTTTTCCTTCGTTTTGCCTTTTCCTTTTCCGTCGTTTCCTAAAACGACTTCATTTCGGATTGCCTACAATAAATAAATAGTCGTTGTCCCTTTATGATGTTTTCTTGAAAAAGCGACTTCATTGCAAAGATTGTCTAGAATAAATAAATCGTTGTTTTGCCTTTTCATCGTTTTCTGTTTTCCTTTCCAAGAAAACGATTTCATTTCGGAATGTCTAGAATAAATAAAAATATACAAATTCCATGGAGCCGCATTATTCGTGTCTGTCGTTTTCCTTTAATTTTCGTCGCCAGCTTGCGAATCCATCGAAATCTTTTCATAGCACTTTTTGTTGGTTTTGGCAATGGGTCACCTAGGATGCGTTTGGTAACGTTTCTGTTCAAAAATTGTTTTAGGGAACATAAATAGAAAAAACTATTTTTGTTCCGAGAAACAATTTTTGAACAGAAGAACACGTTTGATAAACTTGTTTCTGGAATATAATAAGAATAGAAATGCGTTTGGTAAACTTGTATAATTTTTTTGTTTCTTTTAATATTTTAATTTTTTTTCCTTTTTCTTTTTTCTTCCTTTTGGCCGGTCGTTGGCCTCGGCCATGGCTGGCGACCGGCCGACGAGGGCCGTGGCCTTGCCTTGGCCGGGTGAGCTCGAGCTCGCCTGGTCCACCGTGAGGCTCGCGACGCCGAGCCACCGCGCGACGCCGAGCCTCGTCGGCCGGCGCAAGGTTGGCCTCGCTAGGGGTCGGCGATGCTCCGGCGAGGTCGCTGGCTCTTGACGGCATCGCCGGCTATGGCCGAGGCCGGCGACCGGCCAAAGAAAAAAGAAGAAGAAAAGAAAGAGAAGAAAAAAAATAGGAAAGAGAAAATTTATTTTTCGGAAGTGTCCCGGGAACAAGAAACAAGTTTTTCTTGTTTCTTATTTTTGTTCCAAATTTGTTCCCCTAACAAAAAAATAGATTTAACAAAAACGCAAATAAACGTATTTCTATTCTTTTTTTGTTCTCCGGAACAAAAAAACATAAATTGTGTTCATGAGCAAAGAAAATGACACAAACATGTAGGGCCCTAACTAACAAAGACACGATAGGCCCACAAAGTTGCTTCCTCAAAGCTTCGAGTTGTTTCTTGAACGGGATTAGATGATTTTAGCAATCAGTGTAAGTGCTTTAATCTAGGCCAAAAGAGTGATCGATTGGAAAGCTGACGTGTAGTTCTCTAATCCCCAGACCAGACTTTGCAAGTTGCTTTACCCAATTATGCCATAAAATCTCTCACATTTAGCCATTTTGTCGTCTGAGAATACCCAATTTATGATTTAATTTAATTTGGTGATTTTGGCTTTGATTTGATCAATTCAACTTGGCCCAAGTTTAATTTCAATCTAACCTCTTGAGGCTTGGCTAGTCACATTCAGGTCCTTTGCCCTCTCCAGTATTCTTAGTTATAGAGTAGATTTCAAGAAAACTAATCACATTAAAAAAAAAAAAAAAAAAGGTACTAAATGCCCAAGTCATATGTAGGGAAAAAGGCAATCAAAAGTGCTAAATGGTATTCGTTGTGACCCATTTATTTTGAATTTTTTTTGCGACGTAAAAAATCTAAAATTATGCTTATTATGATATATTTACCCAAGTTTTTTTATGATGTAAAAGTATCAATTTTTATATACGTGATATATTGATTATTCGTCAATATTCCGTCAATGGAAATCTGTAGCATAATCTGTTAAATGAAAGGGAACAGAGCAAAGAGACTGAAAAAAAAAAACACTCGCTGTATCGCACCACTTTCTCTCTCTCCGAAATATGCCTTCTGCTTGGTGAACGAGTGATCTTTGTCGTCATGTGCTCTTCCTCTATCCCTTCATTGATTTCGTATGTGGATGCAATGTGCGAAGTTATACGCGACCGCGCGGGCATATATCCTACAAGCCATCTGTAATAATTAAAGAAGACAGAATTTTTCTCTTCGCCATCTAATTGCCAGTGAGGTTTCCCGATTTCTGACTTCTCTTTCCCTCATCTAATATTGGAATTTTCTCTTCCTTGTCCAATTCATCGCTAGAAGAAACCCGTTTTAATTAAAATAAAAATTTCGAGGAGATAGCCGAAAGACTTTTTACTTTTCAAACTCTCGGTGAAACAATATCAACACGTTAAAATTTTTCATCGAAATTTTTCAAAAACTGACTTTTTCAATGAAGAAGAGTAAATTTTTAACAAAGACATAAGTTTTTGATTTTTGATATCGCAGGTAAAAATTTATGGTAAATATATCACATTAAGCATTGTTTATTTTTTTTTTTTTATGAAAATATAAGTTGAACATTATTTAAGTTTTTTTGTGAAAATATAATTTATAATTTTCTTTTCAAAAATATGTAAATTAAATCTTTTGACAAAAATTTAAGTGTCAACACGCCCTAGATTATAGTTCCATATAATTTCATAATTTGATGATTCTTAAATTGGATTTTGCGGTTCAAAATTCACGTAACTTGAAGATTTCTTCGATTAAATAAATGAAGGGCACCGTATTGTACTACTTGTCACGGCGCCCGCGGCATGCAACGTGGATGTGTTCTCCTCTCTCATCTTCCGGGTCGGTTTCTTTCTTTTACCCCCTTGGCATTTCTCTCCAAGGTGGTGCTCTTGGTATTTGTATGTTACAGAAAAGTTTTGGGAGGGAGGGAGGGAGGGATGGAGGCAGTGGATCTTCAATGCACAGATGGTGAAAACCAACGTTCTTGCCATCTAAGTAGGATAGACATGTGATACAAACATGCGACACGACAAACCGACACGCCATTTATAAAAAATAGAGAATTTCAATGCGTCGAAACATATTATGTATTAAATGAATAGTTTTATTTTTAATTAATTTAATTCAAATTCATAAATATATATATAATAAAAAAGAACTTTCAATGAATTTATACTAATAATATTAATAAATTTATTCATAGAAAATTTGAAAGATATATTCATAGTTGATGCATATCCATATTTGAGAATATGTTTATGACTTTAATAAAAATTATCGATGAAATTAATGACTAACAAAATATTAGAATCAACTTATTTAAATAAATCTATGATCTTCTATAATAATCGAAATTTATCATCATTTAACATTCAGTATTTTTATTTTTGAAACCATTTTTAGCCCATTTATTTATTTTTTTGACAAAAATAACCTTGCTGCCAAAAAATTATTTCCCTCCCTCGTTATTCCCCCGAATCCTCATCCCCTAAAATTATTTCCCTCTCACGTTTCTTTCTCCCCGAGCCGACCCCACCTCAACCCCTAACCCCCACCCCCACCGCCCCCTTGATTTATTTCTCTCGTTTCTCCCCCATCACTTGTCATTTTCCTTGTTTCTCTCTCCCCCCACCCCACGCCATCCTAACCTCCCAAGGCCTCCCTTTCCGCCCGTCGTTTCTTGCCCTTGTTTCTTTTTCCCCACATCACCTGTCATTTCCTTTCTTGAAATTAAGGTCATCCCCCACCCCCCTCGCTCTCTTCTTGCTAAAACCCTAACTGCAACCTCCTCCTCGTCGCACGATCCCTCGATTTCTTTCTCTCGTTTCTCCCCTCCATCATTTGTGATTTCCCTCGTTTCTCTCTCCCCTCACCCCATGCCATCCCAACTCCCCCAAGGCCACCCTCTCCGCCCCATGTTTCTTTTTTCCCACATCACTTGTCATTTCCTTTCTCAAAAATTAAGGTCATCCCCACCACACCCTCTCTTCTTGCTAAAATCCTTATTGCACCCTAAAAAATAAGGTCATCCCCCACCACCCCCGGCTACAGTTGCAGCCCTTTAGATCGCCTCGGTCTTTGCTCTTCCTCTAGCCTCCCTCCCCATTGCTCGCGTCCTCCCCTCTTCTCCCTCACCTTCGCCTCCACCTTCCATTATCTTCTTTAACAATCCTCTCTCTTGGACATGCATGTTAGAACGTGTTGAGAAAAGTTGACCACGTGTTGGAAAATTCGACATGCGTTACGTGTTCGAGCGTGTCAAACGCATCGACATGTGTCCGACACATGTTGGACAGAACATGAAAGCTTTAGCAACGTGTCTGTGCTCCATAGCTTGCCATAAGGTTTAAGATAAGCTCAGCCAATGTACAAATTGCTCAACTTTATAACATAGAATCAATTTACCTAGAAATTCTCACTAGATAACATTATGGAGAAATCTACAAATTGCTCCAAGCATGTGAACCCAATATCAATATCTATTCGAGTCAAACACCCAAGGAAAAAAAAAAAAAGCATGAGAACACAGCAAAATACATGAAAGAAATTAGGGCAATTTATGCCCATGATAAAAATTTAAGGCAATTACCCTAAATCGTAGAGGTGAAGGTAGAGACAATGGGGTGTTGTCGTCAATGTTGGTCGGGAGTCGGAGCCAGAGGGGGCGCGGTGGTTCGTCGTGATTCAGTAATGGCGGAGGTGGAGGCTGCACGGTGGTTCGTGGGTTGAGGGCTCGGTCGTGACTCGGAGAGAGAGAGGGGATAGCCGCGAGGGGCCAGCGATTCGGCTGCGACAGAGGCCACGGAGGAGCCGAAGAGGCGTCGTAGTGGCTCATTAGTTCGTTGGAGGGAGAGAGGGGGCAGAGTCAATAGTGTCGGGCAAAGAGAGAGGGAGGGAGAGAGCGTGCAGGACAAGCTTGGAGTCGGAGCTGGAGGTCGATGTGGTGGTCCATCAATCGGCCGCGGTGGTGCATCGGTTGGGCATGGTGGTCGACGGTCGGACGAGTGCGCGATGCTTGACAATTGTGTTGAGTAGGTCACTTCCAATTGGAGAGGCCAACGCAATTATGTATATATGTAGTAGAATATATATAGTAGTGAGTGTGTAAAAGTAAAAAGAAAAAAAAAAGAGAAAAAGAAAAAGAAGATATCAAAAGAGGTTGGGAGATATATCAACGTGATATTCCACATCTAGAAAATCAAGGGAGATTGGAAAAAGTGATATTCTCATATCTACAAAATCACGAGAGATTAAGGAATATATCTACGTGATTTTTTTTATATCGTACAATTCCATTTGGGATTGCATTTGCTCCTATAAATAAGGGTCCTCCTCAATGGAGAAGATGTGACACACAGAGCAAGAATATCATAGCAGCGTAGCGGAAGAAACAGTTTTCTTCTTCCAAGAAAGAGAGTTATCCTCTCACAAATTGAAGACAGAGAGAGATCCACCTTTGAGTGAAGTTGTATCCTATTATTTATCATAGTGGAAGTTTGAAGTGGATTACGGTCCCGTGGTTTTTCTCTTTACCTTGGAGGGTTTTCCACGTTAAAAGTTATGGTGTTATTTACTATTCATCTTTACTGTTTTTTATTGAATATCCTATTTAATTTTCACAGAAATAGTAGCGGGAAAAATTATCTGAGCATTATCCGCAAATATTATTTTCTTTTTTCCCAACAAGTGGTATCAGAGCGAGGTTGCTTTATATATTATTTTTCTGTGCAGAATTAAATGGAGGAAAATATTGGCAACATGATAAAATTGACTGCATTCAACTATGCAATCTGGAGACCAAAGATGGAGGATCTATTATACATTAAAGATCTTTGGAGGCCAATTGTGATACCGATGGAGGTGCCAGTACCTAGGGGTGAGCGGTTCCGGGTTCCGGTTCGGTTCCGCGTGGAACTTGGAACCTACCCTCGGGTACAAAGTTCCTCATTTTGGAACCCGGAACCTACCCGTCAACTAAGAACCCGAAACCTACCCATCACAGGTTCCGGGGTCGGTTCCAGGTTCCAACATGTTCTTTTATTTTTTATTTTTTTTCATTTTAGTTTAAAAAACGAAAATGAACGCAGCAATAATAAACAATCTTATACCTCTTAATCCTCACTCTTTTCTTGAGCTTATCCTTCAAATCATGATTAACACAAAAATAGTTTGAACTCAACATAACGGGTCCGACACCTTGACAATCCTTCAAGGAGCAGTACTCCAAAACTGTAGATGTCTAATTTTTGTGTGGGTTTCCAAGTTTTCATGACTTTGGGAGCCCGATAACCTGCACTTCTAGTTCTAGGAGGCACTGTAGGAGTGCGGATCAGAGGAGTCAGGCCAAACTCTGAGATGCAACCTTCAAGGTATGTTGCCATGGATAAACCTCCTGCCTTTGGCTGAATGGATATGAGCAATGCCTTTAGCCACTCCTAGAGAAATCTTCACCCACAATGCCCAGTCCAATGGTTGTCTCCCACCTTCTGCAAATCATTATTAGAAGGTAACTGTCAACAATGCAGCGAATAGGAGAGAACCTACACTTCTTTCGACAAACCTTCCCCATGTATCCCACCTCACATTGTCGTGGTTGGGATAATCATCTACGTATGACAAGTCTCCAACATACATAGTCTATCCTTTCTGCGGATTATGCTCATAATGGGCGAGTGTTCGATTTGAATCAAAAGTCTGACCAAGATCCCCTGCAATGGTCATCGGCATGCTGAGCACAGAAAGAAGTAGAACCATGGATGCATGTAAATTACCGGCAGAATTAAATTTGCTGCGATTTACTGATGAAAATGATTATCAAAACTAAATGATTTTGCAAAGACTCATAGTACATACATAGGAATGAGCTTTTGAAGCTACTTTGAGTCATTGACTATCTATGCATGACAATATGAAGAAGAAGATTCTGTACAATTAAGTAATTCACAACCAATTATATACATGTCCCCCTCCATCTTGTCTTAGAATCTCATAGAAATATTATCTAACACAAACACTGAAGTAAACACCGAAAATGCAATGTTCAAATTGGACTTGCGACAAAATGTACCTGTTTATGACAGTTCATATGCTTGAACATAGTAACACGAGAGTATTTCACAAAATTTCTGAAGCAAAATACTAGTGCGAAAAGCAATGGTAACAAGTCAGAATATCAGCAAGCCTCATGATATTGAGATCATGAAGAAATTGCCGTTCACGCATCTAATTCAATCATCAATCCAGATATCATGTTTGATGTCCACGCATCATCCAAGTTTGATTAAAAAGTTAAGACCGATGAAGGACCCAAGCACCTTGGTTTGGGTAAAGACAATCTAAAATGTAAACATATGAAAGCTCATAAGCACAACAGCATCCCCATAATAAACAAGAACAACTAATAGAAGTGGCAAGTCGAATATCAATAAGCATAGAGTTAAGATCACAAGGGATTTTATCCCTTCCACATCTTCATTTGACTCATCATTCTCGCCACATGCAATTAATTAGTAGTCTCAGAATTTGCAAGGAATAACAATTAAATTTAGCTAAGTTGGAGTGAGTTATAATCATCAAAGTAACGAAGTATAGAGTGGAATCAATGTCCCTACCGCGAAACAAGACATTCACAAACTTTCATTGGACCCGAAATCCCACAAATTGAAGAACCCATGATATAGCAGTAAGCTACAATCAGCGAATTCCAAAGTGTGAGATTAAAGATCCCGAGCTAATGTCTTGCATAAAAAGACCGAGGCAGGAATGAAAAAGGGAACTCTAGAGGAAAACCCTAAAGAGCGAACCCAAAAAGTCATCTTTGATGTTGCGCAGCTATGACTCAAAACGCTTCCATCAAGGGACGTCGAGCGGCGTTATGGGGGTCGAGCGGGCGTCGAGGGGGCCGTGCGGCGTCGAGGGGGCGTCGAGGGGCCGAGCGAGCATCAAGGGCGTCGAGGGGGCCGAGCGGGCGTCGAGGGGGTTGAGGGGGTCGAGCAGCGCGAGGGGCCGAGAGGCGTCAAGGGGCTGCACGGACGACGCGACAGCTCGTCGAGCTCAATGGCGAAATGGCTCGCCGGACGAGCGGTGGGTGGTGGTGGTTCGGTGGCCAAGAGGTGGTGGTGAGTAGGGCGTGGGGCGGCGGTGTGGTGGTGGGTGAAGCAGCGGCGAAGCAAAAGAGGGAGGAAGAAGAAGAAGAAGAAGAAGAAGAAGAAGAAGAAGGGGGGGTTCGGCCGAGAGGGGGAAAGAGGAGAGAGAGAAAGAAAAGAAAAAGTTGGGGGCAGAAGTGACGTGAGGAGGAAAAAGCGGAGAAAAAAGAAAGGAGAAGGGGGAATCGGCGAAAAGGGGGGGAACTCCCGTTGGGGGAAGTGAGGGGCTAGGGTTTTTTTTTTAAATTTTGACCGGTTCCGGTTCCGGTTCCGATTTCAGTTTCTATGGGAACCGGAACCGGAACCGGGAACGCCGCCTTCCTAGAAAAAGGGAATCGGGAACCGGAACCGGTCTCCTTAGAACCGGGAACCGAACCGGACCCTCCGGTTCGGTTCTCCGGTTCCCGGTTCTACCCGGGAACCGTGCTCACCCCTACCAAGGTACCAACGTCCGAGGAGTCGATCCCGTAGCGTAAGCCAAATTGGCATCGTCTTCGGTGGCAAACCAACGACAATGTCCGATAGCGAATGGATGGTGCTCAATCGGAAGTGTGCCGCTCAAATCCGACAATGGATTGATAAGTGCATTTTTCAAAATTTTGCTAATGAACATGATGCTGGTGTTCTTTGGCAAAAATTAGAGAAAATGTACGCAAGAACAATGGCGCAAAATAAAGCAAATCACATGCGGCGGCTTGTGAATATGAAATACAAAGATGGGAGCAGTGTCTTAGAACACATGAGCGAGTTCCAAGGTATAGTAGACCAACTCAATTCTATGAAGATGACATTAGATGATGAATTGCAGGCATTACCGCTGCTTAGCTCTTTGCCAAATAGCTGGGACACACTTGTTGTGTCGGTCGCAACTCGGCTCCTGACGTCAAGCTTACCATGGACGTGGTAAAAGATAGAATGTTGAATGAAGAATCCCGGCGAAAAGAAAGTGGAGTCAACCCTGCATTCGAGGCTCTTGTCATTAATCGACAAGAAAATCAAGAATATAGAGGGAGAAGCAAAAGTCGAAATTTCCTAATCAGCAACGAGGAAGGTCCCAATCCAACTTCGACGAGACAAGAAGTGCCATCATTGTGGTAAATTGGGACACTTCATCCGAGAATGCAGAAAGCTAAAGGCGGAAAAATCAAAAAGTCATAACGTCAACAAAGCTAACGAGAACCAGACGAATGACGCTGCAAATATTGCGGATGAGGTGATCATTATTCAAAGTGATGATTCCATTAATCTTGCACCCCAAGATTCGACATGGGTAGTTGATACCAGTGCATCCTACCATGTCACGGCTCGTCAAGATCTTTTCACATCTTACACCACTGGCGATTTTGGACTCGTAAAGATGGGAAACGAAGGTACATCCAAAATTATTGGTATGGGTAATATTTATTTGGAGAAGGCTATTACTCAAAGATGTGAGGCATGTTCCGGACATACGCTTCAATCTTATATCTGCCGGCAAGCTTGATGACGAAGGCTACATCAATTTCTTTAGTGATGGAAAATGGAAGCTCACTAAAGGTAATTTGGTGGTAGCCAAAGGAGAAAAGACTAACTCTCTCTATATCGCACAATTCAAGCCGTGTATAGGAGAGGTGAATGTAACTGGAAAAGGAGTCACCACCGAGTTATGACATAAGTGACTCGGACACATGAGTGAGAAAGGGCTTAAGATTCTCACTAGAAAGCAACTTCTACCCGGAATGAAAGGTACACCGTTGAATACTTGTGTCGACTGCATTATGGGAAAACAACATAGAGTAGCATTTCACAATTCCCCACCATCTAGAAAAGCTGAAATTTTAGATTTGATACATACTGATGTATGCACAATGCAAACTAGAACACTTGGAGGTGCACTTTATTTTGTGACATTTATTGATGACCACTCTAGAAAGGTGTGGGCATTTGCCTTGAAAACTAAAGATCAAGTGCAGGAAATCTTCAAGCAATTTCATATGAAGGTTGAAAGAGAAACATGCAAGCAATTGAAGTGTGTACGCTCAAACAACGGTGGCGAATACCGAGGACATTTTGAAGATTATTGCAAGAACCTTGGGATCAAACTAGAAAAATCCGTACCAAAAACACCTCAACACAACGGTGTCGCGGAGCGGATAAACAGAACCATATGTGGAAAAATCATATGTATGCTCTCCAACGCAAAGCTGCCAAACCACTTTTGGGGTGAGGCAATGAGGACGGCAATTGATTTAATCAACCTATCACCTTCAACTCCACTTAACGGTGATGTACCATAAAGTGTCTGGATCGGTAAGGATATTTCTTATGGTCACTTGAAGGTGTTCGGCTGTAGAGCATTTGTTCACATTCCAAGGGATGAGAGATCAAAGCTTGATGGGAAATCAACGCAATGTATTTTTTTTGGGGTACGCACATGAAGAATTCGGCTACGGACTGCAGGGATCCCGTTAACCGGAAAATAGTCGAAGCAAGGACGTGGTATTTCTTGAAGATCGACAATCGAGGACTTCAAGAAGCAGGAGAAATCTCCATCACCGACGAATACCGCTTGATCTTGGCCCGCCGCTCCTCCTATTAACAAGCAAGCTGAATCTAGGATTGAAGGTAAAAATACTTCAATTGAACTTGAACCTATTGTTGAACAGGTCACATCATAACCTCAATTGAGGAGATCAACTCGTGAACGACAATCTAGTCGTAGATATTCTCCCAATGAGTACGTGATGCTCACTGACGGGGGAGAACTAGAGAATTACCAAGAAGCTTTATTCCACGAGCATAAAGAGGAGTAGTTAAAAGCTATGCATGAGGAGATGAAATCCTTAGACGAAAATCATACTTATGATTTAGTCAAGTTGCCACAAGGAAGAAAAGCTCTAAAAACAAGTGGGTGTTCGGACTAAAGACGAAGAAGGTAACTCACAGCCACGATACAAAGCGAGGTTGGTTGTGAAGGGATTCGCTCAAAAGAAAGATATCGACTTCGATGAGATATTTTCTCCTGTAGTTAAAATGTCCTCTATCCGAATTATCCTTGGCTTGGCAACAAGCTTGAACCTGGAGGTCGAGCAACTTGACGTGAAGACCGCGTTTTTACATGGAGACCTAAACGAGGAGATCTACATGGATCAGCCGGAAGGTTTCAAAATTAAAGGCAAAGAAAATCTTGTGTGTAGATTGAGAAAGAGTCTTTATGGGCTCAAGCAGGCACCAAGACAGTGGTACAGAAAATTCGATTCCTTCATGGAAGAAAATGGGTTCAAGAAAACCACCGCCGATCACTGCATTTTCGTCAAGAAATTCACTGATGGTAATTTCCTCATTCTTTTGCTTTACGTTGATGACATGCTAATTGTTGGCCAGGATAAAAGCAAGATCAACAACTTAAACAAGGAATTGAGTAAGTGCTTTGCGATGAAGGATTTGGGACCCGCAAAACAAATTCTTGGGATGGAAATCTTGCGAGACAGGCAAAATCGCAAACTCTGGTTATCTCAAGAACGGTATGTTAATAAAGTTCTTGAAAGATTTAACATGAATAACTCCAAAGCAGTTTGTTCTCCACTTGCAAATCATTTCAAACTCGCCTTTAGAGCAAAGCCCAAAAAGTGAGACAGAAAAGAAGGAAATGGAAAAAGTCCCTTATGCATCGGCAAATTGGGCCTAATGTACGCGATGGTATGTACGAGCCCCGATATCGCCTATGCAGTTGGAGTGGTAAGCAGATTTCTATCTAATCCGGGTAAGGAACATTGGGCAGCAAATAAATGGATATTCGTGTATCTTCGAGGTACTTCTAATAACTATATATGCTTTGGTGATGGTAAACCGTGTTAGAAGGTTTTTCGGATTCAGACATGGCAGGGGACATGGACTCAAGAAAGTCCACATCGTAGATACCTAATGACTTTTGCAGGGGGAGCGGTTTCATGGCAATCTCGACTACAAAAATGTGTTGCCCTATCTACTGCTGAAGCAGAGTATATTGCGATAACAGAAGCATGTAAAGAACTCTTGTGGATGAAGAAGTTTCTACAAGAAGTGGGCCACAACCAAGAGGAGTTTATTTTGTATTCAGATAGTCAAAGCGCAATACACCTCAGCAAAAATGCAACTTTCCCCTCTCGATCCAAACACATTGACATCAGATATCATTGGATGTGTTGGAAGAAAAAGCCTTACAACTAAAGAAAATACACACTGACAACAACGGCTCAGATATGATGACAAAATCTCTATCTACAGTGAAGATGCAAGCCTGTCGAACTTTTGCAGGTTTGGCACCTTCTCCAAATTGCTCGTGAGGGGGAGATTTGTTGAGTAGGTCACTCCCAATTGGAGAGGCCAACGCAATTATGTATATCTGTAGTAGAATATATATAGTAGTGAGTGTGTAAAAGTAAAAAGAAAAAAAAAAAAGAAAAAAAAAGAAAAGAAGATATCAAAAGAGGTTGGGAGATATATCAACGTGATATTCCACATCCAGAAAATCAAGGAAATTGAGAAAAGTGATATTTTCATATCTACAAAATCACGAGAGATTAGGGAATATATCTACGTGATTTTTTTTATATCTTACAATTCCATTTGGGATTGCATTTGGGATTGCATTTGCTCCTATAAATAGGGGTCCTCCTCAATGGAGAAGATGTGACACACAGAGCAAGAATATCATAGCAGCGTAATGAAGAAACAGTTTTCTTCTTCCAATAAAGAGAGTTATCTTTGAGACTTATCCACTTTGTGAGTAGCCCTCGATCCACAAATTGAAGACAGTGAAAGATCCACCTTTGGATGAAGTTGTATCATATTATTTATCATAGTGGAAGTTTGAAGTGGACTACGGTCCCGTGGTTTTTCCCTTCACCTTGGAGAGTTTTCCACGTTAAAAATTCTGGTGTTATTTACTATTCATCTTTACTGCTTTTTATTGAATATCCTATTTAATTTTCACAGAAATAGTAGCGGGAAAAATTATCTGGGTATTATCCGTAAATATTATTTTCTTTTTTCCCAACAGATCGGACGAGGGCTTGGAGGGAGATAGTCGGGCGTTGAGAGGAGAGAGAGAGACGGAGGGAGCGCTGGCTCGCACTTGCTGAAGTTGAAATTTTGCATGGCCTAACAACTTGGGCCTACTTTGTACGCGTGTTGTGCTTTAAGTTGCCTTTTTATTCTCCACGTTTGCACACCAAATATAGGCAATATTTTCTATTGCCCGCTGCTTTCTCACTTGTGTACACAGTATAGGATATTATACTCTCCATTACGCAATATGTAGAATAAATATAAATATACAAAAACTGTCAATTTTATGAAACCGCCCAATCCTTATCTTTTCGTTTCCCTCGCCCGCCTGCCAATCCGCACACGATCTTTCCACCGAATTACCGCCGGTTTTGGCGGTTGGACACGAAACCCGACAAAGATGTGATGGGCCCACGAAGTTCCTTCTCGTTGCTTCTCTTTATAAGTGCTTTAATCTATTGATTTGGCCAAAATATTATCAACTGGACACCTCATCGGCTTTCCAATCCCCTGACCAGACTTTGCAAATTGCTCTGCCCAATTTTGCAATAAATCCGCTCAAATTTAGCCATTCTATTGTCCAAAAATGCCCGATTTCAATTTGGTGATTTTGACTTAATTTAATCAATTCGACCTATCTAGTCTCTTGAGGCTTGACTAGTCACATTGAAGTCCATGGCCCATGCCCCTTTTTTGGTTGGAAAGTAGATTTCAAAAAAACTCATCACATTAAAAAAAGTTACTAAATGCCCAAGCATAGGAAAAAAGGCCATCAAAAGCACTAAATGGTATTCGCTATGATACATTTATCATGATTTTTTTTTGTGACATCAAAAATAAAAAGCTATGCTTACTATGACATATTTACCCATAAAATTTTTCTTATAACATAAAAGATCTCAGACTTCTATATATATGACATATTTACTATTTATCAATATTCTGTCAATGAAAATCTGTAGCATAATCTGTTGAATGAAAGGGAATAGAGCAAAGAGACAGTTAAAAAAAAAACAAACTCACCTGGGTATTCTGCGTTTTTTTCCCCTTCCTACATGAACTTCTCCTGATATGATAATGCTTCATGGACAAGAAAAAAGAAGATGAACAAGACGGGTTCTTGTCAAGCCCGTGTGCTCGTGACAACACCTGTACCGCATTCCTCTCTCTCTCTGAAATATGCCTCGCATGTGCGTGCGGCGTACATAGTTTGCCGACGGGACTACGCGTGCATTTATTACTACAGGCCATCTGTAATAATTAAAGAAGACATAATTTATCTCTTCGCCATCTAATTGCCAGTGAGATTTCCCGATTTCGACTTCTGTTTCCCTCTTCTTATCTCGGAATTTCCTCTTCCTTGTCCAATCAATAGCAAGAAGAAGCCCGTTTTTATTAAAATAAAAATTTCGAGGAGATAGCCAAAAGACTTTTACTTTTCAAACTTTCGGTGAAACAATATCAACATGATAAAAATTTTCAACCAAATTTTTCAAAAACTTTTACTTTTTCATTGAAGAAGAGTGAATTTTTTACAAAGATATAAATTGTAGATTTTTGATATTGTGGACACAAATTTATGGTAAATATATCACATTAAGCACTGTTTATGGTTTTTTTTATTGTGAAAATATAATTTATAATTTTCTTTTGAAAATATGTAAATGAAATCTTTTGACAAAAATTTAAGTGGCAACACGCTCTATATTATCGTTCCATATAATTTCATAATTTAATGATTCCTAAATTGGATTTCGCGGTTCAAAATTCACGTAACTTTGGATCTATATACTAATTTGGAAGATTTGGAAGATTCCTTCGATTAAATAAATGAAGGGCACTGTATTGTACTACTAGTCACGACGCCCGCGGCATTAGGGCTGAGCATGGTTTCCGGGTAGAACCGGAGAATGAGAACCGAACCGGAGGTTCCGGTTCCGGTTCCCGGCTCTAAAGGGACCTGTTCCGGTTCCCGTTTCCTTTTTCTAGGAACCGGAACCGGTTCCGGTTCCGTTTCCTTTTTCTAGGAACCGGGAACCGGATGGAACCGGAACCGGATTAGGAGATAGAGACTCACTTCACAGTTCCCAGATCCCACTTCAGTCGAATTAATTTGTGCCCTTCTCTCGTTCTCTGCCCAACCCTTGTCCCCGACGCCGCTCGCCTCATCCCTCTACCGGTCGCTGCTCGTCCTGCCGCTCCGCTGGTCGCCGCTCCCTTCATCGTTCTGCTGGTCGCCGCTCGTCCCGCGGCTGGTCACCGTTCGTCCCTCCGCTGGTCGTCGCTCATCCCGCCACTCCGCTGGTCGCGCGCCGTCTCGCCGCTGGACGCCGCTCGTCTCATCCCTCCGCTGGTCGCCGCTTGCCTCATCCCTCCGCTGGTCACCGCTCATCCCATCAATGGTCGCTGCTTGTCTCGCCGCTAGATGTTGCTCGCCGCCCGACGACACCCTTGACGACAACGCCCCGCCCTTGCCTCCCTCGACGCCGCTCGCACCGCCCTTACCAACTTGGGTAATCCGTTCCTTCTTGTTCTCTTCTTTTATTGGAAGGGGTTGTCATGGTGGTTGTTTCTATACTTCTACTGATGCGAGTTTATCTGTTCTTTTTGCTCTGATTTCAAATCAATTCGTTTTTGATTTGGATTCGTTTCTGATTTGGATTTTGTCAATTGTTTGAACGAAGGATTCGGTTGTCGTTCGACATTGAAGACCCAATTTGCTCGAGTTTTCTGGGTTTTTTTTAGTGAAGTGCTCTGTCTTCTAGATTAATTGATTATCGTAGTCCAAGACATTCTCTGAGATATAAGTCAATGTGATGACTATTGTTTGGCTATTGTTTGCGATGACTCGAATTTCCTTGATTGCCGTTCATTATAAGCGCAGTAGCACTATAAGGAGGGCTAACATTAAGGGGTCGCCATATTATTGCAGAAAATTATGATATCGGTGTAATCTCTGCATTATAAGCATGGCTAGCATTGGTGTGCAAGTGCTGTTATGGTGAGATACTTCTTTCTTGGCCTGAGCTCGATATTATTGTCATCTCAATTGCAGGATCTGTGACAAGATAGGATACCCGGATCACATATGGTGCATACTGTATTTGAATGGATTTGCAAGCCTCGGTTGCGAGAGATTAGGCTTGGTATGCATTTCTAGATCCTTTGTGTTCGTGCTCTTTGATACTTTAATAGAGGTGGATGTTTATCTGCTTTCATTAACATTCCAGGTGGGAATTGACAATGGTATGGGATGAGTTGGAACATGGATATTCAATATGTTAACATTAGCTATCCATACAATACGTCCAAAAGTTTTATGGAGTATTTCGAGGGTCTTACGTATGAACACGTGAATTTCATATTTTCTGGTGTTCTCATGCTCAAGTACCTATTAGTTGATTATGTTGTTTTCCATTTCTAGAAAGGTGGCTGGTCTGTATTTGTGTAGTTTTTTTTCACTTCTCAGTATTATTTTTTTCTTTTTTGGGAAGAGGACAATTCACAGCAGGACTTGATATTCCTCTACTTTCTGTCATAATTTATACTTGCCAATCTAACTATAGGAGCATTTGTGGGCATCTTTCAAAATCTGGCACTAATTCTGTCCTTCTTATATTATGCAGGAGAGCATATATCCACCAGTGAAGACAAACCACTACAAAATGGGTCCATCAGAATATGGTAGTAATTAGTGGATAGTCATGGACAAGCCTATCATGAGATTAGAAGACCTATGGTTAGCTCTTCAATGACTAATAAGTAAACTCCTGCAGTAAGCAGTGGATGGGAGGGGAATGCAAATAGTGGATCTTTACAGCAGGGCATCAACCTTATTGTTGATAGTGTAAAATTATTTTTTTGCAGGTACTGTTTAAGATTTTATTTTTTTAACCTCATTAGAAGGTGATTAATCATTGCCTAATTCTCATCATAAGTCGCTGCCTTGGTTTTTCGTGGCATAATTCTCATTATTGCTGCATTCATTTCCCTTTTTTAAAACTAAAAATGAAATCGAAAAAAAAAGAAGAAGAACCTGTTGGAACCTAGAACCGATCCCTAACCCGTGACAGGGGTAGGTTCTGGTTCTTGCTGACGGGAGTGCCTCCAGTTCCCAAAAATGAGGAATGCGTACCTTAGCAGAGTAGGTTCCGTGTTCCAACCGGAACCCGTGAGAACCGAACCGCTCACCCCTACGCGGCATGCAACGTGGATGTGTTCTCCTCTCTCATCTTCCGGGTCGGTTTCTTTCTTTTACCCACATGGCTTTTTTCTCCAAGGTGGTGCTCTTGGTATTTGTATGTTACAGATACGCGATACAACACGACATATCGATACGTCATTTATCAAAAATAGAGAATTTCGACGCGTTTATTACGTTATATATTAAATGAATAGTTTTATTTTTAATTAATTTGATTCAAATTCACAAATAAAAATATAATAAAAAAAGAGCTTACAATGAAGTTACACTAATAATATTAATAAATTTATTCATAAGAAATTTGAAAGATATATTCATAGTTGACGATATCTATATTTGTGAATATGTTTCTAACTTTAATAAAAATTATTGATGAAACTAATGACTAACAAAATATTAGAATCAATTTATTTAAATAAATCTATGATCTTCTATAATGATCAAAATTTATTATTTTTTAACATTCAATATTTTTATTTTTTGAAACCATTTTTAGCCAATTTATTTATTTTTCTGACAAAAATAGCCTTGTCACCTAAAAATTATTTCCTTCCCTCGTTTTTCCCCCCAAACTTTCATCCCCAAAAATTATCCCTCCCTCGTTTCTCTTTCCCCACCCCACCCTAGGGGTGTCAAAAAAACCCGACCCGAACACGACCCAAACACGAAACATATATTATACTTATTTCGTGTTCGGGTCGTGTTTGGGTAACAAATATAAAACAAACAAAAAAATGTGTTTCGGGTTGGGTCAGGGTTCGAACATTCTTCGACCCGAAACAAGTTAATTCTAAATTCCAAACACACCAGAAACACAAACGCTTTATCCCCAAACACAAACAGTCGAACACAAGCACTGAAGCACATACCTCGTCGGCTCCACCTTCTTCTCCGACGAGTGCGCCTTCTCGTGGAGTTCGCTGCCGCCCTCCGATCGACGCGCCTCCGCCTCGCCGTCGCCGTCGCCACCCCTCGCCTCCGCCTCGCCGACGCTGGAACCCTTGCCGCCGCGTGCGGCCGACCATCGTCGACGGCTCGGGGACTGGGTTCGCTCGGCGATCATGGCGCTCACTTCTCGCCTCGTTTCCAAGTCACGGCAGGTGAGGAGCCCCCCGTCCAGATCCACGCGCCTTCCCCCCTCTCGCCGCTCTTCAAATGCCGTCCCGAATTTCTGCTCGATGGCGCTCAACATTGGCCGTGGAGATCAGGAATTTTGCGTTTCGCAAAGTCGCTGCTTTCCGCTCGGGCGATTGTTGATGATTATCTGTTGCTCTTCGTTGCGGGGCAATTTGATTCGGCGATTGTGTTTCTGTGCGCTTGAATTTTTAGATTCTTGTATTGAGGAAATTGCTTGTCTGATGCATTTAGTTGTCTATGAAACTCTTTGGGTTCAGGTTAAAAGTTAAGTTGAAGCAGCTAGCTGAGCAGTATGTGCTTTCCGAACAACATCATGAACAGGAGGTAAAGTTCTTTAAAATTGATTGATGGGTCTTTCTTGTTCGAGCTTATCTTGTTAAAATGAATGGTTGGTTGGAGTGTGAATGGGGAATTCTGTGGATAAGCTTCGGCAAAGCGGCTCAGGGTGACGGGGAGAGGGAAGATTGTGCTTCCTGGAATACTGTAGTTTCGGGATGGTTTTAGAGTCGATCATATGACCGTTTCTGTGCTCTTGACTGCCTGTACTGACACTGGTAGTTTAATTAGAGGAAAAGAAATTCATGCTCATGCCATCAGAATTGGTGTGGAGACTGACTTGAGTGTCAACAATGCACTTATCGGATTTTACATAAAATATGGAACCATAGATGATGTGGAGGCCTTGTTTGAGAAGATGGCCACGAGGGATGTTATCACTTGGACAGAGATGATATGTGGGTATGCACGGAATGGGCTGCCTGACAAGATCAGCATCCTTTTAGTTATATCAGCTTACAAATATACAAGTGCTCACTTAGCTTTTCAATTCACTGCTTCATGTTTTATGTATCGGATTTTGGCAATAACTATTTAAAGCCAACGAATGCAAGTCAAAAACATGCGGTATGTGCTGCTAAGCTAGTTCGTGGATTTGGGTTTCCTTGTGATGTATTAGATTTGTCAAACTGTTCAAATAATTTGCTTCTTTTAGACAGATTATGTGACCATAAGAAACTTTTTGAGGTGATGATAAGAGAGACCTGTTATCTATTGTGAACCGAAGATTTCTGCAGATGATTGTACTAAAGAGTATGATTTTGCCTTTAGCTTCTCATATCACCATCTCTTTTTCTTTTTCCTTTTTCTGCAGGGAAGTCTCGAGGACATCAAGTCAAACCTTGTGAGGCCAGTCAAATGGTAAAATGCAGGGACAGCCAAATAGAGAGAACATCAAAAGCCCCCACTCTCCACACACATGAGTAGCCCAGTGCCTATATCCTTGTGCACTGGTAGCCTCATCTAACAAAAGGATTGATGGATTTTTCAATATAGCCCGAGCTAGTGCTATCCTTTGTTTTTGGCCTCCTGATAGCTGAACTCATCTTTCTCCACAGTATGTGTCGTACCCATCTGTCATGCCACTGCAATTCAAGAAAATACATGATTAGCAAATAGAACTACTTATTCTAAGCTTATCACACACAAGGAGGAACCTCTATCTGTTGCTATATCAGCCAAAAGGAACATCTGCTGCTGTCAATGATACAAAGTCGTAAAATCTTCCTAGTTGAATAATAGCTTGTTGCCTATCAGGTTTTTAATCATCTTAGCAGATTCTGAAGAAAGGAGAAGATTGCATATTTTACTCTAGAAAGTAAAACCCTTTTCAGCATATTTACCGAGCTCACCATACCTTATGAATTCGTGGGCATTGGCAAGAAGTGCAGCTTTTCTTTTTTCCGATTCTCTAGCATCTTCTTTTCCAATTGTATGAACGTATTTCTTAAACATTTACTTCTCTCCGACCCCATTTTAACTTCTTTCTTTTCCCCACATGCATATGCTTGTGCTCATTTGTAGAAGATACATTCATATGAGGCCAGCCAAAAGAAAAAAGAGACAAAAATCAATCCAATGCTAAAAAATAAAGAGCCAAGCCGAGGCTTGGAATGTTTCATAATAACCTATAACAGTTGCGAGAAGTCACGAACAACAATGAAGATGAATGCCCCGTTTGACTCTCACCTGAAAAAAAAAAAAAAAAAAAAAAAAAAAAAAAAAAAAAAACCCAACCCGACCCGAATTTCCTATGCGAGTTTAATGTGTTTCGGGTCGGGTTACAATATGTGACCGGTATGTTTTAGGTCGGCCCGACCCGTTTACACCCCTTCTCATTTCGCAATGTGTAGAATAAATAAAAATATACAAAAACTGCCAATTCTATGGAACCGCCCTATCCTTATCTTTTCGTTGCCCTCGCCAGCCTGCCCGTCCGCACAGAATCTTTCCACCGAATTTTTGTCAGTTTTGGCAGTAATGGACCAAACCCCAACAAAGATATGATGGGCCCACCAAATTCTTTCTGGTCGCTTCTCGAACCGGATTGGATTTTAGCAACTACTTTTTAAGTGCTTTAGTCTATTGATTTGGCCAAAGTATTGATCAACTGGACAGCTCATCGGCTTTCAAATCCCCTTACCAGACTTTTTGCAAGTTGCTCCGCCCAATTTTACTCAAACTTCTTGGTCATTTTCTTGTCCAAAAAAATCTAATTTCAATTTGGTGATTTTGACTTAATTTGATCAATCCGACTTATCTATTCTCTTAAGGCTTGGCCAGTCACATTCAAGTCCTTGGCTATCGCCCTTTTTTTGGTTGGAAAGTAGATTTCAAGAAAATTAATCACATTAAAAAAAGTTACTAAATGCCCAAGCATAGGAAAAAGGCCATCAAAAGCATTAAATAGTATTTGTTATGATACATTTATCATGATATTTTTTTTGTGACATCAAAGATAAAAAGCTATGCTTATTATGGCATATTTACCCATAATTTTTTTTTTATAACATAAAAAATCTCAGACTTTTATAAATATGAACTGTTCGTCAATATTCTGTCAATGAAAATCTGTAGCATAATCTGTTGAAAGAAAGGGAATAGAGCAAAGAGACAGTTAAAAAAGAAAACTCACCTGGGTATTCTGCGTTTCTTTCCCCTTCCTACATGAACTTCTCCTGAGATGATAATGTTTCATGGAGAAGAAAAAAGAAGATGAACAAGACGGGTTCTTGTCAAGCCCGTGTGCTCGTGACAACACCTGTACCGCATTCCTCTCTCTCTCTCTGAAATATGCCTCGCATGTGCGTGCGGCGTACATAGTTTGCCGACGGGACTACGCGTGCATTTATTACTACAAGCCATCTGTAATAATTAAAGAAGACATAATTTATCTCTTCGCCATCTAATTGCCAGTGAGAGTTCCCGATTGTTTCCCTCTTCTTATCTCGGAATTTCCTCTTCCTTGTCCAATCAATAGCAAGAAGAAACCCGTTTTTATTTAAATAAATTTCGAGGGGATGACCGAAAGGCTTTTACTTTTCAAAGACTCAACGAAATAATATCAACACAATAAAATTTTTCATCGAAATTTTTCTTTTCAATAACGAAGGGAAAATGTGTTATATAAGTATAATTTTTAAATTTTTGGTATTATAGACAAACAATTATGATAAATATGTCGCATTAAATATTATTTTTTATTGAAAAATAAGTTATAATTTTTTTTTCCAGAAATATGTAAATAAAATCTTCATATAATTTTAAAATGTAATGATTCCCAAATTGAATTTCGCCGTTTAAAATTCAAGTGACCTTGAATTCATAAAGTGGTCCCATTAAATAAATGAAGGGCTTCTTGTTCATTAATAGAATTGGTCACCTTTCCGGAGGCGAGGCATGCACGTGGTCGTGTCTTCCTCCCTCCTTTCTTCGGCTTCTTTATTTTGCTTTTTAGCCGCGAAGCGTTCCACTCGAAGGCGGTGCCCTCGGCAGCTGCAGATTACAGACAAATCTTAGGGCCAGAGAGAGAGAGAGAGAGAAGAGAGAGAGAGAGAGAGAGAGAGGCAGTGGGTCTTCAATGGACAGAAGCGGAAAACCAAACGGTCTTCCCCTAGGGTTTGTATCATTTTTTCTCTGTGTTTTCTTCCTCAGCAAGATGAGCTCGGCCAATGTCTCGGCGCCTCTCATATTCCTCGCGCACACGACCACCGCGTTGTGTCCCGCCGTGTCGGAAGGGGACGAAACGCCAAGTCCCGAAGACGTCTTAGCTGACCACACATCCTTTGGTGCTGAACAGGAGCTGTTCTTTTCCCACTCCGAAAGGTAAGCAATCCGCCTCGGTTTTTTTTTTTATTTTTTTATTATTTTATTATTTTTTATCGCCTTCCTACATGAACTCGTGTGTGTGTGTGGCGCGTCTTCCTCTCTCCTTTTTTCGGCTTCTCTTTATTTCTTTGTAGACGACGGGGTTTCTCTCTTAGGTGCACTTGGTAGTTGCAGATTACAGAAAAATCTAGGGGCAGCGAGAGAGAGAGAGAGAGAGAGAGAGAGAGAGAGAGAGAGAGAGGCAGTGGGTCTTCAATGGACAGAAGCGGAAAACCAAACGGTCTTCCCCTAGGGTTTGTATCATTTCTTCTCTGTGTTTTCTTCCTCAGCAAGATGAGCTCGGCCAATGTCTCGGCGCCTCTCATATTCCTCGCGCACACGACCACCGCGTTGTGTCCCGCCGTGTCGGAAGGGGACGAAACGCCAAGTCCCGAAGACGTCTTAGCTGACCACACATCCTTTGGTGCTGAACAGGAGCTGTTCTTTTCCCACTCCGAAAGGTAAGCGATCCGCCTCGGTTTTTTTTTTTTTTATCGCCTTCCTACATGAACTCGTGTGTGTGTGTGGCGCGTCTTCCTCTCTCCTTTCTTCGGCTTCTCTTTATTTCTTTGTAGACGACGGGGTTTCTCTCTCTTAGGTGCACTTGGTAGTTGCAGATTACAGAAAAATCTAGGGGCAGCGAGAGAGAGAGAGAGAGAGAGAGAGAGAGAGAGAGAGAAAGGCAGTGGATCTTCAATGGAAAAAGGCGAAAGCCAAACGTTCTTGCCGCAAGGTTTGAATTTTTTCATCTCTGTGTTTTCTTTCTCAGCAAGATGAGCTCGGCCACCGTTTCGTCGCTTCTAACATGCCTCGCGCACACGACCGCCACGTCGTGTCCGGCCGTGTCGGACGGGGACCAAACGCCAAGTCCCGAGGACGTCGTAGCTGACCATACCTCCTTAGGTGCTGAACAGGAGCTGTTCTTTACGCACCCAGACAGGTAAGCAACCCGCCGCCATGTTATCTGAAAAGCTGTAATCTACATTGCTTTCTTCTGCTCCTGATGCCTTGTGTTTTATGGGTTTCAGTCCTGGAGGCTACTTCTTCCTGCCGCATGGGACTCGAATCTACAACCGGCTCGTTGAATTTATAAGAGATCAATATTGGAAGAGCGGGTTGGAGGAGGTTGTTGGCCTGGTGTTTGGTTACGATACTCCATCTTAAATGCTATGATCCACTGATCGATCAGTTCATGTACAGGTGGTGACACCCAACATGTTTAATATGCGAGTTTTCGAAACATCTGGTCATGCGGGGAAATACAAGGAGAGCATGTTCATTCTTGAGGTGAGGTTTATACTTCCTTGGGAAACAGGGAACGCTGACTTGTAGAGAAAGCAACCTACATAGCGTTCTCTTCCTGATCAATTTTACACTTGAAAAATAGGCCCTTCAAGAAAGACACTGTAAGTAAATCCTGTCTGCTCTTGACCGAGCAAATTCGAGAAAGGTACTCTGTATAGAAATTCTCACTTACTGAAGGGGACTGTTATATCCTGCCAAGCCCAAATATTTCGATCCTATGAAGCTCCCATGATCCAATACGTTGATATAGAATCTGCTATGTACCAGAGAATTAGTTCTTACCGCAAGGGGCTTTTATAGTTTATTTTATGTTTTAGAATGAAAAAAAAGCCATCTGAAACATTATAACTTCAATCTCGACCTCTTCCCTTCCCTCAGAGCTATTTCTTGAGACAAAGTATTCCTTGAGGTAGCACCATTGCTTGCTCACAAGCATTCCGATACACCACATGTCTGCTAACTTCCAGGAATACTCTCTGAAAGGCATGACAGTGCACGATTCATTGAGCCGTTGCAGCGCTACGTCTCTCACTACTCAATGCCTACAATTATACTAACCAGTTAAAAAATCCTTCCATCTTGCCTGAATCTACTTATAGCTCCATTTTCATGAGACAATCTCTCTTCTCTGGTTCCGTATCATGATTTTATCCCACAGAGGATCACATTTGTTGACATAATGATGCAAACTTTTACCAAAGTAGGCTCTGTTAACTGTAAATAAGGAGTTATACCCCTTCCTATCTGAAGTGGTTGTTTGACAGACGCCAATTGATCTGAACTTTCTTCATGATGCTATGATTACCTTGAAATAACAATGAGCAATTTATGGCAGTGAGAGACGTGCTGTCACTAAGCTGTTTATGGCTTTTCAACCCTCTATCTTGGTTGTCGACATACGATAATTCCATCAACATTCCTCGTGGCTTAATCTAGCTAGTCGAATAGTTTAATAATAACTCTTTTCCTTTGTTGTGCAGATTGAAAATCAAGAATTTGCATTGAAACCAATGAATTGCCCTGGCCACTGCTTGATGTTTAAACATAGAGTTCATTCATACAAAGGTGAGATGATGTGCTGCTAGTTGCTAGAGACACCAAGTGTCTACTTAATTTTCCATCTTCTATTTTGATTGAAGGCATTGCTTTGAATGTATTGTTTTCGGTCCCTTATGAACTTTATCTTCTAAAGCTAAGTAGTCTCTTTACCTCCCAATGAGATAAAAGGTATGCACCTTAAGGTGAAATTGGTTTGCATGGGTGAAATGGTAGCATGCATTATAAATATCTAAGTCTTTTATGCGAATGTGAAGAATTAAATCTTTGGCAATTGCAAAACATACATTAGGAAACAAAGACTAGTTTTCTTTACCTTTTTGCTTTCTTTGTATTGTAGGTTTTTTTTACTTATGTCATTGACTAAAATTCAAGTTGTCTTGTTGCTGCAAATTCCTCTTTCTACTGCTCTGTTTATAGGTTGCTCATGTTGTTTCTGCTCTCTCTCTCTCTCTCTCTCTCTCTCTCTCTCTCTCTCTCTCACTCTTGCAATTTCTATTGTTGACTAGGTGAAGATTTGCTACATTGAGGTTTTTACTTGTTTAGTTTTATTTAGTTGTTTTGACATTATTCTCATTTTGATTTTTATTGTTTTTTGGCAGAACTTCCTCTTAGATTTGCTGAATTTGGTGTCTTGCATCGTAAAGAGGCTAGCGATGCTCTTACTGGATTGACAAGGGTCAGGAGATTTCAGCAGGTATTTATTTATATCTTCCTACAATTTTGCTCTTTGGGCTTAATCAGTTTAGTGTGATTCCTACCCTTGCTTTGTCGGGTTTCTGCAGTTCTATCTTTTAGGGTATGATAATGTTGTGTGGAGGAAAGATGCTGAAAAAATATATTTAATCTGTTGTACTAGTCACCCGTGATTCTCAGTCTAAAAGTTTTCTCTATCTTCTGGTGCAGGATGGCGCTCATATCTTTTGCAGGGAGTCACAGGTGATAGAGATGTTGCTTAACATAAATTTGCTAGACCCTTTGGTGCATTTTCCTGGCATAATTCTTGCTTCTTGTAAATGCAGATAAAAGACGAAGTTAGGGCATTCTTAGAGTTTGTCAGAGATGTATATGGACTATTTGGGCTCACTTTTGACCTCAACTTGTCTACAGTAAGATATTTCCTCCCTATTATGTCATTTTATCAATCCCTTTTTTTATATTGTTTTTCTTGGACCGTTTCTGCTTATGATGATATGTAGTGTTGAAGTTTTTGATATATCGTCTTATTCGGTTGAACTCATTTCAATTGGCACTTTGTGCAGAAGTCCTCAAGACTGTTTCAGTGTATGGTGATGTGTAGTTTCTGATATATATGAGTAAAATTGGTAGAAGGAGCTAGGATGGCTAGTTACCCAATTGCCTGCATAGTGGTCTCTGAAATTTCCATTTGATTGACTGATTGAGCAATAATATGGAGCTAATCCTTTTAATTTTCCTGGGCAAACATACAAGGCCACTTTTGGAGGATTGCGTGTTTCCTACTAAAAGTTGCAAAAAGGGACATTTCTGTTAAAAACAAAGTACTTCAGTCTTTGTTTTTGCAAGTCTTAATGTTATTTATTTGCTCTGCCATAAGTCCATCGAAACTTTCTTTCCTGTTTGTAAGTACAGAGATGTCCTGGGATTTTAACTGTTTCATTGTGGACAAGAAAAAGGCCACTTTTTTCCACCATTTTATAGAGCACGACACCTGTCTCTGGTTAAGATCATGGACATAAATTTCCTAGTGAAATGGTTGGATATTTTACCCGAAGGAGATCAAGAGGATTGATCTAGAGATGTACGCTGAAGTCATCAAAGTTTTGACTACCGTGGTTGATTCTTCAAATCCTAGGAGAATGATGTAGGAAATATTTTAAGTCATACAATTCACTTTTAGTCTTTTTAATGTTTTTAGATTAATGAGTGCTCATGTGATAGTCATGTGACTTTCGAGGTTGGGTGGTTGAGATTATAAGCTTATGTTCACTCAAGGGTTGAGATCATCTTAAACCCTATTATATTTAGGTCTTTAAGTCACTTGGTTATTACTTAGGTCTTTAGGCCACATGGTTATTACTTTTTCTACATTCAAGGGATAATATTGGCTTCTCTAAAATCTAGCAGATCGCGCTTACATTCCAGCTTTAATTTGTCTCAATACCAGCATTTGTTTTTGGCCCTTTTGCCAACTCTTTACATCCCCAGCTACATCAGTTACCCTCTCGATAATTTAAATGTAAACTCTGCACTTTACCTGTTAACTGGCGTGTGGGATGCTGTTGTGTTGTTTTTTTCTTGTCTACCGTCATTTTGTAAGTCTGTTGTGTCCACCTGTATGTGCAAGTGATGATATATTAAGTCTGACATGTTTTGTTGTGTAGAGACCTGAGAATCACATAGGAGATGAAAGAACATGGGAGAAAGCTGAGTCTGCCCTTACTGAAGCTTTGAATGAGTTTGGGAAGCCGTGGCAGGTAATCTTGTGGCTTTTTATCTGTAATCAAGTTAGAAGACAACATGTCACCAGTTTCATTTGTTGTGATGTTGAGGTAGCTAGAGGTTATACTCTGTGTTTTCTTCACTAAATTTGCAGTTTATGTTTTACTGCTTTTAATCTGAGGCATTGCATAATCTCTTCAAACATTCAATTCTATATCCTTGTTTTGTTGTTTTCCCATATGATTCTTGCACAATTAAGCTTCAAGGATATGCAGCCTTACTGCCCCTATACCCCTTTCTAAATCTATCCTTGAGATGCAGAAAACTACATCCATTGGCAGGACCTTACGCAGTTTAAAACTATTCCGCTCTTGTAACATATATCTTCTTTGTGACGCTATCATACATAGAATTTTCCTATCTATTTTTACTTTCAGCGCTGATTGGTAGTTCACATTTTGCAGAAAGATGAAGGGGAGGGTGCATTTTATGGACCAAAGATAGATGTCACCGTTTCTGATGCCTTTAATAGGAAATTTCAGTGTGCTACATTGCAGGTCTCTGATACGCACCTTTATTGCTTGTTCAGTGATATTTCTCACGGGTGTGGGTGACTGATGATTCCTTGTGATTGCAGTTGGATTTCCAGCTTCCTGTTCGGTTCGGGTTGTCTTACTCAACAGAAGATGAAAGCAAGTCTGAGACTCCTGTTATGATACACCGAGCTGTCCTTGGTTCTGTTGAGCGCATGTTTGCCATACTATTGGAGCATTACCAGGGGAAATGGCCCTTCTGGCTTAGTCCACGTCAAGCAATCGTTTTCCCTGTGTCGGAGAAGTCTCGATCTTATTCTCTGAAGGCAATTTACCTAAAGGCCCTTGGCTTCTTATAGATGAAATTATGTGAATGCCTGTGAAAGTGTATGGATGTGTCTCTGATTTGTGCTACTTGCTGGCCTCTAATCGTGTCATATAGCACAGATCTGCTGCTGGTGTTTATCTAATCTATTGCTATTGCAGCATAAAATATTCTATTGGAAAAAATAGGGGAAGGGAAAAAATTTCACAACATTGCAATGAAATTAAAGCCAGTTCGAATAATATTTGTGTTCTCTATCTGATGCTACTTGAAAGTTCTATATATGTCACAGGTTGTGATATCACGTTGCTTCAAATGTTTCTTTGCATCTGCTACAAAGTGCTCTAATTCAACATATACACTACTGCGGTTTTTCTTGGTCATTGAGGACCCATGTGTAGATAACATTTGTTTTTCTGAGTTGTGTATGATATCATGTTTGGCTAGTATATACTTGGTAAACTCTTGTTGGACCCTCTTCTGTTTCCTAATCATCAGCCAAAATTCTAGGTTCTTGAAGAAATCAGGAAAAAGTATTGCTTATTTTTAAAATGTATCCTTGCAGGTGCGGGATCAAATTCATGATGCTGGTTATTATGTTGATTTTGATGAAACTGATAGAAAGATTCAGGAAAAGGTATGCCAAGCACTCCTTTTATGACTATTTCAGATGTCCAGACTGTCCTATTTCCATGGCTGAGCCTTACAGACTCGTAACTTACTTTTGAACATTGAACTCGGATCTGTCGCCTTCTCTATAAATATCTTTTCTGCTCCTCAACTGGCAAGCTATGATAGTTCTGACAGCAGGCTCTCCTCTAACATTAGATCAGTATGAAATATAGGGAAGATGATTGGGTAAAATGGAGAGGAGCAACTGCCTTCTTTCGGATTGTGAATGTGCGCAAGCAAGTTCTATTCATGAGAGAATTCGAACCATCTACTAATTTGATACTAAAATGGACACATTTCATAATAATTTGTGATGGCAATGGGAACACATTTCCATCACCATATGCTGCTGTAGTTGAAGGAATTAGAGCTCGACAAAGCTGTCCATGTGGTTACCTGGTCTATAAAAAGGAATAATAACTCTTGCCGAACATTTCCTGATTTATTTTGACTCCATTTCTTCCTTTTAATTCTTCTTCCGTTGTCCTCTGTTCTTCTAATATTCTGGCCACCGGTAGTCATATCCGTCTCTGCCTGCAGGTAAGTGAAGCTCGATTGGCGCAATACAATTACATACTTGTCGTTGGCGAGGAGGCTGCAGGCACTGGACAGGTATTCGATATCATTAATTAGTGTAAAGTCTTATTGGTGCAGACATGGTTTGGACAAGCGTGCCCCCTGAAAATTAGGTTACCTTATCGAGCAATGACGCTACTGGTTTTCTGTCAACTAATCATTTCTCATATCCACGAGAACTTCTCCAAAATCATTCTTGGGGTTTCTCTAAGACCTGGATGGTTGAATTTCCATTTTTATTAGCATTTGCTTTTCACTATGTTAAAATCATTCATATTCCAAACATTGAGCTTGTTATCTTGACATATAATTTTCTTGCAATTCACTTTTGCTTGGGCCCTGAACATGTCCGTTGCCTTGTCAGACATATAGGACTAACAAATTTAAATTAGCAATTTCTCTCAAAGAGACCATTCAGTTTTATGTTTATTATGGACTGCACGGTATCACATTTTTTGTGAGAGACCCAAGAGTTGACAGGTTGGAAGGCCATTGGACTTTACATTTCAGTATATGGTTTCCTAGGGAAAAAATTGGTTTTGCTTTAGCAATGTTTGTCCATTGTGTTATCTCATGGTAGCTTGTTTGTCTGGTGTGGTTATCCTCCAGGTTACTGTTCACGTGAGAGACGAAGCTGACAAAATTGTCATGACCATTGCGGATCTGCTCAAAGTTTTCAAAGAGAAATCTGCGGCTTTTCATTGAGGGATATGAATATAAAATATGAACCGAGCTATATTTTTCAGTTCATTATTTCCTTCCAGTTGCAACTAGACTTACAGTTCTCCGCTATGTAGCCTTTGATATTACTGAGTCAGCACTGCCCGATATCGAAGTTAGCCACTGCATTTTCTAGTGAAATGAGCTGTTACCCCTTGGCTAGCTCACCGACTTTTTCCAGGATTTGTTTCTGGCCAGGATTCTTCCCAAGATAACAGAGCGAGTGTCATCACACTACATTGCTTGTCGAGTGGCACAAATCTAAAGAAATCTAATTGTGTGGTCATTGTGAATGGAAATGATGTCATGACCAGCCTACAGGTTCAATGGATTACACTCCACGCCCCTGAAAATAAAAAACTTGCTCTAGATCAATTTGATACGAATTTGAAGTTCTAATTGGTGATTTGAAGCCAATTTTAGGCCTTGGAATCCATGGAGAATGCTTTTGCAAACTCTTCTAGCCCTCATCACTTTGCATTTCTATTGATATACTTAATATTTGATGTGCGTACCATATTTTGTCTACAAATGTTGTTTTATCATCTGTACGTTGTTTTGCAAGAAAGAGTTTTCAAAAATCAAATTACAACCAATTCACCCCCTCATGGTTGTTAGCTTTTAGTCCATTTCATGTGTGTTATCATATCTAAATATTAATTCCAGGTCTTAGTTTTTCTCTAGTTGGAGGAACTGATGTAGGACAGGCAACAAGAGATTCTATGAAGAAAATTGATCTTCCAAAAAAAAAAAAAAATAGTTGATTTAGTTGTTATCTTGCTATTTATTTTATATTTATGATTAGGGTTGTTGTCTCTATTATGAGGTATTATTTTTAATTTGGAGTAGATTATCCTTAGATCCAAGCAAGATCTAGTTTCCATTTAATTTTTACTTGGTCATCGAGTTTAGACACCCTACAAATAAGTGTCATCTCTTCAATATTATATTAATTTCGCAGTCAATTATATTCAGTTTATTCATGCTTCTTTGGTGGGTCAAATTTTTCCATTCCATGAGGAATCAAGGTTACTTACCTGGGATCACTATCATATCATTTTATGCATATTTCTCTAGCGTATCCATTGGACATGACAAATAAAGACCCTGTCAAATGATCCTCTGAAAAGACAACCTTCAAGCATTCCTCTTTGCATACTCAAAATTAGAGGTGATCGGTTCCCGGTTTGGTCCGGTTCCACCTCGGAACCGGGAACCAGACCGGACCATCGGTTCCGGTTCCGGTCTGGTCCGGTCCAACAAAATTAGCTCTACTTTTTTGCACTAAAGAGTGATCGCGCTCTGAACCGATCAATCCAATTCGATTTCGGGCGATTCAACAAAACTAATCACATATGTTTCCACATGCAAAATATTCAAACTTCACTTGTGTGATTCATACTTCACGTGTTTCACACTTAAATTTAACCATGAAAGCCATGACCAATTTGGCTAAAGGTTGTGCTTGGCTTAGATTTTATAAACAATCCCTCTTCTGCTCTTTGAATGTTTAGTCGATGTGAGACTTTTGGAGGCTTGAAGTGCCTCGTGAGTCGCTTGGAGCTTTAGTCCCACGTCGAGTAGAAAATGAAACTAACAATGAGATTTTTTCTATAAATAAAAGAGTACCAAAAAAGATTTTAATTGTTCGCAACTTTGGGAACCGGTGCTCTCGGTCCGGTTCCCGATTCCAAGGTGGAACCGGACCGAAC
The DNA here is from genome assembly GCA_014182715.1 of Eucalyptus cloeziana. NCBI lineage: Eukaryota > Viridiplantae > Streptophyta > Magnoliopsida > Myrtales > Myrtaceae > Eucalyptus > Eucalyptus cloeziana. The sequence goes on along the minus strand of CM024642.1, from coordinate 1,466,154 downwards.
CGAGAACCGATCACCCCTACCTACCTGACAATGATACCTCAGCATTATACTTCCGAATTAGCTGCCATAAGGACAATCTTGAAGGTAAAGCAAACGCATTACTGAAAATAAAAAGAATCCAAGCGCATCTTAAGTCAACGGGCATTTGGCAAGTGCTTTTGAGACAGGCAAAGTGCCAAGCTCAAATATATAGGGATCTGTTTTAAGTTTTTTTGGCTTTCATCATTTTCGAAATGCTAAAATATTTAGTGCGTTCCCCTTATGCCTGAAGAAGTACTGTTCATCTTCTTCCTTGGGCTCTCTGGTTCGTCGTTGAGGAGAGGTCGTGGTTGAGGTCGCCCATCGTCAAGGTCGACATCGAGGGTCGCACGCGTCGTCGAGCCGCTCGCCGGAGCTGCTATTGGTCGAGGAGGTCGAGGGTCGAGCGACCCAGATCTGTCCCTTCGACTGCGGCCGTGCGACGTCAGCGTCGCGCATCCCCGCCGGACAGGATCTGCTCGAGGTCGCCTGTCGTCGAGATCGAGATCGAGATCGAGGGTCGCACGTGTCGTGGAGCCGCTCGCCGGAGCTGCTATGGTTCGAGGAGGTCGAGGGTCGAGCAACCCAGATCTGCTCTTCGACCGCGGCCGTGCGACCTTGGCGTCGTGCATCCTCGGCGACCGTCGCCTGAGTTGCAGACGGTCGAAGGGCGAAGCCTTTTCACCTTGCAAAGGTTGCAAGTCACCATATGGCTTAGGGGTGAAGCCTCCAGATCTGTAATCACGTCCTCTTCACCTTGCTAGTTTGCAAATGCCATGATTGCAAATCCTTGTCATCGTGCGTCCTCAAAAAACCCTAGATCGACGTTGCATGCACGGAACAAGCGGTAAAGCAATGCGTGCCCCAAGATTTTTAACGTTTTTAAACTTAAATCAGACGAACAGCCAAACTCTCATTGAAATGTTACTGATGGAATGTTGGGATTCTTCTCCAGGAAACAGGCTAAATTTGGAATGGAACAGTCTTCAAAGGCAATTTCAGCCCAGAAAGATCTCTCTCCAAGCTGTACATACGACTTTCATCGAATACGGCTTTCCACAGAATTCGATATGTATCCATGAGATCATAGGCAAACTTGTTAGCTGCACACGAATCAAATACAATAGATGATTTGACATCAAGAATGATCTGTCGATACAGTAATCGACTAACTGCCCAGTATATGAAAATAGGTGACGAGAAGAGACTATGACTTGCTTACCTCAACTTGATGACGGTTGGCTGTAAGAATCCTTGTAGAGAACGGCTTGCCTAGAATCAGGCCATGATTTGAACCAATTAGAGAGGCATGAGATATTTGCAAGCAGAATAAGAAGTGCCAGAATAGTTGCATTGAACTACGGAGACAAGGAAGCAAACAACTAGAACAAGGCAAAGCAGAGATCAAGATAACAAAGGCATAGAAAGTTAGAATTTGTAAAGATCTGGGGAACTGAGCAAAGCTATCGGTGCTTCAATTCTTTAAAAACTTAAGGTGAACACGCACATTAGATATATCGTAATCGAACTTCTAAATGTACACATTCGTGCATGGGAAGACATACATCGGAACTCAAAATGCATAACCTTTGGACTTACAATATAAGGAACGCGATGGTTCTGTCTAGAGACTGCTATAGATAGCGGCATACTCAGCAGTATGACCCTTAAGTATTCGCCCTTTGTTTATAAAGATCGTAAGGCCCAAAAAAGTCATTTAACCTCTGACATCCTTCAATGGTGACATCACACTCGTTGAGAGGAGGTGGATCAGGCAAACTTTGCAGCGACTCACAATCTGAGATGATCAACCTCGTCAGCTTTTGTAACTTCAATAGATCAGGTAATTGTTCCATGGAGTCACATTTCCTAATTAACAAAAATTCCAGTGATTCCAATTCACCAACCCCCTCGATTTTGATTAGCTGTGGGCAATATTCCACATAAAGTCTTGAAAGCCCCTTTAATGTCGACAAACTTGAGAGACTCACAAGCGAATTGCAATGGACCATGATCAAACGACGGAGATTCTCTGGCTGCTGAAAGATGCCATCAAACTGAATCTCTCTTAGACAACATCTAGAGAGTGTTAATTTGTACAAATGTCTCAAGTTGGAAAAGAGTGACCTTCCTATCGGCGACTTGACATCTCCTAACCACAATTCTCCGAGACTGGAAGGGAGCCTCGTCAGAGCTTGAGGGTCCGCACAACATATGCATAGTAATTGAAGCCGAGAAAGAAGAGCCAAGTTAATTGCAGTTGTAGGAAACATGAGATCTGCATAAGATAGTTTCAAGGCCTCCAGTTTAGATAAGCTCTGGATCCACTCTATCTTTGGATTACCTTCTGTGAATTCAGAGGACTGATAAGTGCCACGAAATATGTCCAAACGAACTAAATCGGTCAGGTTTGAGAGGTCAGGAATTGTTCGTGATGATTCAGATGAAAACTCTAATGTTGTTAAACTCGGGGGAAGTTCTGGCAGCCATTCGAGCTCATCACAGCCTTGCAAAAATAGTTGACGGAGACAAGAAAGCTGCTTCATAGCTGTGGGCAATCTCCTAACTTTGGTCCATGATAAGTCTAGCATTCTCAAAAAGGATAGTTCCCTAATTTCACTTGGTATTTCCCCTTCTAGATTTTGACAACCTCTCACGTCCAACTCTTCGAGATTCACAAGCATCCATATGCCCCTTGATAGCTCTCTTATTTGACTCCAAGATAGATGGAGAAGCTCCAACCTTTTGAGTTTTTCAATAGAAGCAGGCAATTCTAGAATATGTGTTTGATCCAAAACTAACTCAAGCAATGACTCTAGGCCTCCTATTGAGTTCGGTAGCTCCTCTAACCGAGTCATTGCCAAGCTCATTTTCTTCAACATCTTGAGATCTCCGATGGAATCAGGTAGCTCTGTGATTCCCGTGTCATCCAAATCCAACTCCAGTAGTGATGTCAAGTTTCCGATGGAGTTTGGAAGCTTTCTAAGCATTCTACAACCAACTAAAGACAAACACTTCAAGCCTACAAGCTCTCCAATCGAATGGTGAAGTTCTCGGACATGCATCCTTTCTATCTTTAGTGTTGAGAGGGATTTTAGACCACCCAACACGGAAGATACCGCAAATAAGTCTAAGTCTTTTTCTTCACACGCCTCCGAGATCCAGTGAGAATACCCGGAGACTTCCAAGTACTTCAAGAGCTCTAGTTTAGAGATAGAGCTATCGACAACTAGCAAGTGCGTACAATCTTTAATCACCAATATCTTCAAATTTGAGCAATTAGAGAAGTCAGGAGTCCTTCTTAAGGCTGTGCACTTAGTGAGATGTATGACTTTCAAGTTCTTGTTTGCCTGTAAAACGACTAAGAATTAGCACTCGAAGGAAGGTAAATATTAAGGTCAATTAGAATGCCGCAACGAAATTGTGTGTATTAAATGACTTAGTACCAGGCATGGTCCCCATCCAGTCCAATCTTCACTTATGTCGCTATTCGAAAGCTTGAGCACTGCTAAGTTATTGAAACATAGATTAGTGGCGCGGAACTCTAGAGGGCAAAAGTGCCAAGAGAGCCAGGCAACCTTTGAGAAAATATTTCTAAAGTCACCCACAAAACCCACCCCTTCTAATTCCAATAACCTTAAATTGGGAAGCTTTGAAAAGCCTTCACTTGTGAAGCTGTGCTCTTCAAAAACTGGTGTCAGTTTGAGGGCCACCACATTGTTTGTTCCCTAGCGACAGAGAAAGCACAAGCCAACATCAAATTTCACAGCCATGGCAATATGCAAATTTGCATGCTTTCGAGTCCACCCTCGCGTGTGGAGATGCTTGCTTTTGTGTATTGATAAAACGGAGGGGGAATAAAGGGAAGGATAGAAGAAAGAAATGATTCTAAGTTACTTAGGCTAATTGCATATTGGTTTGTTTAAGAAGAAAATGGCAACCCAAACTTACATACCTTCCTATTCTGAACAACGTCCAAGGCATTCTTGGGAAGCCATAGCCTACTACGGTTTTCAGGCATTTTGACATCTTCTTGGCGAACAATCTCTCTTCCAAGATCTCGTAATTGATTATGCATCCACAATCTATCATCGTCCACAATCTTGATTAAAGACATTCGTGTAAGGACAAGTATTGCACATTTTGGATAATACTCGGAAGCTTTCCACATATAATATGGATAGATTGCTTCTTCACCAATGAAGTAACATGCAATATCAAGAAAAATTTCTCTCTGATCATCCTCTAACATGTCATAACTTATCTTTAGTTTGTTGAGAACTTCCTGCTTGGGGACAAGATCTAACTTCTTTAGAGTTTCCTTCCAAATTGGTTTTCTTTTGCAGCAAAGTGAGGAACCGATAACCTCGAGAGCTAAAGGAAGCCCCCCTGCTTTGGTGACAATTTCATGTGAAATATCTATGTAGTCAGCTGGAGGGGAGTCCCTTTTGAAGGCGTGCTTACTAAAAAGTTGAAGGGCATGGCAAGGATCCAATTCCCTCATTTCATAAATATAAAATACATCATTTTCTTGGTTCTCCTCTACTTCGATAGGCAAAAAATTGATGTCCCTTGTTGTAATAATGATTCTACTTCCAGGGCCAAACCAATCACAATTTCCTACTAATTTCATTAACTGGTCTTGCTTATCCACATCGTCAAGAACAACAAGAACTTTCTTTTCACGGAATCTTTCTTTAATCATGTTGATGCCCATCCTAAAATCATACACCTCTATAGATTTGAGGTGGAGGATTTCTGATAGTAACTTCTTCTGCAATTCAACAATTTTACCACCATCTGCAAATTCACGAATATTGGAGAGAAAGCTACAACCATGAAATTGATTAGAGACTTGGTTAAAGACAATCCCAGCAAGAGTTGTCTTACCGATACCGCCCATTCCATGGATTACTAGGCAAAGAATATCACAAGAACCTTCGTCTAAAATGTTGACGATGGCTTCCACATGATCATGAAATCCAACTATATGATCAGGGAGATTTCTCTTTCCTTTCATTAGCTTGGTCAAAACCTCCTCAATAATAAGATTGATGATTTTACCATGCCTGCCATATTAGACAAAGGTCTTGAGATAGATAGTTGATGGAATATCAAGTTGAGGAATGTTAATAACACAAAACTCGGTCTATATGTGCATTTGCAAGGTTAACCTGATTAAGGATTATTTTCCTAAGGAGAAGGAAACAAAACACATATTTTTCTTGATCACACAAATTTATTCTCAAAATCTTAAAAATGGCTTGACTCTTCTTTCATGGGGAAATAATCAGAAATGATAATCATTCTGTTCTAGAAATCAATTTTTGGGTAGAAATAGATATTTCTATTTTTATTTGCTAGACAAGTTTCTGAGTGAAAAATATATTTGATAACCACATAAAATTGCTATTCCCGTAATAAAAATTCGTTTGACTACGAGACAAAATTTCTCTTTCCCGAGCGGTGGTGGGAGATTGTAGCAAACCGATGGTGGGCGGCCAACGGGCTGTGATGGGTGGGCAACTGGCTAGTAGCGATGATCAGAGTTTTTATTTTTCACTTTTGTTCTAGAATTAGAAAAGTATAAAATTTCCTCATTTCTATTCCAAATTTATTTTTGGAGTAAAAATTTGTTCTAGAAATAGAAAAATGAAATTGCATACCAAATGGATTTCTATCACAAACTTGTTAGAACAGAAAAATAGAGAAATAAAGAAACATAATGATTGTAATGCATGCCCCGTGTTTTCCTGAATTTTTTACCTCCAACACCACTGTGATTGGAGGCTTCTATGTTGAGGTGACCTTACCATAATGTGAGGAAATTTATTTCAGCTAACAATTTACCGACTTACTTGCTGTCCATCATATTCATTAAAATTAAAGTGGACTTCACTTATAGTCAATTTCTATATTTCAAAGTTATAGAACTTCTTGCGTTGTATGTTATAGGGTGCTTGTTATTATTAACTTTGGAAACACTTTCATGATTTTTCTTACCAAATCCTTATACTTTCGATTTTTCTAATTTAGTTCTTCTACTAGCACAAGTTATCTAATCAAATCTCTCCAGCATTAAATAGCGTCACATTTAACTTACGAGGCACGGAAAATACCCAAGTATGACATAGACAACATTTTGTGAATGTGGACTCGTGGAAATGTATAAAATAGAACAAAAAATCATCTTGGTCCTCTAACAATCTTTTTCTTTAGTTTGGACCTTGAAAAATATTGTTCATCTCACATTATGGGTAGTTCGACACCCCCATCAGATGCATTTGATCGAATTGAATTTACTGTTAGGACTTGGTTAGACAATTTGTACAGATAGAAAGGCTCGATTAAATTGAATTAAAAGTGTACCATGACTATCAAAACCTTACCCTTGATCCCTCAAGTGCCATCCCTTGATGCGAGCAACCTCAGTGAGAGCCTCCTTCCAACGCTGCACTTGATCGCAACCGAACTTGTCTCCATGCCTTTCCAGAGCTTCAAAGTACAGTCCAGTTTTCAGTTTCACATCATCGGGATCCACGTCATAGAAAATGGGAATGATCATTTTCTCATTTGTTCTATTTCTCCAGCACTCCAACATGTACGCAAGTTCACGAAGACACCATGCACTAGAAGCATAATTTCTAGAAAAGATTGGCATGTAGATTTTAGACAAGTTGATTGCACGCAGAAGCTCTCCTCCTATCTCTTCACCTATTCTGATCTCTTCGGCATCTCTAAACACGCGAATCCAAGCTCTAACCATGGAGTGATAGAGACAATCTGTGAAAGTCAGGCCCGTGTCTGGACCTCTAAAACTCAAGAAAACTTCAAATTCAGCCCCTAATGTCTCACTACCATCACCTCCAGCCGACGGTGAGTCCCTCTTTCTCTTCATCCTTTCAAGAGAAATGTATGATTATTCTTCTCTCTGATTTTTTTTTTCCTTGCTTTCAAGTGTGACCTCGAGAGGATTTATAGAAGTGCCAATGGCGCAAGGGGCTCGAGTTTCTTTCCTTGCATTTTTCTTGGAATATTATAACAAAAGGGTAGGAGGTTTTGTTTAAGGGCACCATGTCCAACACATTTTTCATGTGGATTTATTTTTTGCTATGAAAACTGTGCAAATTTACCAAGATAAGAAATATATGATAAAGAGAATTTTGTATTTTCTGATATTATATATGTATATATATTGTCCCTCTTGATGAAGAATACATGAGCATATTTTCAAATTTTATAAAATGAATATTTAAGATAACAAGGTATTATGATATAGATATGCATAATAAAATGAGATATAAGCACAATAGAGAGAGATATGGAGAACTAAAGAAAATATGTTACTTAACATCCCCAAAGAAGTGACTGTAATTTGCAAAAAAGATCCAAAAAACACGATGTGTCTTAGTGAAGAATCAGTAGTATGATCAACCGATGGTAGAGAATAGGTCCAACAAGTTATGTGAACGGTTTGGTCTACTGAAGAGGGGACCGGTTAACGTGTGTAGGCTACGCAACAATTGGCAGAGATGGTTGCAATGCAAGGCTAATCGCTTGGTGGTAAGCCTCAATATGTATGCAGAGGAAAATTGTGTAATTTCTATATGTATATTGTGTCTCACGATGAAAGTTAATGACCTATTTAAGGCTTAATGAAATGAATATACAAGGTAAAACATCATAGAATGAATTATAACCAATCATGGATATGCATAGTCATAGGAGATATATGCACAAACTGAGAGATTTAGAGAATCAACGGTGTTAAAGATAAGTTAAAAATATGATGAGACTTTCCATATCTTCCTCATAGAAAATATATGCACAAGCAACACGTCCTTGGATTAGCAAGTCACTATGGTGAATTATTCTCACTTATCAAAAGAGGCAATAATAAATATCGGGGCGGCTGTTTAAGGGGTGAAGAAATCACCATTATTCACGAGATTAAGAATTTAGCTCACCTTGTGAATAAATCTCAAAATAATTTATAATTGCACTGTTTGACTACGACTTATCTCTTATGAAGAGACTTGAACCAGCATCTTGGTAAAGCTATAATAATGGGCTGTTTAATTTCGATATTTCAATTCGGGAATAATGAGAAATAGTTATAACTCCATCCAAATATTTTTGTAACGGATACAAGACTTTGGTTACCCTTCGTTGTCCTTTTTAGTTATGAAAAAAGAAAAAGCCAAAAAGAAAGTTGGCTCTGGCGGACATCTCCGAGGAACTCAATTTTGTCAAGCCAAAAAGAAGAGGACGCCTTTAAGTCAAGGCTCAAATCAATTGCTGGGGCCATCCGTTGCCGTTGGAGACGACTTGACCAAGATGCACTCGAATGGGAACAACTGTTGTTCTCCAAGGTCCGTGGTCGTTTTTCCTTCCCCACCAAGTCCTTGCCCATGGACCTGAATAAGTCCTTAAACTATTTCGTCTGAACTCTGAAATGTAAAATTCGAGGATATTTCCTCCTAGATGTGGAAGAAATTGAGGGATCTTTGATGGAAAATGTAGACTCCACTTCCTCTTTTTGGAGAGGGCTACCATCGGAGAAGCTGGTATAGTAGCCGCCCATGCCTAAGTGAGAAGACGGAACTCGAAAAGATTCCTACTAAGTTGACTTGTGCTTCGCACAATATCTGTTAACCAACTTGTCAGCTAGGTATCCCTAGTCAATGGGCACTGTGCGAAGTCCTTGTCCATGATGGTTGTTTTTCCTCCCCCACCAATTTCTTGTCTAGTCCCACTTCTTTATGTCATTGCTTTCATGGTAACTTATTATAAGTTTTCATTTAAGACAGTTCTTTTCGGCTAATTATCGCTGTCACGCTTTGCCCAATGCAAATCATCTAAAAATCAATTGCATTTTGGATGGAAGGAAAACAAGAAAAGGCTGGGAAGGATTGGAGGAATACATTGGTTCATAAGTCTCTCCCAAGATATCCTTCTAAGAGTAGCTTTGGTAATACTTTGTTGAGGAACTTTGAGTTCTTGAAAACCTTTCACCAAATGCAAATGTGTTTGTTCAAATAATTTGAAAGCTGGTTTGGCAAACACATTTCTAAAAACTTTTATCTCAAAGCCAGTTCGTACCAGCATTGGCATTCCAGTATTTTCGAAACACTAGAAGCTAGAGTTAATGAATTTTTCCATTCCAATCTTGTCTTTATTAACACTTTCGTATTCTTGTTTTGCGCTCAATCGTCTCCCAAACCATGTTGGTCCAAATTGTCGCTGATAGTCGCCGAAGGAGGCTTAGGTTGCACGACCGCACCTTACATGATGGTCACGTTTTAGCTGCCATTGCCAAGGGTCGCGCTGACCTCAATTTTGCAAATCTGGATTTACGGAGGAAGTGGCTGGAGTTTCATAGATTTAATATTCGCGATACTCACCTTTCGTCCAGATTTTGCTTGCCTAAGGTCACAAGACCTCAATGACCCGTCACTTGGAATCATGCAACTCTAGCATCAGCTCTTCTAGAGCACATAAGGTTAGAGCCCCAATGGTCAGCATTGGCGGCCCGTCACCTGGGGTCACGTGACTTCGGCATTGACTCACCTAGGATCGTGCAATCTTAGCGACCCATTAGTGTGGGACATCAGAGGCCCTATGGTCCCAATTTAGCTCACCTGAGGTCACAAGGCCAAGGCGTCGGTCGCTGCCGGAGCTAGGGCCATTGTCGCAATGTGTTTTTGCCCGAGTTACAACTGTCGCCGTTTCTTTTTCTTTTTCTTTTTCTTTTATTGGGACCACTGTCACTGATTGCAATCTTTGTTTTTTGTTTTTTCTAAACACTTTTTATATTTAGTGAAAATCATTCAACCTAAAGTCCTCTGCATTTATGCAAAGACTTTGCCCAAATGCTCTTCCAAACGTCCCATAAACATGAAGGAATTAATGTATTATTTACAAAAAGAAATTATTCTGTCCCATTTATAATCCAATTTTATTTATACTTTAAGATGGATAAAAAAGATATTTTGGTCATAATTTGTTCTTTTTAATGCATCACTCGCTAACATCGAAACACCATTATAAATCACTCTTTTCACCTCTTCACTTTTCTTTTCCCTATTAATTAGTATCATGCCCATGCGATGCATTGATTTTTATATATAATATCACAATAGCTAATCTTAAGATATAAACTTGACTGTTACATTATCCTTGTGCTTTATAAAATCAATTTCTTTCTTTGTATATGATAAATTTAATGGTTATTTCAGCATTGTATTCTTAAAATATCAAAATTTTTCCTTTGTATAAGCACTCAGAGAATAAGTTTATTTAATTATTCGGTTTTTTTTTTAGGCATCTATTTTTTAGATTGCTTTACTTTGATAAAAAATTAAAATTTATACTTAAGACATTACTAAAATTTTAGAGATTGGCCACGATAGGCACGCCAATGTTGGACCTTCGTGCAACAGATGATACGAAGTAATTGTGACCCCGCCCGAATGTCAGACTTATCAAACCTTTCGTGTCTTTTTCTCCCCTGTAGAAGAAGAAAAAGGCCGAAAAGAAACGTGGCTCTCGCGGACACAGCTCATCGGAAGGGCCATTTCCATGCCGTGGCGAGAGGGATGAACTGGTTCCTTTTCAGTACGCATTGGAAAAAGAGCGACGCCTTTTTAAGTCAAGCCAATGGCTTCAAAGTTGGAGACGGTGAAAGGACGACTTGATTAAGGAGAGCCCCCCCGATTGGAACAAGGGTTGTTCTCAAGGGGTCCGAAGTCCTTCGTCGAGCCCCACTTCTTTTTTGTCTTGCTGGTTCCGCGGTAACTTATTTCAACGTTTCGTTCAAGGTACAATCTCCGCCATCTCCTTTTCGCGACATAAGGATCTCGACTCCCCGGCCCTCTTTCCACACAAAGGCCTCGTCAAGTCCCTCTCTTCTTTATAGTACTCTTGTGATTAACTTATTTTAAGATTCCCTTCAAGATGAATTAATTCTTGGGTGGGTAGTTATTGCGAAAATTACCAAAAAAGTCTTAAACATATTACAATTTTTTTAATTTAGTTTCCAAACCTTTTTGTAATTGTGTGAATTCAGTTTTTCCAACTAACAATAACATGACAATATTTAAATAATATTTTTTTTTTTTGAAATTTTTATTTCGTTTTTTTCTTCACTTCCTTTGCCTTCCTTCAGCCGGTCGCCAGGCAGGTCGGTGGTCCCTCGCCAGCATTGGGCCTCGCACGGCCTTTGGCAAGGGCTGCCAATGGTTGGGCGAGGCTCAACCTCACTGGATCTAGTGAAGGTGGTGCTTTACTAGAGGCCACTCGAAGGGCACGACCTCACATGACCTCTTGCCTGGGCGAGCATCGCCAGCCACGACCAGTCGTGGCCTTGTTGTCTTGTCGACGCTTGCCTCTTGTTGTCAACCAAAGGGAGGATGGAGAAGGAGAAAAAAAGAGAGAGAAAGAAAAAGAAAAAAAAAATTAATAACAAATTCAAAAAAAAATATTATTAACATATTGTCCACATGAGCATCGGCCGGTCAAAATTGACTGAATGAACTAAATTTTCATAATTGTAAAATGTTTATGATTGAATTGACAAAAAAAAAAAGGGGTTTATGACTGAATTGGAAAAATTATAATAGGTTTATGATTTTTTTGATAATTTTTCCAATAATCACTCATTGTCCTTTGCAAATCACCTCTTCTAGCAATTTTTAGATGTTCTTTTTTAAGGAAAGAGATGGAAGAAAATAAGAAAGGGCCTTGCTAGCATAAGGGTATTTGGAATACTATGAGAATAATAATTTATTATGAGTAACAAATTTTTGAAGAAGTGAGTTCCACAAAAATCTATAATTATTTGTGATTTGATTTTTTTTATTGTATTATTCTCACAGTACATTAAATACTCTCACGCACTCGTTTATCAATAAGAAAATACTAGGAAGGATTGGTGGAATCATATTGCTTTCTAAAACCTTCCCAAATCTGTCCGTTTGAATTTGAGGCGATTTTACCAACAAAAGAAAAAGGCGATTTCAAGGGATTAGCTTATTACTTAAAAAAATTATTCTTTTTCATTTATATCCTTAATTTATTTGTAGTGAAAGATGTGTAAAAAAATATGTTTAGATCAACATAATTTTTAAAAAAAAAATTCAGAAAAGTCATAAACCTATTGCGATGATGCTAATTAAGTCATGGCTGGCATTTATATCAACGATATCCAGCCAAAATTAACTTGAATTAGTTCTAGATCAAAATGTTTATGACTAAATTGATACAATTAAAAAGTTTAGGATTAAATTGACACGATTAAAATAAGTTTATGACTTTTCTAACTCTAATAATTTAGATTCATCTCTCTCAAGCATCAAAACAATATTATAACTCAATCTCTTCAACTCTTTGCTTTTTCTCCCCCTCTTTTACCAAGTATAGGCACACGTGATGCATGAATATTCATATATAATTTCGTGATAACTAGAGCCGATTTACAAACTTGACGGTTAATTCATCCCTGTACCTTTACAATATCAATTGTTCTTTTTTGCATCGTCATTGTTTGGAGTGATGATCTCTCAACTTTCACATCTTGAACATTTTGAAGTTTGTGAGTGCTAACAATATTTGCACACTCAAATTTACAAACTCCAAAGCAAAGTGATGATGGTTAAGATAAGTTAACGAAAGATAGAAAAAAGAAATTTACAGTGTAATTCACGATTTCCCACGAAAAATTAAGAACACCCGGACGTTTTGAACTTGCGATAATTCAAGATGACCTATCATTTTAAAAGAATGCTAGTAACTATTGACTACATAGTTATACAAGAGAATTATCATTGTTGAAGAGATACTATAAGGTATAACCAACCATAGAAAATTAGAAAAATACTATGTGATAGCATCCTAAAGTCATAAAATATAAATTTACCAAAATAAATAAATATATATAAAGTAAAAATTACCAAAAAAATCATAAATCTATTACAATTATGTTATTGTTAATTGAGTCATAAATATTTTACATTTATATCAGTTCAATCCATCCGATCAATTTTGGCCAAAATCGCCAACTTTTTCGCTAGCCATCCTATATAGCTTGGCCAGCATTGACATTAACAATTTTTGATGATATTTTAATATTTTTCGAATATTTTTTTTCTTATTTTTTCTTTCTCTGTTTTTTTCCTCCCTTCTTCCTCTGGCCAGTTGTTGGACCTCAATTAGCCATTGATGAGGGTGAGCTTGCCTAGCCTTTAGCAAAGTCGACCCTCGCCATGATTGTACCCTGTGCAAGGATGGAGTCCTAGAGTCATGAGCACTGTTTGGGACCTTGGGGTCTACGATCTTCAAAAACCCAGCAGACGCTTATTGGGTCGAACCCGTTTTGGAGTCACCCCGGAGCCCGGGCTGCCAAAAGCAAACTTCGATGGAGCCATTATGATGAGAAGAGAGGAGGGGCCCGGCGGCTTTTGTGTGCCGAAACCACCTGGGAAGACTTGTCGATGATTTTGAATATTCCATCCAATATTTATTAATGTCCAGATATAACATGGATTTAAATAAATATTATTCAAATGATTGTTTGATTTGCAAGATTGCATTAAAAATAAACTATAGAAGTCATGAAAACTATTCACGACTCATCGCCTAGGCTTGCCGCCACCCTTGGACAAGGAGTGCGAGCAATGCTGCACCGAGTCATACACCGTGGACCGGAGAATGCTGTTGATCATAAGATTCCACCGCTGGCCCAGAAGTCCTGCGGTGAGGGCCTGAGGTAGGGTTCATCAAATTGCCGCTCGAGGTCAAGCCCTAGGGTGGCACAAAGCCAGGGCGACGTAGATTGCGAGCACGAGCTCCAATTCCCAGTACATGTAGAAGCCATAGAGAGCGAGGATTGTGTATATATGCAATCTAGACCTGTAATCATAGGCGTGAAAAATTGAGACCGTAATCAAAAACTTGATCACCACTCGGGGTGAAGCAGAGTGGGTTTCGGGGATTTTTCAGGGTGGGTGAGTCGTGAGTGTGGACGAAGCAGAAACAAGTCGAAGAAGGGGGAGAGAGATGATGGGAAAAGAGGGCAAAATCTGCAGGAATAACAGAAGCTTTTTCCCAGATTTTAAAATTGATTTTTTTTTCTTTCCTTTTTAAATTTTTTCAAATTTCAAATCTTATCCGAGTCTATCTCACCTTTAAATGAGATTTTTTTTTTTTGTAACTATATCCGTATTTTGTATCACTCCAAACATCAACTAGGATACAAATTATAATATTCGGAGTTTTATTCAGACCCATCAAATCTAACATAATAGAAGACTAATAATCCTACATGTGATGAATCTATTAGCCATGCAATTCTACACTCTTCTATAAAATATAGGGAAAATTTCAAATAAGGACCTGAAGTAGACATATTTTATCAAATAAGAACCCAAAGTGAATTTTGTGTCAAATAAGGATCCAAAGTGGACCCATTGTTTCAAATAAGGACCAAAAATGAATTTTGTGTCAAATAAGGACCTAAAGTGATCAAATTAATCTCTATTTAGGACCTTAGCTCACCGGCAGACATTTTCTGGTTATTAAAATAGGGGCAATTTTGTCAGAATTTTGTGATTGGAAAAAAAGGGAAAATTCTAAATTAATTAAGTTTAGGTTATTCATTTAGATGTTTATGTTTTCTTCTTTCTTCTCCTCCGCTGCTCCTCAGCCAAATCGTTGTCTAGTCATCGTCGTGACTCAATTCTCGTCGCTCCTCGCCTTGCTCGACTGGCGGAGAATTTGGGTCTCCACAAACAAAGAAAGAAGCATATGGTTTTCTTCTTGTTTCTGAGTTCGTGCCTTAACCTGCAGAGAATTTGGGTCTTCGACTTTGCGGAGGATGGGTACAAGGAATGGAGAGACCGTAAAAAACCTAGGATTTTTTTTTTCTATTTTAGGACTCGTTAATTTTCCCTAGATTTTTTTGGACAAAATTGCCCAAACTCCGATTGTCAGAAATGTTGCATGCTTGATAACTAGCGAATATTTGGCTGACCAGAATATTCGGGTCCTTATTTGGAATTGATTCAACCATTTCGGGTCCTTACTTGAGACAATGAGTCTACTTTAGATCTTTATTTGACACAAAGTTCATTTCGGATTCTTATTTGAGAAAATTGATCCACTTCGGGTCCTTATTTGGAATTTTTCCTAAAATATATTTTAAATAGGGTAGCCAAGAGAAATTTAGAATTCTAGTAAAAAGAGGCGATCCAACTTTTCTTTAATACTTTCTCTCACCATTACTCATTTCTCAATGTGGATTTAGCAATCATGCTAAGCTACTTTTCAAATCTTCACACTTTGTAGGGCCAAAGTATTATGAAGATTCAACTTTGAAATTTCTTCACAAAAAGATTTAACTTTGGAGAAAAACTTACTGTCATATTTGATTTTGAGATTGAAAGTATCTCATTCTCCAACCATTGCAATTTGGCATAGTTCATCCTCACAAACAACACCATCAAAGCATTCTACACCTCCTTGGGTGTCTTTGCGCTCTCGATGCACTATAACAACTCATCTTCAACAGTCACTGCAAAAGTTAGAGCACCTCACCAGTTTTTATCTTGCACTTTCTCAACTTGCTAGCATCCATGGTGGTATGATATTGCCACTGCCAACTGTACCACACAAGTCTTGACTTAGCAGATAAAATTTTACGCTAATACTCCAATTAAAAGGCACGCTTAGTTGCTTGAAAAATTATGTCAGAAGTATCGGCTAGAATATGGTGAAAACTTTAGGTGAAGACAAAGGTAACTATAGTCCAAGTCTACTAGCACTAGCAACAAGCAAGTCACAAAAGTTATGACAAATGGATTTGAAATTAAATTGAGAGCAGCTAGATGGTTTCAAGAGTAAGACTCATCCAAGTTATTTCCGCAAATTAAATAGAATGCTTTATCGTTTAAAAAAGGCCCCAAGAACGTGGTACAAGAAGCTTCCAGAATTTCTGGTGCGAAGTGGCTGCTCAGTAGTGCTAGTAGACTCTAGTTTGAGAAGGGAGAATTCAATAGGCTTGCAATAGTATTGATGACGTAATCATCATCGAATATGATGAAAATGAGATGTCTAATCAAAGCCAATCTCTTTGTGCAGTTTCAGACAAATGAGCTTGGAGAACTAAAACACTTCGTAGGACCTGAGGTTGAGCAAACCAATGAAAGTTTATCTATATGTCCACCAAATTATGCACGATCTCTCCTAGAGAAATTTGGGATCTTGAAATGTTTTACTTCTCCATGATCCTTAAGCCGTTCAAATAAGTTGAATAAGATGGAATTACAGACAAACAGTCAGCTCATAAAAATGAAAACCCTTAGAAACAGCATAGGAAAAAACAATGGACAGAGAGCCAGCTCAAGTTTTTCGTATGTCCTCAATCAAAAAGGAAAAACAAATAAAAAAAAAACGTTTTTCGTATGTTGTCAAACAAAAGAATATTTTTCAATTTTTTTAATATTATTTTAAATACCAGTTTTAATTTTAGTTTTGATTTTTCGAAGACGTGGTGTGTGCGCGACAACCAGAGCTATTGCTGCTTTTCAACACCTTCGACCCTATTTCATAACGGTAGTAGTTGCTGTCCCATTCCGAGCTGCTGTCTCGGATTCTTCGAATGAACACTTACAAGATCGAAGTTCGGCCCAAAACTAAACTCGCTTCCCTTTTAATTTGTACCTCTTAATGATGGGCCGAACAGTTTTATACGCTTTCGCATTTCTTTCCTTATGTCTGTCCAAACGCAACAACAATGTCGAATTGCATTTATTTCTCAACCTTTGCAATTTGGCTTTCTTTCAAGCTTGCGTTCTCGTCATTTGACATTTTATGGCGAAATATCTGTGATATTCGTAGCCAATACATGAAATATATGAGATTTTTTTTTTTTGGTGTCCATAAGAGTTTGTATACAAAAGTCGATATACAAACTTGACGGTTAATTCATCCTTGCACCTTTACAATATCAGTTGTTCCTTTGTATCGGTCGATGTTTGGAGTGATGATCTCCCAACTTTCACATCTTGAACCCTTAAAGTTTGTAAGAACTTATATTTCCTACTAACCATATTTGCACACTCAAATTTACGAACTCCCCAGAAAAGTCAGGACCGTTAAGATAAATTAACGAAAGATAGAAAAAAAGGGATTTACGATGGAGTTCACGATTTCCCATGAAAAATTAAGAACACTTGGACATTTTGAACTTGTGATGATTTGAGATGACTTATCATTCTGAAAGAATGCTAGTGACTATTGGCTACAAGGATATACAAGAGAATTATCATTGTTGAAGAGATACTATAAGGTACAACCAACCATGAAAATTACGGGAATATTAGAAAATATGACGTGATAGCATCCTCAAGTCATAAAGTATAAAGGAAAAATTACTAAAAGGTCATAGATTTATAGTAATTATATTAGTTCGGTTTTAAATCCTTTTTTTTTTGCCGATTGAGTCTTAAACATTTTGTATTTGTATCAATTCAGTCCATTTAATCAATTTTGTCTGAAAATCACCAACATAGATGCTGGACGTCCTACATAATGCGGTCAGCATTAACGTTAACAAATTTTAATAATGTTTTAATATTCTTTATTTTTATATTTTTCCTTATTTTTTCTTTCTTTAATTTTTCTTCCCTTCTTCCTCTAGCCGATCGAACCTTGACCAGCCATTAGTGAGGGCAAGCTTGCGTAGTGTCTAGCAAAGTCGAGCCATGCCATGGTTGTACCTTGTGCAAAGGTGGAGTCCTAGAGTCAATTGAGCACCTGTTTTGGAGTCCGGGGTCAACAATCTTGGAAAACCCAGCAGACACTTACTGGGTTCGAACCTGTTTTGGAGTCCCCCGGAGCCCGGACTGCCGAAAGTAAACTTCAATGGAGACTTTCCGATGAGAAGAGAGGAGGGGGCGGTGGCTTTTGTGTGCCAGACCACCTAAGAAGACTTGTTGACGATTTTAAATATCTCATCCAACGTTTATTAACGTCTAGATCTCACATGGATTCAAATAAAATATTATTCAAATTAGTGTTTGATTTTTAAGATTACATTAAAAGTAAATCACGGAAGTCGTGAAAACTATTCACGACTCATCGCCTAGGCTCGCCACCACCTTGGACAAGGGGTGCGAGCATTGCTGCACTGGGTCATACGGATTGGACCGGAGAATGCTGTTGATCATAAGGTGTCTCCGCTGGCCCAGAAGTCCTGCCGCAAGGGCCTGAGGCAGGGTTCATCGAATTGCCACTCGAAGTCAAGCCCTAGGGCGGCACAAGCCGGGGCGATGTAGATGGCGAGCACGAGCTCCAATTCCAGGTACATGTAGAAGCCATAGAGAGCGAGGATTGTGTATACATGCAATCTAGACCTGTACTCGTAGGCATAAAAAATTCAGACCATAATCAAAACCTTGATCACCACTCGGAATGAAGCAGAGTGGGCTTCGGGGATTTTTCAGAGACTTTCTTGTCTTCGTGTAGTGTTGGTTGAGTTGTGAATATGAACAAAGCAGAGATTGGTCGAAGAAGAAGAGGCTGAGAGATGATGGGAAGAGAGGGCAAAGGCTACAGGGATAACAGAAGTTTTTCCCCAGATTCTAAAATTTACTTTTCTTTTCTTTTTCTTATAAATTTTTATGTGGAATTTTTTATTTGCCATTATATCTAAACTATACCTGGATTTCACGTCAATCCAAATACCAAACAAGATAAAAATTATCATATCTAAAGTTATATCTGGCCATCAAATCCAGCCTTGGATAATCCTACTTGTGATGTAACTATTTTGAGCTGTGAACAACAGCTCATGCAATGACCACCTTGACCAATCTGAAGTCTCCAACATGTGGCAAAGTGAGCATTGAAGATGGCAAAGCGGAAATCTTTGTGTAATCGGAGTGTATTGTTTGACAAAGCATTGCCGTGATCACTGTGAACAGTGGTTTTGCAAACTCTTCTATCCCTTACTCTCTTCACATTTCTAATGATATAAGATATTTGATCTGCATGCCATATTTTTTCTACAAATGTTGTTTTATCCTCTGTACGTGGTTTTGCACGAACGAATTTTTAAAAGCCGTAATATCAACCAATTTACCCCCTCATGGCTGTTAAGTTAGTCCATTTTAGGTGGATTAGCAAATCCAAATATTAATTCGAGGTCAATTTTTTCTCAAGTTGAGGGACCTTATGTTGGACAGCCAACAAAAGATTTTATGAAGTTTGTTCTCTCAGAAATTAAAAAAAAAAAAAAAAAAATGGTTGAATAGTTGTTATTTTGCTATTTATTTTATATTAGATATGATTAGGATTGGTGTCTCTATTATGAGAGATAATTTTCATTTTAATTAGAATATCCTTAGATATAAGCATGACCTAGATTCTATTAAAATTTTTACTTGGTCATTGAGTTTGGACACCCTACAGATAAGTGTCATCTCTTCAACATTCATTAATCTGGTAGTCAATTACATTTCAGTTTATTCCTACTTTTTTGGCCTGTCAGATTTTTCTATATCTTGAGGAATCAAGGTTACTTTCCTGGATCAATAACATTTCATTTTATGCATATTTCTCCAGTGTATCTATTAGACATGGCAAATAAAGAATTTGCCTAATGATCCTCTAAAAGGACGACCTCCAAGCATTCCTATTTGCATACTCAAAATGGTAGACATTCACCTGACGGTGGATACAGCTCTCTCCCGACCTAGGCATTATACTTCACAATTAGCTGCCATAAGCACAATCTCGAAGGTAAAGCAAGGGCGTTTCTGAAAATAAAAAGAATCAAATCGCATCAAGGTCAATGGGCTTACATCTCTATCACAATATCAAGTCCTGCTAGAGCTTTGTAAGGAGAGTAGATCCTTCTGCACGAGAATGGCTAAAGGTCCTCATTCAGCTCTACATGGCATGCATGGAACGAGCGGTAAGTAACGTGTGCCCAAGATTTAACATATTTTAACTTAAATCAGACGAACAGCCAAACTCTCATTGATGTGTTACTGGTGGAATATTGTGATTCTTATCTAGGAAGCAAGCCAAATTTTGAATGGAACAGTCTTCGAACGCATTTTCAGCCATAGGCAAACTAGCTTCACAGGAACCAAATACAATTGATGATTGACATCAAGAACAATCTGTCGATACAGTAATCAACCGGCTGCCCAGTATATGACAACAGGTGACGAGAAGAGGCATGACTTGCTTACCTCAACTTGATGATGGTTGTAAGAATCATTGTAGTTAATGGCTTTCCTAAAATCGGGCCATTATTTGAACCAATTAGAGAGGTACAAGATATTGTAAGCAGAATAGGAAGTGCCAGATTAGTTGGTTTGAACTGCGGAGACAAGGAAGCAAACAACGTGAACAAGGTAAAGCAGAGATCAAGATAACAAAGGCATAGAAAGCTCGAATTAGTAAAGATCTGGGGAACTGATCAAAGCTATCAGTGCTTCAATTCTTTCAAAACTCCAGGTGAACATGCACATTAGATATATCGTAATCAACCTTCTAAATGGACACATTCATGCATGGGACGACATACATCGCAACTCAAAATGCATAACCTTTGGACTTACAATGTAAGGAACGTGATGATTCTGTCTAGAGACAGCTGTAGACAGCGGCTTACTCAGCAGTATGACTAGGGTATTCACCCCTTGTCTGTAAAGATTGAGGCTCAAAAGTCATTTAACCTAGGGCATTCTTCCATGGTGACATCACACCCGTCAGGTAGAGGTAGATAAGGCAAACTTTGCAGTGACTCACAATCTGAGATGATCAACCTCCTCAGCTCCTGTAACTTCGATAGATCAGGTAACCGTTCCATGGAGTCACATTTCCTAATTAACAAATATTCCAGCGATTCCAATTCACCCACCCCTTGGATGTTGATTAGCTGTGGGCAATTTTCCACATTCAGTTTCAAAAGCCCTTTTAATGTCGACAAACTTGAGAGCCTCACAAGCGAATTGCTATGGACCACAGCCAAAAGACGGAGATTCTCAGGCTGCCAAAAGACGCCATCCAACTTCGTCTTTCTTAGAAAACATCTAGAGAGTGCTAATTTGTACAAGTTTCTCAGGTTGGAAAAGAGTAGCCTTCCTATCGGCAACTTGACATCTCCTGACCACAATTGTCCAAGGCTGGAAGGGAGGCTCGTCAGAGCTTGAGGGTCCACACAACATATGCGAAGTAATTGAAGCCGAGAAAGAAGAGCCAAGTACATCGCAGCTGCAGGAAACGTGAGATCTGCACATGATAGTTTCAAGGCCTCCAATTTAAATAACCTCTCGATCCACTCTATCTTTGGATTTCCTTCTTTGAATTCAGATGGCTGATAAGTACCACCACATATGTCCAAACGAACTAAATTGGTCAGGTTTGAGAGGTCAGGAACTGCGCGTGATGATTTAGAAGAAAACACCAACGTTGTTAAACTTGGAGGAAGTTCTGGCAACTGTTCGAGCTCATCAAAGCCTTGCAAAAATAGCTTTTGGAGATGAGAAAGCTGTTCCATTGCTGTGGGCAATCTGCTAACTTTGGTCCATGATAGGTCTAGCATTCTCAAAAAAGATAGTTCCCCAATTTCACTTGGTATTTCCCCTTCCATATTTTGACAACCTTTGGCGTCCAACTCTTTGAGATACTCCAGCATCCATATGCGCCTAGATAGCTCTCTTATTTGACTCCAAGATGGATGGAGACGCTCCAACATTTTGAGATTTCCAATAAAAGTAGGCAATTGTAGAATGTGTCTAATCCAAAACTAACTCAAGCATTGACTCTAGCTCTCCCATTGAGTTATGTTAGTAATTTCTAGCCAAAATCGATCAGAATGACTACATTTACAAATTATTGAAAAATTTATGACTAAATTAACTAAATTAAAAAAGTTTAGAATTGAATTAACATCAATATGATAGGTTGATGACTTGTTTGATAATTTCCCCTCCATATCCAAGTGAGGTTTGACCTTGCCAAATAATCAATATTATATTGAACCAATGTGGCAATTATTCTCTAGGAAACAGGTCGATTTTTTATTTTTATTTTTACACCGTCTTCATATGAAATAGTCCTCAAGGCAAACTCAGTAACTTCACGCAGACCAGATACCATCAATGGTCGACATCTCGGACCATCTATCAATACATAACTTTGTTACTTCGACTTGACGACAGTTGTTCGGAGGAAATCCTTGTAGAGAGCGACTTTCCTAAAATTGGGCCATATTTTGGACCGATTAGAGAGGTATAAGATATATCGCCACAAAATCAAGCACTCTGTAGCTGTAAGGTCGTGTGAACTCGACCGCGATTAAATATTTCTCTCAAGGTTTTTTTCTCTCGCGCTTCCACATGGCGAGCACCACCCTACCGAATGGGTAGTCTCATTCTGCATCTTCTTCTTCGTTGATCTTCCTTCCTTTCAGCTACAATGTCGATGTCAACCCCCAAACCATCACACATAATCATTCACCCAGAGCTTTCCCAGATCCCCAAACACTATACGCCCACTTTAAAACCCTAAAAATCCTATCCATACCCATTCCCCAAGTTTCTTGCCATCAATCCTCACTATGAGGAATCCAATCGGTTATACTAAAACAACCCTAAGCTAGTGGCCGACCACCACCTATTTCGCTCCCCATCTCACTAATCTTCATATCCGAGCTCCCTTCAATCGAACAGGAAACGATTACTTGATGGAACCCTAGACTTCTTCGAGCCATTCAGGATATCTGCAGACACCAAATGGCTGGTCAGAACGATGAAGACAGGCGAGTCGCGGCTCTTTGCAAAAGTCTTGGCAATCTATGGTCGGAGGAAGACGTTGTGGAGATAAAAGGTGACATTCCTGCAGAAAAACTGTCTGAAAGTAGAAAAACTTTGTTTGGGAAATTCTACACTAACCCGAATGCAAACTTTACTGCTTTTCTCAATACAATGAAAAGAGTGTGGAGAGTAGACAATGTTACCTGTACTATCCTTGAACCAGGATACTACTCTTTCTCATTTCAATCCGAAGCTGAGAAAACAAGAGTGTATGATATGAGGCCATGGTCATTCTCTAGTCACTTACTTAATTTACAACAATGTGATCCTGATACTCCTGAGTTATGCTATGATTTTACCTACTGTGACTTTTGGGTGTATTTCTACGGGGTGCCTTTTGGAAGAGTTACTTATGATGTTATAAGAGATCTAGCAGTGAAACTGGGTGAAGTGGTTGAGGTGAAATTAGAAACAAAAGGCAACAGCAGCTACAGATTTGGCAAGGCAAGAATCAGGCTGAATTTGGATAAACCTCTGAAGACAGGAGTTCTGGTTAATTTGGAGACAAAAAGACTGTGGGTAGGATTCAAATACGAAAGACTTCCACATTATTGCTATTCTTGTGGAAGAATTGGGCACTACGCCACTTTCTGTAGAGAAATACCCTATGAGAGATCGGGGTTGGCAGAGAATTTACCGGGTAGGTTTGGCCAATGGTTGAAAGCAGAAGTTCGCCAACTTAGTCCGTATGGTAAAATATTTTATGGCAAACAAGAAATACTACCAGAGGAAGTTGAGAGTGTGCCCGAGACGCCCATCCATGCAGATACTGAAACAGAGAAGAACCAGCAGGAACTAAATTCAGAACAAGTTCTTCCCATATGTGAACAGGGCAACACAACACAGCAGCAATATCAGGAAAACAGCCATCCATATCAGCCCTTTGAAATGCTATTAATGGAGGAGAGAGGACCACAGAAGAGAGGAAGTAGTTGTATTGATGAAGAGTCAGCCATGGTAATATACGAAGAACACCTCAAGAAAGTGACAATGGATGCAGAAGATATACTTTCAGAGGAAGAGGGGCCAGCAAAAATAAAAACTCGCATTTCAAAGGTCGCAAATGCAAAAAAAGGCAAGCGCTTCTGCCCGTATGGCGCTCAGTCTTCTAAAACCCAGATCTATGACGCTACACAGTTGGTGGAAACCCCTGTCTATGGGATGGAGAAGTCTCACCAGTGGGCTTTGGTGGCTAGCCCTAATAAGCCACCGGATCAGTCATGAAAATATTAAGCTGGAATTGTCAGGGGTTGGGCACACCCCTGACAATCCTGGCTCTGAGGGTCCTAGCGACCCAGGAAAGGCCCAATGTTATGTTTTTAATGGAAACAAAAAATCAAGAACAAAAGGTGCAACGCATAAGAAGAAGGCTGAGATACCAAAACAGTTTTGTGCTGAATCCAGCAGGAATAGCAGGGGGATTAGCTCTGTTCTGGGATGATCAAGTAGAATTAACCATGGAATCTTGGTCAAATAGATATATTAATGTCCAATGCCTCATTAAAGAAATCAAGCAACGAATGCATATTACATTTGTCCATGCCCCTAATAATTTTCAAGAGAGAGTGGTTTTATGGGAGGATATATGCAGAATCAGTTCTGGCCACTATCTACCATGGCTTTGCTTGGGCGACTTCAACGAAATACTATACCATTGGGAAAAAGTGAGCAAGAGGAGGGCAGAAACTTACCGACTTACTGCATTTAGGGATTTCCTTCTCCAAAGTTCCTTAATGGATTTGGAGAGCAAAGGCTGTGCCTTCACCTGGAAAAACAACAGAACCGACGAGCATTTAGTTAAGGCAAGACTAGACAGAGCATTATGTGATCTAGCATGGAGGATAGCACACCCTAATGCTGAATGTTATGCATTGCCAGCTATTGGGTCTTATCATAGCCCATTGTTATTATCTTTGAATGTGCAAAGGCAGAGGAAAATGAGAGTCTTCCGATATGAGGCATTTTGGTCTGAAAACGAGGAATGTGGTCAGATTGTGAGCAATACATGGAAAGAGGCGGAGTTGCAAAATGTGACCTTGGTTGAGAAATTGCAGACGGTGGCACAAAAACTAGGAAAATGGAGCAAACAGAGGATGTTTAATGCAAAAACCAGAATTATTGAGCTGAGGAATAAGTTACAAAGGATAACAAATGCCAAGGAGATGAATCATGAAAGTGAGACAGCAAAGCAGCTAACTCGGGAAATCGAAAATTTATGGCGACAAGAGAAGATGTACTGGGGTATGCGCTCAAGAACTTCATGGCTCAAATGGGGAGATAGAAACACAAAATTTTTTCATGCAACGGCGATTCAGAGGAGATCAAGAAACCGCATTACCTTGCTGAAAAATGATGCAGAAGAATGGGTGAATGATGAGCTGCAATTAAAGAAGCTAACAGCAGATTTCTTCACTGATTTGTATACTTCAGGGGGGCAGCGCAACTTACAACCTGTCATACAACAAATTCCAACTTTAGTTGATGCAAATATGAACAAAAGGCTAGTAGAACCAGTCACAATGGAAGAAATTACAGATGCAATGCAGCAACTAGGGGCCACTAAAGCTCCTGGTCCAGATGGGCTCAACGGGCTATTCTATCGAAGTCATTGGAAGTCTATTAGCCAGGATATACTTAGAGAAGTTAAGAATTTCTTTGAGACAGGTCACCTCAACCCTGATCTAAACAGAACCTCAATCACGCTCATTCCAAAAATCCCCAACCCTGAAAAGTTAGAACAATTTCGGCCAATTAGCCTTTGCAATTTCGCTTATAAAATCATCTCTAAAGTGATGACAAACCGATTGAAACCTATACTACCCAGCATTATAGCAGAGGAACAGAGTGCCTTTGTGGGGGGAAGACAGATTCAAGACAATATTCTGCTGGTGCAAGAAGTGCTACATAAGCTGAGAATTCGAGAAAGAAAACGCAAATTTCAAGCGGTGGTAAAGCTGGACATGAAAAAGGCCTATGACCGCATCGAATGGGACTTCCTAAGAGAATGCTTGATAAAGATGGGTTTCTGTGAGACGTGGGTGCAATGGGTGCTGCAATGTGTGACTACAGTATCTTTTAGCATTAATTTCAATGGAGAACCACAACCTTATTTCAAGCCTACACGAGGTCTCCGACAAGGTGATCCCATATCCCCGTATCTGTTTATCCTAGTGGCCAATGTACTCTCACATTTGATGAAAAAAGCTGTGGAAGAAGATACAATACAGGGGATAAAACTTAACAGCAGCTGTCCTACCTTATCACACTTGCTATTTGCAGACGACTCCATATTCTTCCTAAATGGCACAATCTTAGAATGTCAGAACCTCGCGGAAATACTACACCGATATTGCTTTGCGTCAGGCCAGGCTATAAATCTCAACAAATCAGGAATCTTCTTCAGCAAGAGCTGTCCGAGAATGCTAAGAGATAATATGGCAGCAGAGATGAGGGTTCCTGAAATCGAAAAAACAGGGAAGTACCTAGGCATTCCCTCGGATTGGGGTGGATCGAAAAAAGATGTTTTCGCCTGGATTTTGGCTCGAGTGAATAAGAAATTAGAAAGCTGGAAGGAAAATTTGCTGACTAAAGCAGGTAAGGAAACATTAATTAAAGCGGTCATACAAGCCATTCCACAATATGCCATGTCTATATTCAAGATTCCGGTGTCTATATGTAAAGCAATAGAACGGAAAATTGCAAATTTTTGGTGGAAAAATGGGAAAAATTCTGCTGGGATTCACTAGAAGCGATGGGAGACTTTGAAGCTTAGGAAGGAGGAAGGGGGTCTTGGCTTTAAAGACTTTATGGCATTTAATGTGGCAATGCTAGGAAAGCAAGCATGGAGGGTTTCACAGCAACCTAACTCTCTACTGAGCAGACTCATGAAGGGATTGTATTTCCCAAAGTGCGACTTCTGGCAGGCTGGGAAAGGATCAAGACCTTCGTGGGGATGGCGCAGCATTCTTATGGGAAGGGACTCAATATCTCCTAATGTGATGTGGTCTGTTGGTAATGGGAAAAAAATTCTGGTGAGGGAAGACAGATGGCTGAGAAGTGGAAAAATTGGAGGCCCTGCTGCAAGAGACGAGCCAGAGAAGGTGTGTGAACTAATAGAGCCAATGACTAATACATGGAATGAATTAATGATCCGACGGATGGTTGATGAACCAAAGGCAAAAGAAATTCTGGCTACTCCTACTGGATTACCCACGACAGAAGATAAATTAGTATGGATGCAAGAGCAATCGGGGTCGTACACAGTAAAAAGCGGCTACTACACCACAAGAGAAAATGCAGCAATCCCACAACACAACCAAGCTAATTCCTCTCACCAAACCCCGCCGAGTTTATGGAAGTCCATATGGCATTCAGAAATCCTTCCTAAGGTACAGCTCTTTCTCTGGAACGCATGCCAAAATGCACTACCCACAGTGGAAAACTTATATCGGCGAAGAGTCTTACCTGAACCACTTTGCCCCATATGCAAAAAAGACGTCGAAACCGTCGAACATATACTACTTCTATGCCCATGGACGACTCCCATCTGGCAGGACAGCTCGCTGCAAATCAAAATCAGCAGGGTCGGCTTAACAAGGTTGGATGTTTGGTTGCAAAAACAGAAAGAAAACCCTCACCGCGCAACAAAATTCAATCAGATCGCAACAACCCTGTGGTGTATATGGCAAGCTCGCAACCAGCACATCTTCGAAAAAAAACCCTTGCACCCGAAGCAAACTCTGTTTAGATCAGCAGCACTACAAGCAAATTTTGAAACCTAGAACAACAGAGCAGCAAAGAAGAAACTGAGGGAGACTCACCCGCATAGATGGCAACCCCCACCCTCCGGCTCATTTCGAGCAAACACTGATGCCTCCTTCGTCCAGAGAGAAGCAGAGCCACCTGCTTTGGCCGAGAACAGAGGACAGATGGAATTCAACGCAGCAATCTCCTGCATCTGCAGGGACTCACGGGGAAATTTCGTCGCTGGTTTTGCAAAATCGGTGGAGGCGTTCTCGGCGGAACACGCAGAAGCTCTCTCTCTATTGGAAACCCTAAATTTCCTCGCAAGCCGCACGAACAGAAACTGGGAAGTACACTCAGACTGTCTCAAGATCGTGCGGGGTGTTCAGAGCGAAGAGGAAGTGAATTGGGAGTTGTTGCCGCTGGTGGACCGGATCAGAACAAAGTTAAAAGACGTTCCGGGCCTTTCCTTGGCCCATTGCAGCAGAGAGGCTAATAAGCCCGCGGACTGGATAGCTAAAGCCCAACGTGAGAACTTCCTCCCAAGTGATTGGGAAATTCACCCCCCTACAGCCTTGTTTGATCTAATTTGCGCAGATGTTCTTGATGTAAGTACCTTGAAATTTCCAAGTTAAATGAAGTCATCTTACTTTCGACCAAAAAAAAAAAAAAAGAGAGGTATAAGATACTAGTAAGTAAAATTTGAAGCGCGAGAATAGTGGCTTTGAACTGTAGTGACTGGCATGCAGACAACTTGAGCAAGGCAAAGCGGAGATCAAGATAACAAAGGCACACAAAGTTCGAATTTTTAAACATTTGGGGAGTCGATCGAGGCTATCAATGCTTCAATTCTTTCGAAACTTCATATGAACATGCACATCACAGATCGAATACAACCTAATCAAACTTTCGCGCATGGGAAGACCCTAGGAACAGATTGCCACTCAAAATACATTATTTTTGGACTTGAGTGAGATGATTCTTTCTAGAGACTGCTGTAGGCAGCTGCATTGCTCAGAAATACCACCAAGTATTCACCCCTTGTTTGTAAAGCTCATGAGGGCCAAAAAGTCATCTAACCTCCGGCATCCTTGGATGGTGAGATCACACGTGTTGGGTAGACGCAGATTAGGCAAACCTTGCAGTGACTCACAATTTGAGACGGTCAACCTCCTTAGGTTCTGTAACTTTGATAGATCAGGTAACTGTTCCATGGAGTCACATTTGTTAATTAGCAAATATTCCAGCAATTCTAATTCACCCAGCCCCTGGATCTCGATTAGCTGCGGGCAATATTCCACATACAGGTATCGAAGCCCATTTAATGTTGACAAACTGGAGAGCCTCACAAGCGAATTGCAATGGACCACGAACAAACGACCAAGATTCTCTAGCTGCCAAAGGACGCCATCAAACTGAATCTCTCTTAGACACCATCTAGAGAGCGTTAATTTGTACAAATTTCTCTGGTTGGAAAAGAGGGGCCTTCCTATCAGTGACTTAACATCTTCTAACCACAATGATATGAGAGAGGAAGGGAGTCTTGTTATTACTCGAGTGTCTACACAACACATGCAAAGAACCTGAAGCCGAGAAAGAAGAGCCAAGTCAATTGCAGTCGCAGGAAATGAGAGATTTGTATAAGATAGTTTCAAGAACTCCAGTTTATGTAATCTCCCGATCCACTCTACCTTTGGATATCCTTGTGTGAATTTGGAGGGCTGATAAGTGCCGCCACATATGTCCAAACATACTAAGTTTGTCAGGTTTGAGAGGTCAGGGACTATCCATGATAGTTTAGATGAAAACACTAACGTTGTTAAACTCCTAGGAAGTTCTGGCAGCCCTTCCAACTCATCACGGCTTTGCAAATGTAGTTCTTGGAGACAAGAAAGATGGTCCATTGCTGCGGGTAATCTCCTAATCTTGGTCCATGATAAGTCTAGCATTCTCAAAAAAGATAGTCCCCCTATTTCACTTGGAATTTCTCCCTCCAGATTTTGACAACCTCTTGCATCCAACACTTTGAGATTCTCCAGCGTCCATATTGCCCTTGATAGCTCTCTTAATTCACTCCAGGATAGATGGAGAAGCTCCAATCTTTTGAGATTTCCAATAGAAGCAGGTAATTCTGGAACATCTGTACGATCCAAAACTAACTCGAGCAATGATTCTAGCCCTCCTATTGAGTTTGGTAGCTCCTTTAATCGAGTCATCGCCAAGCTCATTTTTCTCAACATTTTGAGATGTCCAATAGAATTTGGTAATTTTGTGACTCCTGTGTCATCCAAATTCAGTTCAAGTAATGATTTCAAGTTTCCAATGGAGTTTGGCAGCTTTCTAAGCATTCTGCAACCTACTAAAGACAAATACTTCAAACCCACAAGCTCTCCAATCGAATGGTGAAGTTCTAGGACATGCATCCTCTCTATCTTTAGTGTTGAGAGGGATTTTAGACCACCCAATGCGGAAGATACCACAAACAAGTCTAAGTCTTTTTCTTCATGTACCTCTGAGATCCAGTGAGAATACCCAGAGACTTCCAAGTACTTCAGGAACTTTAGTTTAGAGATAGAGCTATCAACAACTAGCTAGTGCGTACAATCTTTAATCACCAATATCTTCAAATTTGAGCAATTAGAGAAGTCAGGAGTCCTTCTTAAGGTTGTGCACTTGGTGAGATGTATAACTTTCAAGTTCTTGTTCGCCTGTAAAACGACTAAGAATTAGCATCCGAAAGGAAGGTAACTATTAAGGCCAATTAGAAAGTCACAACGAAAATTTGAATTAGATGATTTATTACCAGGCATGGTCCCCATCCAGCCCAATCTTCACTAATGTCACTATCTGAAAGCTTGAGCATTGCTAAGTTGTTGAAACATAGATTAGTCGCATGGAACTCCGAAGGGCAAAAACGCCAAGACAGCCAGGTAACCTTTGAGAAAATTTTTCTAAAGTCACCCACAAATCCCACCCCTTCTAATTCCAACAGCCTTAAATTGGGAAGCTTTGAAAAGCCTTCACTTGTGAAGCTATGCTCTTCAGAAACTCATGTTAGTTTGAGGGCCACCACGTTGTCTTGTTCCCTAGTGAACAGAAAAAGCACAAGTTGACATTGAAGTGAGTAACAAAAGTGCATATACCTTATCTTGCACAAATTTGGCGATATGCAAGAATGCATGCTTTCGACTCCACCCTCGTGTGGGGAGGCGCCCACTTTTGTGTATTGACAAAACAGAGGGGGAACAAAAGGAAAGATAGAAGAAAGAAATAATTCAGCGTAACTCGGGCTAATTGCATTGCGTTTTATTTTTTTAAGAAGAAAACAGTGACCGAACTTACGTACCTTCCTCGTTTGAACAACATCCAAGGCATTCTTGGGAAGCCACAACCTACTGCGGTTTTCAAGCATTTTGACATCTTCTTGGCGAACAATCCCTCTTCCAAGATCTCTTAATTGATTATGCATCCACAATCTATTGTCGTCCACAATCTTGATTAAAGACATTCGTGTGAGAACGAGTATTGCACATTTTGGGTAAAACTCGGAAGCTTTCCACATATAATATGGATAGATTGCTTCTTCACCAATGAAGTAACATCATAACATGCAATGTCAAGGAAAATTTCTCTCTGATCATCCTCTAACATGTCATAACTTATCTTTAATTTGTTAAGGACTTCCTGCTTGGGGACAAAATCTAACTTCTTTAGAGTTTCCTTCCAAATCGATTTTCTTTTGTAGTAAAGTGAGGAACCGATAGCCTCGAGAGCCAAAGGAAGTCCCCCTGTTTTGGCAACAATTTCATGTGAAATATCTGCGTAGTCAGCACGAGGGGAGTCCATTCTAAGGCGTGCTTACTGAAAAGTTGAAGGGCATAGCAAGGATCCAATTCCCTCATTTCATAGATATGAAAGACATTATTTTCTTGGTTCTCCTCTTCTTCGATAGGCAAAAAATTGATGTTCCTAGTTGTAATAATGATTCTACTTCCAAGACCAAACCAATCACAATTTCCTACTAATTTCATTAACTGGTCCCACTTCTCCACATCGTCAAGAACAATGAGAATTTTCTTTTCATGGAATCTTTCTTTAATCATGCTAATACCCATACTAAAATCATACACCTCTATAGATTTGAGGTGGAGGATTTCTGATAGTAACTTCTGCTGCAACTCAACAATTTTACCACCTTCTGCAAATTCACGAACATCGGAGAGGAAGCTACAACCATGAAATTGATTAGAGATTTGGTTAAAGACAACCCCATCAAGAGTTGTCTTACCAATACCGCCCATTCCATGGATTACTAGGCAAAGAATATCACGAGAATCTTCGTCTAAAATGTTGATGATGGCTTTCACATGATCATGAAATCCGACTATATGGTCAGGGAGATTTCTCTTTCCTTTCATTAGCTTGGTCAAAACCTCATCAATAATATGATTGATGATTTTACCATGTCTGCCATATTAGACAAAGATCTTGAGACAGATAGTTGATGGAAAATCAAGTTGAGGAATATTACTAACACAAAACTCAGTCTATTTGTGCATTTGCAAGGTTTGACCTGATAAAGGATTATTTTCCTAAGGAAAAGGAAACAAAATACATATTTTTCTTGACTGCACATATATATTCTTAGAATCTTAAAAATGACTTAACTCTCCGTTAATGGGGAAATTAATATTTTCCTTAATTTTTTTACCTCAAATACTGCTATGATTGGAGGCTTTACGTTGAGGTGACCTTACCATAATGCGAGGTAATTTATTTCAGCTAAGAATTTACCGACTTACTTGTTGTAAATCATATTCATTAAAATTGAAATGGACTTCATTCAATCATTCATAGTAATTCTCTATATTTCAAAGTTATAGAACTTCTTGCGTAGTATATTATAGGTTACTTGTTATTATTAACTTTGGAAATACTTTCATGCTTTTTCTTACCAAATCCTTATACTTTAGTTTTTTCTAATTTAGTTCTTATACTAGTATAAGTTGTCTAATCAAATCTCTCCAACATTACATAGCGCCAAATTCAACTTATGCAAGCGTGGACAATGCTCAACATTTTGTGAATGTGGACATGTGAAATGTATAAAATAAAAAATCATCATCGTCTCTGATAATCTCTTTCTTTGCTAACGTGCACTTCAATTTGGACCTTGAAAAATATTGTTCATATCATACTCCGAGGTAGTTCGACATCCACATCAGATGCATTTGACCGAATTGAATTTAATGTTAGGACTTGGTTAGACAATTTGTACAGATAGAAAGGCTCGATTAATATAAATTAAAAGTGTAACATGACTATTAAACCCTTACCCTTGATCCTTCAAGTGCCATCCCTTGATGCGAGCAACCTCTATGAGAGCCTTCTTCCAACACTGCACTTGATCACAACCGAACTTGTCTCCATGCTTTTCCAGAGCTTCAAAGTACAATTCAGTTTTCAGCTTCACATCATCGGGATCCACGTCATAGAAAATGGGAATGATCATTTTGTCATTTGTTCTATTTCTCCAGCACTCCAACATGTATGCAAGTTCACGAAGACACCATGCACTAGAAGCATAATTTCTGGAGAAGATTGGCATATAGATTTTAGATGAGTTGATTGCACGCAGAAGCTCTCCTCCAATCTCTTCACCTATTCTGATCTCTTCAGCATCTCTAAACAGGTGAATCCAAGCTCTAACCATTGAGTGGTAGAGACAATCCGTAAAAGTCAGGCCTGTGTCTGAGCCTCTAAAATTCAAGAAAACTTCAAATTCAGCCCTTGATGTCTCACCACCATCACCTCCACCTGACGATGAGTCCCTCCTTCTCTTCATCCTCCTACTGGACCTCAGTTTTAAGAGAAATGTATGATTCTTCTCTCTTAGTTTTTTTTTCTTGCTTTCAAGTGTGACCTCGGGAGGATTTATAGAAGTGCCAATCGCGAAAAGGGCCAAAGTGTCTTTCCTTGCATTTTTCTTGGAATATTATAACAAATGGGCAGTAGGTTTTGTTTAAGGGCACCATGTCCACATTTTTAAAATGGATTTATTTTTGCTATGAAAACTGTGCAAATATATGTCTCCTGATGAAGACTACTTGAGCCTCTTTATAAACTTTATTAGGTAAATATTTAAGGTAACAAAATATTATGATTTTAATTATAACTAGTTAGAAATATGCATAGTAAAATGAGATGTAAGCGCAATATCGAGAGATATTAAGAACAAAAAAATATATATCTTAATTATCATTAACATTCCCATAAAAGTAACTATAATATGGAAAGAATATCTGAAAAACGTAATGTGTCTTAGTGAAAAACTAGTAGTCCAATTAACCGATGGTAGAATATAGGTCCTAACAAGCTTTGCGAATAGTTTGGTCTGCTGAAGAGATAATCAATTGATGTGTGCAAGCTTCGTGATAATTGGCTAACGTGGCTACGGTGTAGGAATAGCTAAAGAGGCCGATATGGCAGGCTACATGACAATTAGGCTACGTTTGATCGTCCAAATTTCTAATTAGGATAGGATTGGATATGATAGAATATGAAATCCTTGAAGTTTTTTTATATCCTGTCCATTGTTTGGTGAATCGTAGTATTGAAGTCGGATATATTCATATCATATCATATACATTTTTTTGATATAAATGGCATATCATTATAAATGAACTTAAATGTTCATAAACGGAGATGGTGAAAATCTCTCGTAACACTATTCCTTAATTTATTTTTATTTTATTTTTCCTCTTTTTATATTATTTTCTTTATTATTTCTTTTTCCCCTTTCATCGTTCTTTAATAAAAATTTTCCAAATAGTAAACTGTATTAACATACCTAAAATACAAAAATACCTAAAATATATAATAAATATAAATATTTAATTTATAGATTGAATGTTTATTATAAGATAGAATTAAAGTTGAATATATAAATTAAAATAAGATTAATTAAAATAAATTTATATTTTTTTATTTTTAATTTCTTAAATTATAATTCAAATATTATTTATATTGAAATATAATTTCAATTTTGTTAATTTAATAAGTTTGCTATTCGAGAAAATAACTTTCCTATCATGGACATTAGAAATTCTATCCACCTTTATCCCACCCCCATGAGATAATTTTATCCTGCCTATATCCCCTTATATCCGACTTTATTCTATCCTTAGCGAGCACCAAATGTAGGATAGGATAAATAATATCATATCCCGAATTTTATCCCGACTGCCAAACGCAGCCTTAGTTGACATGGCTAGGTGATAATCTACTAAATGTCACCACAATGTAGTGATACTAGTTATTATTAGAAAAAAAAAATGAAATGATGGTGTGCACTTGGGTGCGACGTGTATCTAGTGTGCTCAAAACAAAAGTACAATTAAATTCTAAAATTTTCAAAAAATACAATCAAATTCTAAAATTTGTGACGAAAAATACAACCAAATCTTAAAAATATTTATGCCTAACTAATCAATGGATATAGTTTCCATCAAATTCCTTAGTAACTAATAAATGTAGATAACCCGCCTTGGATCAAAGAATAGTTGACTCCCAACTAAGTCCAAAACAACTCACACCTAATCCCCAAAAGTAGAAAATGAAGAATTCTGAAGAATTGTACAGAGGTGCAATATCCACATAAATACATATCCAAGGAATTTACTGTAAAAACTTTCCGAATGACATGAAAAACTTATCCAAACGAATGCAATTTATATAAAAATAATTATATGCCCTCAAAGAATTCTCTGTCCAGCTCATATTGTAGTTTTTGTTTTGTTTTGTTTTTTTTTTTTTTTGGTCGAAATAGAAGATTGTATTCAGGTGACGGAACACGTACAACCTAAGGCTATAGCGTCAGCATATACAAGATCTAGCAGGTAAAATGGAGGGGAAACAGTCCAATTGTGGGTCAAGGCTGCACTACCTTGGGCCTTGGCGGCCCAGTCTGCTACCACGTTCGCTTCACGCTTGCAGTATTGAAGGCAAAGATTAGGGAAATAGGAAAACAAAGCGGCGGCTTCTACAAACAAGGCACAATCCTCCCATGGCATCGATCTGCCATCTCGCATAGTTTCAACCAAGGTGAGGCAATCCGATTCGATCAAGAGCCGTGCGTTGTTGAAGCCTTGCTGCAGTAGATGGTGAAGAGTAACAGTAAGCGCCTGGATCTCCGCCTGTAGGGCCGAACTAGCTGGGAATCGTTTGGAGAAAACATCTGTGAGTTTTCCATGATGATCAAGGCATACGTGGGCCATAGATCCTTTTGTGCTACCGGGCAGATAAGCGTCATTGATATTGATTTTCAAGATTCCCGAATCTGGTGGCCTCCATAGCTGTTCAAGATTCAAAATGGATCGCCCTATTCTTGTTTGGGTTCGGGCAGAGAGCTGAACGAGAGCTGAACGATATGGGTCTGTGCTACAATTGCCTCCACTACAAAGGTTGGGTTAGGCTGTTGACAGTGGAAAATGAAGCTGTTACGTGCCCTCCAGATCTGCCATAAGACGTTGGCGATGGTCTCCAAACCAGGTAAGAGTTATGTGTTGTAACCCTATCTATGAGCCATGCATCTATTCTTTGCACTGTGTGAGTCAATAGCTTGATATTGAGATGAGGGTGAGACCAAACGCCCCGAGTCCATGAGTAGAACAGAAATAGATGCTTTAGGGTTTCTGGAGTATGTTGATGACATAGATTACAAATTGGATCTTTGATAATGTGTCTTTGAAATAGGTTTGCTTTTGTTGCTAGTTGTTGACATCTAAATTTTGGTGATCTATTCATTTATTTATTGCATAGAAAATTAGAGGTTAATTTTATCCCTAAAAAAATAGTTAATTGCATAGCATATAGTTTTAGGTGCATTTATTTTTAATTTGCATTGGGTCAGTGACAAATGGGTTTGAATGGATGGTTTAGAACTTTAATTTGATGAGTTGGGCTAAGCCCACGAAGGGAGTAAATCGGCTCAAGCCTGTATCCTCGGGGAGATTTTACGGATTTATCTTTGTGAGATTTCAATTCAAAAGCAAATATTGCGTTTGGAAAAGAAATCTTCGTAGATATCAATTTTGAAAAATTAAAACCCTAATCCGTGGCCTATAAATAGGTTAAAACGCATAGGGTTTTGGGGGGCCACACATTGAATACACGGCCGCACAAGGGGACTTTTTCTCTCGGGTTTCTAGGTTAAAAATTCAAAGCAAGAGAGAAAATTTTCTTCCTTCATTTTTAGGGTTTTTGGGAGGTTTTCCTGTCGTTCGTTTGAAGAAATCAGCACAAAAAAGAAGAAAAAGTAGAAAAGCATATCACGAAGCCTCGAGGCCAATCACTGCAGATTCAGCGAGCAACCCCGCAAGCTCCTCAGCAAAAGCCAGCAAATTGTTCCTTCTTTGTTTCTCGGCACGCTTCAATTCATGAGGTTTATTGTGCTTTTCTTTTTTTAGGTTTTCCGATGAATGCGCACACACCAAGAATCCCACCAATCACCACTGGTCACCATTCACAAGCCATCCATCGACCAATTCGAATTTGGAAGTATATTTGGCAATTAGGTAGAAAAATCTCATCTTAATTTGATTTAAACATCATATTGCCTAGGTTGATGAGATTGATATCTAATTTAAACCTTTTGGGTAAGAGGTAATATTCATTGAGATATATTTCCTAATTCGCAACCGCAAATAATCTTTGATTCCAGCTATAAGGCTTTAGATGGAATTATTGATTCCGTGGGAATCTTTAAAATTGATGTTTTGATCTTTAAGGCTTAAGATCAACTCATCGGTTTTATTTGCGAAATTTCAAGAATGTCGGATATTATTTTGTTATTCGCATTGATTGGATGACATATGATCCTGAGTGATTTGGTGC
Source organism: Eucalyptus cloeziana (assembly GCA_014182715.1). Lineage (NCBI taxonomy): Eukaryota > Viridiplantae > Streptophyta > Magnoliopsida > Myrtales > Myrtaceae > Eucalyptus > Eucalyptus cloeziana. The sequence goes on along the minus strand of CM024642.1, from coordinate 1,428,613 downwards.
TTATCTTACTTTAACTGCTTTATTTATCCCAAAAATACAAAAAATATTGCATTTGCATATCATGTAGATTAGAATTAATTTCTTAGATAGAATTGCATGATAGAATAGTTAGATTGTTTTTCTAATTGTAGTAGAATTCATGTTTAGATAGTATCTAGGTTAGATGGTATTTTGGGATTAAATTGCATGTCGAGATAAATGTCTAGGATAAGATAGGATTCAAATTAGTCTCTTTCCTAACTTAAAATGGATAATATCTCACTTTAGTTAGATTTTTTTTTTTTTAGCAATTTTTAATTACGAATTTTTATAAAAAAAATACAAAAAAATTCATGTGCATGTCATATAGAATTAGGTTCATGAAATGCACGTCATTTAATGATTATTACTAGGTTCATTTAAGAAATTGCCCTTCATTAAGATTAGATCATTTTGGTTAATTTAGATTGCATATTCAATTGTTGCATTTCTTTAATTTCGAATTTCATGAAAAATACAAAAAAAAATATCAATTTCATTTTTTAGGACAGACTGCATTTTATTAACGTCATGTAATTTAGGTCATGTTACCATGTCATATCATTTCATGTTAGATTAGTAGCATGCATTGCATAAAGCATGATTCTCATTAATTAAGTGAAAACAAACATATAAAAAAATTGCATGTTAATTAGAAATCATATTTAGGACTGTTGATGTGAATTCTAATTTAACATTGCAAAAGCTTTCGTTGCTATAAGGTAAGTCTTGCAATTTATCATTTCTTTCTTGGGTGTTAAATTAGTGGTTTGCTGACCCACATGATCACTTCACATGTTAGGGAAATAGATTTAAAATCAATCAAAGCTGCCTAAAAAAAATATTTTTGAAAATAAAAAGAAATGGTACCGAAAGGGCATTAAAGAAGTCTAGTGTAACCAAGTCCCCGTACCCAAAGTCTCTGGTTCGTAAAAGTAAAGTAATTCTCCCGTTATTTTACTTAGGTGTCTAATCGACCTACCATAAACTAATTAGTGGCGACTCTTAGTTAAAATCTATTTGCATGTTAAGAAATTTGAACCTAAGTTGCAAATTAGTATGGGCTTGGGAGAGCCCAAGCTAAGTCTAGGCTTAGTAATCCATTAGCCAAACCCTAAGCGGTGCACCCGAAAATTTGGTCGCAACACTAGCGCATTGTGGCAAACAGACCATAGGAAGGTACGAATTTTTGGGGTAGTTTTCATTGTCCATATTCATCGCCTTAACATCCTAGGGTTCTGATATGATGTCGAGGCCCTGTTTCTGCTCTGGTTAATAGATGTACTGGTAAGAGCATGGTAACTGCTTTTCACAGTGTAATGGACATGTTTTATGGCAGTCCAAATTAGTTTATCAGTGGCATAGAGAGGTCTTACTGGAATGGTTAGGATTTTTGCTATGATTCGATCATCAAAAAACTGGTGGAGAAAGGGAAAGTTCCAGGTGGTGGATTGGATCGATGAGATCAGCCACCATCACAGGTTCTTCTCTAGCAGTAGGTCCACCTAGAATCCCTATAGGTAACCACCTATCTTCTCAGATGCTGATAATTTTCCCATCACCAACTGAACATCTAATATTTGGTAAAAGTGAATCCTTGCCAAACAATAGGCTCTACTAACCCCAAGATGGCCGAGTTCCTCTATTCGCACACCGGAAATCCTTTGAATGAAAATACAGGCCTTTGAAGATTTTACCCCATAGTGATAGTGGTTGTTGGATTAAACGTCAGGCTTGCTTTCCAAGCATAGCCTTGTTAAATCCTATAAGATCACGAAAACCTAGGCCACCATTGTCCTTACTGCTCTTAAGTACTTCTCATTTCTGCCAATGAATTCCTGATTTGTGACTATCATTCCGCCACCAAAACCTAGCAATGCTCTATTCAATGGATTTGCAAAGAGACAGGGAAAGTTTAAAAATAGACATGGCATATTGTGGGAGCGCCTGTACAACAGACTTCAGCAGAATTTCCTTACCACCCTTCGAGATTAAATTTTCTTTCCATCCTTCCAATTTAGCATTCACTCTCCCCAAAATCCAAGAAAACATCTCACATTTTGAATGCCCCCAATTAAAGGGTATACCCAAATATTTACCAGATCGTTGCAACACTGGTATTCTAAACTCCCGTGCCAAATTTTCCTGTAGTCTCAAAGGACAATGTTTATTGAAAAACATTCCAAATTTGTTACGATTAACAGCTTGTCTCGTAGCTACACAATACTGATTCAAGATATTAGCGAGATTCTCACATTCCTGAATGTTACCATCTAAGAAGAAAATTGCATCATCAATGAAAAATAGATGGGAGAGGGTAGGACACCACCTGTTTAACTTGATACCCTTGATGTATCCTATGTTGACAGTTCGGTTAATAAGATTTGATAAGACATTTGCCAGTAAGATGAATATATATGGGGAGAGAGGATTGCCTTGCCAAAGGCCCCGTGTTGGATGGAAATAACCTAGTTGCTCGACATTAAATTTTACACTGAAAGATGTTGTTATACATTGCATCATCCACTGTACCCATTTTGGATGTAATCCCAACTTGAGTAGATAATCTTGAAGGAAATCTCATTCCACTCCGTCGTACGCCTTTTGCATATCCGTCTTGAGGATTACTTTGAAATTTCGCTTCTGTTTCCTAATCTTAATATGATGAAATACCTCTTGAACGATTAAAATATTATCTTGAATTTGGCGACCACTCACAAAAGCAGACTGTTCCATAGAAATTAGATCAGATAGCCTAGGTTTCAGACGATTGGCAATTACCTTAGAAATAATTTTATATGCATAATTGCATAGACTGATTGGGCGGTACTGATCCAGTTGTTCCAAGTGTGGGATCTTGGGAATCAAAACAATAATGGTCCTATTAAGAGCAGTAGGCATTACCCATGACATAAAGAAATCTTACACTGATAGAAGAAGATCATCTTGAATAACATCCCAGTGAGTCTGATAAAAAAGGCCATTCAAGCCGTCTGGGCCTGGAGCTTTTGTAGTCCCCAACTGGAATGTTGCTTGGTGAACCTCCTCACAAGTTACCATAGCTGTTAATAGGTCATTCATCTCTGTTGTAACAACTTGTGGGCATTGATCAAGGATGGGTCTGTAGTCTCTCAATGACTCATTGTTGTATATAATCTTGAAAAGAAGGTGAATGCCATCTCATGTAAGGTCTGAGGGTCACGCACCCAGTTTTGGTTGTCGTCTTGCAACATACTGATTCTATTCCTTTGCCGCCGTTGTATGGTAGTTGCATGGAAAAATTTTGTGTTCTTATCCCCCCATCTCAACCAATTAATTCGAGAACGCATCGCCCAATACTGTTCTTCTTGTTGCCATATCCATCGAATTTCCTCTTGCAATTTAGATGCTGCCACTTTATCATAGTTGCAATGTGGTTGGTTGATGAGATTCTGAAGTTGATGTTGCAAAGCTGTCACCTTAAGATGGCCCCTCGAAAACTTTGAGCGACTCCATTTCGCCAAAGCAATAGTGACAGCCTGTAATTTATGCATAAGATCCGAATCTTGTACCTGTTCTGAATTCCAGGATTTGGCAATGATCTCACGACATTCATGGTCTTGGTTCCAAAAGGCTTCAAAAATAAAAGGTCTGCGTCGTTTTCTATATGTAACTGAAGTGTTTAAAAGTAAGGGATTGTGGTCAGAACCCAAAGCATGTAATGCAAATACTTCAACTTTAGGAAACATAAGGCGCCATTCCAAAGTACACAACACCCGATCCAAGCGTTCTTTCACTAAGTCATCCCCTTCACGATTGTTCATCCATGTAAAAGCACATCCCTTACTATTCCATGAGGAAGCAGTTATTTAGGACGGCTCAAAACGAAAGTAGTCGATAAGGGTCTGCTAACCTCTTTCCTACCTTTTCCCACGGATAGATGATTTCATTAAAATCACCAGCACAAACCCAAGGTAAAGTATTGGAGTAGCTTATTTGTCATAGCTCGTCCCATAAGAGTTAGCGTTGTTGATAAGCTGCAGGAGCATGAATACAGGTAATGCCCATAGTTTTTCCGTCCATCACATCCATGTAAATCATATCAAAAAAGTACAATGTAGACCGAACCATACTTAAGGAGATTTGGTCATTCCAAAAAACTGTCATTCTGCCAGCCAGTCCAACTGGGTTACTTACATGAGATCTGGGAAAATGTAATCAACGCTAAAGTCGTTGAAGCACGACCTCTTGGTTATTTGTTTCTATCAAGAATATAATGTTGGGCTTTTCCTTGACCGTTATGGCCTTAATAGCTTGAACTGTCAGGGGATTGCCCAAACCCTGATAGTTCCAGCTAAGCAACTTCATTTGTGGGTGGGTGACTGTTGAGGGCCAGCCACCATAGCCCACTGTCCTGCTTCCTCTGCTGTGAAGACTGGTCATATTGTAGTTTATCTTGCCATAAATTGGAATCTAGAGATTCATGTATGGTGATTGATATTCATGCCAAATCTGATATAAGACATATCTTAAAAAAGACTATTAAAAAAAAAACTAAGTTTTGCTTAATAGATAAAAGATTTTGATTTTATCTAACTTCACATAAGCCATATAATTATGCCAACAGCGAAAGTTGCACCGTATACAAGATTTTTGTGTCAACCAAAAATAAAGTGAGATCGGACAAACTAAAGATATATGGCATTATAGATTAATCTAGATAATTAAAAAAAAAAATAGATGAGCTAACTATTTTTATGGTTCTTGTAGTTACTCTTACTTTGATATCTATTTATCTCGAACATACAGCTAATCTCAAACAATAGATTCGGAAAGATAATTTCAAGTTAAAGCTTGATTATTGAAAACGTTGAACTGAAATTATACTTAAAGAACATTGAACTTTTGAAAATTCACATATTCTAAACTAAAAATAAAATGAAATTTCCAAATATGTAAATAATTTACAAACTCTTCTTTCTCTAATTTTTCTATTGTAAGTACCTGTTAAATTGAATATTAAGTTCAGAAATTCATGCTGCCTTTTCTTCATTTAATTTAATTTTCAATTTTTCCTCTTTTTGGTATTGTATGCACTTGATAAACACTAAGGCTATGTCTCGAATGGACATTTAAGTGGAAAATTTTAAAATTTCAGGCGTTTTCTCTCCTTTTTCATTCTCCCTTGGTCAAATATAGCACAAATATATGCTAGATATAGCCAAAAATAACTTATAAAAATCAAATATGTTAAAACCCATCATTTCCCTGTGTCGTTCTCCAAAAACAAGTTGGATGTCCTAAATGCCAAAAAAAAAAAAAAAAAAAAAAAAATCAAGATGGTTTGTTTAAGGGCAAATGAGTCACTAGCTTATCCCTGAGATTAAGAATTTAAATCGCGTTGTGAGTGAACCTATAAATAAACTATGTTGTGTTGCTCTACCCAATTATAGCATTTTTAGTATGAAGAGACTTTTCAACTGTTAAAATCTCTCCTATTCTGACTTCCCTGGAGCCTCCGGTAGCACAGCCGAGATAGTGACGGGTTCTCTGTCCCAGCGGGCTGCAACAATATGGATTCATCAATCTTGAAGATTCGAGTCCGAGTAATACAAAATAATTATGACTTCATCCAAATATTTTGGCCGTAGGTGCGAAACGCTTGCAATCGAATCGTTCGGCCGGCCATACTTCTTGTCCCTTTTACCCGTTGAAAAGGTCGCTCGTGGGACACCTCATTGGGCCGCCTTCAATTCATGCTTACGGCTTGAGGCACGGGCTGGAGAGTCAAAAGACGACTTTGACCAGGATGCCCCGCTAATTGGAGCAACTGTCGAAGTCCTCCCGACTATCCTCGTCAAGTCCGACTTCTCCATCTTTACTAATACTTTTGCATATTCTTAACACCCTCTGACCTATACAAGATTCTTTTTATATATATTTTTTCCATCTTTTCTTCTGATCCAATTAAAGAAGAAAGCGTCTATGGATTAAAAAAAGAAAAAGAAAATGCTAAATACATGTTTTCCCTTCTTTCAAATTTCTTTTTCTCTAACAGAGTGTTCTATGCTATAGTCGCGCAGGCTAAGGTATGGCGAAACATTTAGTCTGGCGACAAAGGTTACTATAGTTTAAATCTTACTAGGATTGACAATTGATCTGTCAAACGGTGGGTCAAATCGAAAATAGTCCGACTCAAATGGACTAATTTCCATATAATACAAATTTAGTAAACCATATCCAACTCAACTCGTATTGCTAAAACACTTGTATATATAACCTCATCTAAAAAAACTCATATCCAAACTAAGATAAGAGCGTGGAGTGAGCAAACACAAGATGAAGTGAGGGAGAGAGAGTGAAGAAAGAATCATAGATACGGGTTAGGTCTAAGTAAGTTGTGAATCCATCTAACACTCATATTATTTTAAGTTTTATTATCCTAAACTCATTTATAACTCATCCACTGAATATAATTAACCCATTTAATAACTCAGTCCATCAAGTATGAGTTAAGAAATGGGTGTATGACCCATTTTAACATGTCGATTTGCAATAAGTCATAAAGTTATGACACGTGGATGTCAAGAATGTCTTCCTATGTAGAGAGTTAAATCGAGAAATATATATGAAGCAGCAGAAGGTTTTAAGAGTAAGACTCATCCAAGTTATGTCTACAAATTTAATAAAATGCTTTATTTAAAATAAGGTACAAAAACATCGCATGATTTCTAGTGTAAAGTGACTACTCACTAGCAACAGTAGGCCCAAGCCAATTTGTGAAAGAAGAAGGCAAAAAGGCTTGCAACGATACTAATTTGTGTTGATGACCTAATCATCAATGAAGATAATGAAAACGAGATATATCAAATCGAAGCAAATCTTTCTATACGATTTCAGATGAAAGAGTTTGGAGAACCAAAACACTTCTTAGGACGGTTGAGCAAACCAATGAAGGTTCACAAAAGCATGCACGAGATCTTTTAGAGAAATTTGGGATGAGTCCCCAGAAATGTTTTAGTTTTCCAAATTCTTTAAGCCGCACAAATAGGTCGAATCAGATGGAATTATTGACAAAGAGCCAGCTCATGAAAACCGATAGAACCAATATGGAAAAACACGATGGAGAAAGAGCTTGCTCAGGTTTTTCGTTTATCACCAAACAAAAGAAAATTTTTAAAAATTTTTAATATTATTTTTAAACACCAGTTTTAATTCTAGTTTTAATTTTTCGAAGTGGTGTGGGCGCGACAGCCAGAGCTGTTGCTGCTTTTTATCAAACTCTGCCCTATTTCGTAACAGTAGTGGTTGCTGTCCTATTTTGAGCTGCTTTCTCGGATTCTTCGAATGAACACTTACAAGATCGAAGCTCGGCCCAAAACTAAACTCGCTTCATTTTTTATTTGTAATTTAATGATGGGCAAACAGTTTTATATTATTTTGCACTCTTTTCCTTACGCCTGTCCAACTTAACAATAATGTCGAATTGCATTTAATTTTCAACCTTTGCAGAGCGAGATCCAAGCGTTCCTCATCACTCTCGATCAGCTGCTACAACACGATAAGGATCAAGACCACCTTATGATAGAATCTGATTGTCTGGTGCTGGTGGAAGCTGTCCATGATCCGCATTTGACACCATGGGAGGCAAGAGCTCTACTTGTAGAAGCAGCTGCCAAGGTCTCTTCTTTCCCTAACCTAAGTGTACGACACTGTAGACGAGAGGCCAATTTCGTGACTGATTGGGCCGCTAAGGCCCATTGTAATGGCACCTTACCACCGGACTGGGCTTTGTCCCCTCCCATTTCGCTTCTGGATCTTCTGTTTTCTGAAGCCCATACAACGGGCTGCTCTATTTCTTTAACTTGATTATATAATATTTCCTTTTCCGACCAAAAAAAAAAAAGCTTGCCTTCTCGTAATTTGACATTTTAGCACGAAATATCTGAAACATTCCTAGCCAATACGTGAAATATATGAGATCTTTTTGTGTCCATAGTAGTCTGTAACTTAAAATACTTTCCTTTTCCGATTTCCAGATATTGGGGGATAAAAAGAAAAGGCTAGCTCCAGATGGGCCAGCAGAAGCAGTTTTTCCTCTGTTCAACGCCAGGGAAAATGATAATTTCTAGTGTCAAGACTCATGGTCTAGAAAAGGCATGGATAAGCAAATACTACTTTTTGACAGAGAAAATATATTTTAAAGTGCTAGACTCCGTTATTTTATGAAAAATAAATCATTTGCAAAGTATTTTTCTAAACAAAAATTTTATATCGCTTAGTTAAAAAAGTTTTCATTATCGATAATAATTTTTATCTAAATATTTTCATGGACGATGGGAATATTTTCGTTCATTCATTTTTGTGATAAATATAAACGATCATTTTTAAGAAAAATATTTTCCAAATCATTCATTTTTCACAAAATAAATGAAATATTAATGAGTTTCCTCCAAAAATAAAATGGTTAACTTATATCGAGATGGACTAATGAGAAAGGTCTCCACTGTTACTCCCGATAATTGACCAAACCTAGTTCCAGGAGCTTTTCAGTTACTGTAAGAAGCCGAGTTGCATCCGAATTTCCAAGTCAAAATGAGACTTGGGTTAAGATTTCTGCATCGAGCAAGGATTCGCATTGTCATGCTTACGATCTGTGGAACCAAGGATTGTCTTCATGTATTGTCATGACCTCTAATACCTTAGGCCCTAATGGTACAGGAAAAAAGAAAGTAATCATGACTCGAAGGAATTCCAAAGGAGAGAGGGACACGAATTCTAGACCCTCGGAAGTAAAGAATAACGCTTGTCAAAGAAGCAAAGCAACGCATATCATATGCCCCACTGACTTGCAAATGATGAAAGTTAATAAATTCCATTGGCAACTCTACTTATCTGACTACATTACAAGAAACATTGTCATCATTAGCCGTTTGAAGCTTAGCACAAAAACACTTAAAAAGCTGACCAAATGATCCAATGTAGGATCAGCATATACTCTTTAGCCATGGGGAGGACAAGAATAAAGATGATGCCTTACGCTACATCTTAGCCATTAAAAGGACAACTATTAAAATCGCTCGTGGGGACGCCTCAATCATTGGGCCTTAAATTCATGCTTACGGCTTGAGGCACGAGCTGGAGAGAGTCAAAAGACGACTTTGACCAGGATGCCCCGCTAAGTGGAGCAATTGTCGTTCTCCTCCCAACCATTCTTCTCGAGTCCGACTTCTTTATCTTTACTAATACTTTTGCATCTTCTCAACGCCATCTGGCCCAATTAAAAAAGGAAGCGTTTACGGATTAAAAAGAAAAAAAAAATGTGAAATACATGGTTTCCCTTCTTTCAAGTCTCTTTCTCTCTAACAGCGTGTTCTATGCCACACTCGTGCAAGCTAGAGTATGGCAAAACCTTTAGTCTAGCGGCAAATGTTACTATTGTCTAAATCTTACTAGCACTGGCAATAGACCTGTCAAATGAGTTGGTTAAATCGAAAATGGTCCGACTCAAATATACTTATTTCCATCAATATTCAACTTAACACATATTGCTAAAATACTTCTATATTAAACCTTATCAAGAAAAATCCACATCCAAACTGAGATGAGAGTGCGGAGTGAGTAAACACAGGATGAAGTGAGGGAGAGAGTGAAAAAAGAATCATAAATGTGGATTAGGTCTAAATAAGTTATAAACTCATTTAACACTCATATTATTTTAAGTTTTACCGTCCTAAACTCACTTATGATTCATTTGTTGAATATAATTAACCAATATAATAATTCAGTCAATCAAATATGGGTTAATAAATGGGTGTATGACCCATTTTAACATGTCTAATTGGCAATAAGTCATATAGTTATGACACAGTGATGTGAAGAATGTCTTCCTATGTAGAGAGTTAAATTGACAAATATTTATGAAGCAGTAGAACGATTTTAAGAATAAGACTCATTCAAGTTATTTCTATGAATTCAATAGAACGCTTTATTTAAAACAAGGCATTGGGACATCGCATGATTTTTCATGCAAAGTGACCACTTACTAGCACTAGTAAACCTAAGCCAGTTTGTGAAGGAAGAAGGCAAAAAGCTTTCGATGATACTAATCTATATTGATGACCTAATCATCACTGAAGATGAAGATAATGAAAACGTGATATATCGAATCAGAGCAAATCTCTCTATACGATTTCAAATGAAAGAGTTTGGAGAATCAAAACACTTCCTAGGACTTGAAGTTGAGCAAACCAATGAAGGTTCATACATATATCAATGAAAGCATGCACAATATCTTTAAGAGAAATTTGGAATGAGTCCCAAGAAATGTTTTAGTTCTCTAAATTCCTTAAACTGCACAAATAGGTCGAATTAGATGGAATTACTAACAAATAGCCAACTCATGAAAACCCATAGAACTAATATAGGAAAACACAACGGACAAAGAGCCAGCTCAAGGTTTTTTTTTTTTATTTTTTTTTTTGATGCCCTTGAACCACCGTACAAATCTGCAATGGCGGTGGCGGCGTAAATCGGGGAAAGCACTGGCTAGCGCGAGGGCCACCTCTCACGATACTTCACTTTTTTTTTTTTTTTTGGTTTGTACGATACTCGTGCATAATGGGGGTGCGGAGTTTCGAACCCCTCCCCTCCCAAATGAGGGGGCGAGGCTGCGAACCGACTCAAGTTTTTTGTATGTTGCCACGAAAGAAAACTTTTCCAATTTTTTAGTAGTATTTTAAATACCAGTTTTAATTATAGTTTAATTTTTCGAAGAAGTGGTCTATGTGCGACAACTAGAGCCGTTGCTGCTTTCATCACTCTCTGCCCTATTTCGTAGCAGTAGTGGATGCTGTCCCATTTTGAGCGGCAATCTCAGATTCTTCGAATGAACACTTGGGATACATGACAAACTGAAATTTCTATTCCAAAAATAATTTTTCTTTTTCAAATTTATTTCTCGAATAGAAATCTATTTAGTAAAATTATTTCGTTTTTTTATTATTCCATAAATAGATTTAGAATAGAAATCTAAAATCTAAAAAAAAAAAAAAAAAACTTTTCTTATCGGCCACCCGCCCGCCGCCCAACAATCATTGGCCATCGGTCGCCGCCTCCGCCTCCGCCGTCCACCACCATCCATCGCCCCCAAAAAGGAGAAATTTTGTGTTGTTATTAAACAAAATTCTATTCCGATAATAGAAATTTTGCATCGTTATCAAATACAAATTTTTGCTCAAAAATTCATCAAGAAATAGAAATAAAAAAAAAATCTATTTCTCCTTCACAAATTAATTTTTAGCCAGATAGTTTATCATCCACGCCCTTACAGGATCAAAGTTCGGCCCAAAACTGAACTCGTTCCATCTTTGATTTGTAGCTTAATGATAGGCCGACAGTTTTGTATGATTTTGCATTTTATGTCTGTCCTAACGTAACGACAATGTCGAATTGCATTTATTTCTCAACCTCTGCAATTCGGCTTTCTTTCAAGGCTTGCGTTCTCGCAAATTGACATTTTAGCATGAAATATCTTAAACATTCCTAGCCCATACGTGAAATATATGAGTTTCTTTGTGTCTATAAAAGTCTGTAACTTGAAATACTCTCTTTTACGATTTCCAAATATCAGGGCATAAAAACGAAAAAGCTAGCTCCAGCCTCCGGATGGGCCGGCGGAAGCCTTTTTTTTTTTTTTTTTGAAAGAAAATTTTAATCATTGCTTAAAATAATACATGAGTAAATATATAGACTTTCATGGCAAAACAAATCAAAGCAATACAAAACAAAATAAAATTTTAAAAACAAGGAAAATCAAGAGAGTACCGATAGGGTTAAATATATACTTGTTCCATAAGAATGGATCTATCAAGCAAAATAATTTGCGGCCAATGATTGGATTTCTTATCATCGTCAATTATGAAAATACACCGAAAATTCTTGTCCAATAGCTATAGCATTTTTAGCCGGGCTACGCATCTAAGTTCAACTTCCTCTACACCATCCTCATATGGAGATAACTAAAATAGGTTGAATAAACATAGATCTAACTTTTGGAAGAGTAATTTTCCGTAGTTCAACAAAATGCTTGAGCTCTTGCAATAATCATTGAAACTAAAGGTGTAGATCATGTACATGGACAGGCACAAGGTATCAATTCCCATAAACATTATTAAACTCCCAGATCTAAATTGGGAGAGGGGAACATCTAGGTCCAGAGCTAGATTAAGAAAGTTCAAACTCTCAAATTTAGAATTAGAGCGGGTAAAGAAAGAAAACATAACGAAAGTGAAAATGATGATTTCTAGTGTCCAGGTCTAGAAAAGGCATGGATAAGCAAATACTTTGTAATGAAGAAAATATAATGAAAGTCTCAAGGAGTTTCGTCCAAAATAAAGTGGTTAACTTAGATGCGAGATAGATTAAAGAGAAATGTCTCCACCGTTACACTCATATTGTATCTTTCAATCAAACAGGTAGATGCTTTTTTGAGCCACCCTACTTTCAGGAGCTTTTCAGTTACTGTACAAAAAGCCAAGTTACATCGGAATTTCAAAGTCGAAACAAGACTAGGATTAAGATTTCAACATCGAACAAGGATTCCCATTGTCAAGCTTACAATCTGTGGAACCTAGGATTGTCTTCACGTATTGTCATATGACCTCTTATCCCTCGGGCCCCAATGGTACAAGAAAAAAAAATGAGGTAATCCTAACTTGACGGAATTCAAAAGGAACGGGACACGAAACCTAGAGGCTAGGAAGTAAAGAATAATGCTTGTCAAAGAAGCAAAGCAACGCATATTATATGGCCCGCTGTCTTGCATATGATGAGAGTTAATAATTCCATTGCCCACAAACAAGGCCTTAGCAACTCTAGTTAGCTGACCACATTATGAAACAGGGTGTCATAATTAGCCGTTAGAAGCTTAGCACAAAAACACTTAGAAAGCTGACCAAATAATCCATTGTAGGATCAGCATATGCCATTTAGCCACGGGGAGGACCAGCATAAAGATGATGCCTTACTCATGCTACATCTTAGCAATGCGACTGGACCGAACCAAGGCCAATGGTCAGGTCAAAACCAGCCCGGCAAAACAGGGACTAGAAGCTAAAAAGTGATACTGGTGTCAAGGAGGGGGCCTAACTTGCGAAAACCTCTCTTCCAAGACCCAGTAATAACTGAAATTAACAGTGGAAAATTGAGACAACAAGACTACACAAATCAATTTACAAAGACAAATCACACAGCAACCAAACCATGCTCAATGGAGTATGTCCTTCGACCGCTGGTCAGTCAAAGCTAGACGAGCGACTCCATCTGCTTTGCAAGTATTCCTCCGATGACATGCTTTGATCCGTGCTGCTAACAGAGAGAGAATCATCCTCCAAATCTTGAAATGCAAGATTCAAATGTGATTGGATGCTAACAGGAGAGTCTTCCCCGTCCATTTCATCAAGTTCTTCTGAGGAATTAATTTGTTGCCTTGCCCACTCACGTACTTCCTCGTCACCTTGTAGGAGCTTCAGGATCTGCAATTAATTTAAACCCCAATTAGGAAATTGTCGTCAATACATTGAAGAAAAGGTGGGGGTCACAGTAGAACAATAACCGTGCTTACAAGGCTTATTTGAGGTCGAAATCTGGATGAACGTCTGATACAAAGGGTTGCCGCCAAAACCATTCTGCCAATCTGTTCAGGGTCATAATCACGGTCCAAGCTTGGATCAAGCAACTGTGATACCTTCCCAGCCTTCAAAATAGGCTTTGCCTGCATGTCATAAACAATCCTCCACTCATATAATTGCTACCGGTGGGCATTTTCATAAAAAGCACTGCAAATATAATATATCCTTTCCGCCACAGCACTCAGCAAAGGATATGTTGCACATATTCATATTAACAACATGCCATTCCACAAATGTCAACGTGTCATCAAATAAGGGCCCGATGTGGAAGTTCAATTTTTCCAGTACCAAAATACTGGCCTGCTTATATAAATGTCAGTATAAAAGTGCTCCAATCCGTTCATGCTTTATAGTAATAACTCAAGGCTTCAAACATATTTTCCCATATACAATCATAATGACTTTAATGCAAAGCAGCTTGTGTATGTACGTGTCTTGTCCAACATTTGGACCATAACAACTTACCCACATGACCAGGCTTTCCTGACCTTTTGGACATTCACCATCAATTGGCCTTCTACCAGAGATCAACTCAAGGATTACGACACCAAATGCATAAACATCTATGAGGTCACTCACTTTGCCGTGCATGAAGTACTCTGGAGCCAAATAACTGCCATAGAAGCATATGTTAGCAACGTGTGGAAGCATGACTAAAGTTGCAGGTATTGTGGTAACAAAAACTGACAAAGGAACTGCTGAAGCTGGATAGAGGACATAATACACACCCAAAAGTTCCTGCAACATCATTGCTGATTACTTGGGTAGAAAGATCTGGAACCCTAATGGCCATTCCAAAATCTGACAACTGAAAGGCCAAAGCAGACATTAGCAAGGACAACAATACAAAATAGGACAGAATGAAGAAGTCTGCTTCCAGCACCTGAGGCTCAAAATCATCAGAAAGAAGAATGTTTGATGATTTCACATCTTTGTGAATTATTGGTTGACCACAGCCATTATGCATATAGTCCAGAGCCTCAGCCACACCAACAGCCACCTTGTACCTCTCTCGCCAACCAAATGCATGCAGATCCTTCTTATTGCCTTAAAACAAGACACAGCCAGCAGTCAAGAAAAGTTGCTAAGGTGAAATTTTGTAACTGATGGAAGGATCAGATACATACCATGGAGGTTCTCTTCTAAGCTTCCTCTGTGTACAAAATCATAGACCAGAATAAATTTGTTGCTCTCAAAGCAAAATCCAAATAAGGATACTATGTTGTTGTGATGCAAATCAGTAATGATATCAATCTCTGAGACAAAATCTTTCACTACACCATCAGATGCCTTCAGCATTTTCACTGCCAGCTCCTTGCCATCAGGAAGACATCCTCTATAGACTTTACTACAACCGCCTTTGCCAACCATATTCTCTGAAATCAAGAAAGTAGGTCAATCCACGGCTCACAATTTGAACACATTAAATCTTGCGCAGTATTTTATTATTTGGGGAAAGAAGTACCTGGAATGAAGTTAGAGGTCGCCACCAGAAGCTCCTCATAGTTAAACAATCTACAAGTAGACGAATATTTCTCATGAAGGCCCACAAGTTCTTCAGGAAACTCTTTAGAGCTACTGCAAGGGGAAGGAGGACTGGCAGCTGCCTCCCCAACTAGTACAATTGCTCCATTCTCTCCATCCAAATTGCAAGTATGATTTCGAGCAGAACAGCTCTGCTTTTGATCTGGATGGACTACAGCAGAAGAATGTGTGGTTGATCGTCTCAATACCCGTTGAACAGGCATCTTTTTGCCACCAGATTCCTCTATACGCTGCCCTCCTAATAATATGCGCCGAACGAACATCCATCCAGTTTTGAGGCCATGTGGAGAACTAGACCTTGAAACTGCTTCATTTGGTTGAAACGGCACCAAAGCCATCGAATTGTCGACGCCCGTGTCTCTATCTCCAATAGCTTCTACAGCTGAATTTGCAGAGTTTTGTTCAGAGGCGTTCTTCTCACAACCAAAATTACACTCCTGCAAACAACAGCGACTACTTTGATCGTCTTTATCGGATATCTTCCTGCTCAGCGACATCTGACTCACAGGACCATAACACTTGCGCTGGTTATTATCTGTTTCAAGACATGCGGAAGTTACCGAATGTATCAGCATCCCAATCAACCACTAGATCAAGAGCAAATAACAGGGGAAAGTGAAGGAAAATTCACACCTTGTCTGCATTGTGCATCTGTTACTGCATCTCTCTTGAATATGAATTTGCCATTGTCCACAGCGAAAACCCAGAAACTCTTGGGCAAATTCCTCGCGCAGTACTTAGCAACCGACGCCGGTGACCGGATAGTATGATTACTCTTGGAGGTTCCGACGACCACCTTAGCCGAAGGGTACGATTTCGCTTCCTGTACCAAAACTTTCCTCACCGACGGTCCTCTACATACCTTAAGTTTCAAATCCACCTACAAAAATAGGGGGAAGAAAACGTAAAACCAAAGCAGTGAAAAAGCACTCTCACAGTCCAAAGCGACCGCGATATCTTAGCATTACACAAAGCAAAGCAGAGAGACCCAAAACCAAGCTCTCACTTTCCAAGCCCCCAAGCAGAACAAGCAGACAAACTGAGCAAGATTTTCCTCGAATTCGAACGGAAATGGAAACTGTACCTGCTTCAAGTGGCAGAAACCTTCGTACACCGCCAGCACGGAATCGAACGCCTTCACCAGAGAGAGAAACGACGCCGTCCCTGCTTCCGAAACACCGCACACCGCCGTAAGAAGTCAAAGCAAACTCACAGAGACAGAGATAGAGAGAGAGTGTGTGAGAGAGAGAGAGAGGACGGAGGGAGAAGCCGTACCAATGGAGGATGTATCCTCGATGACGTGCAGAGCGACGACGCGATCGCCGGGCTGAGCCGCCTTGACCAGAGCCCAGGTGAGCAGTTCCCGGCTCGCCGCGTCCATCCTCACTCCGACGACCACCACCGCCGGCGACTCCCCAGCGGCGGCGGCGGGGCCGCCCTCCTCGGTCAACTGCATCTCCCCTTCGCGCCACCACCACCACCAGCACCGGCCGCCGTCGTCTCCGCCGCGCTTTCCTCTTCCTCTCTCTCTCTCTCTCTCTCTCTCTGTTCTCTCTTTCTCTTTCTCTCTCTTATTGTCGCTGGCTCTGACACTTTGCAGTCCGCCGGTTGTGCGCCTCGGGGAAAGTGAAAGGCGAATCTTCCGTCACGTTTTTAAGACGGGGAGAGCTGTTAACTGCCTCCCCGGGCGGCGATCCGGTGCTTCGCGCGTGTAAATCCCCGCGGTGCGCCCGCGGTGGGATTTCCGTACGGTTAACGGCGTGTGGCGTCGAAGGCAAACCGGGCTGATCTTGACCGTTAAGTCCGGTCGGGTTCGGTCGGGACATTGACCGCTCGGATGGATTGTCGAGGCGCTTAGGTGTGGGGTCCAGCCGGACCAGCAAGAGCAGCAAGCATAGCAATGATCGAATTTAGGAATTTCGTGAACTTTAATGTTGTTGTGATTTATTGCATATCCAATTTTCGGGGTGCATAATCTGATTTTTCCCCCTTACGATTCGTCGGTAAATTTGTTTACATGCTCGAATTTCAATTCAGATATTGATTGTAGTGCTCTGATTTCATTTCACTTTTTAATAAGATTATATATTCTTATGAGCGTTAGTGACATTTATTTAAGATGCGAAAATTACTCAGATTTTATTTGCTGCATGACGTAGGAATAGAAATTAATTTATGGGGTCTAAGACTAAAATTGCAGTAAACCAATGTAAGATCAAGAGAAGGAGATCATACTCAGATTTCCCTCCTCGCGAACCATAGTTTTGATTAATTGACTGATTGTAAATTAATGTTGTAATTAATGTGAGGGCTCTTTTTTCGACGACAACCGGTGAAAAAGGAAAATGACAGCTTTCATCGATTTAATTAATGTATAAGCCCATGATTATTAGCCAAAAGTTTAATGATTAACAAAGGAGGGATCTTTGACAGCTTTGTGCTCCCTTTGCTTTCCCAACAAAGCCTCAGCCAATTCACCTACCAAGTTTTTTTATAAAAAAAAAAAAAAAAAAAAAAGGACCAATTAATTAAAGTAACTTATTTAATTAATTACCCCATCGTGTGGTCTTTATTCTTAAAAATCACTGAGATATGATTGTCTACCTAAAAACAAAAGGCAGAAATTGACCCAAAAGTAATCCTGGAGCAAAAAGTGGTCCAATTGAGATAATGTTGTGAATCAATGGCCAGCATTTGGAGGGTCACATGGTCAAAGTGATTTCTCTAGACCCAAACCCATTTTCTTTGCTCCCTTCGATTCCTTGCCTCGGCTACACCAATATTCTCCCTTTTGTATATGTGCTTAAAGCGCTTTTCAAGTTACCTAATCCCCCCATCTTTGCAAAGGCAAAAGGACAAAGATGCTTTGGCATGATATTGCACTTTGGACATAATCATGACAAGGTGTGGCTTTCATGTAAAGCTTCCCCCTTATTCTCTTTGCCTAGTTATTCTCTTTGCTTTGTAAAGCTATCCATATTAAATTAACAATCGCTAGTTTGCAACATTAGTGAATCAAGATGATGAACTCACCTTAATCGACTACCGTGATTTTCGTTCGACAAGTTATGCATTTAAGTTCACCATAATCACCCTTTCCCGAAATTTTCTATCAATTTGTCTTTCCATTCGGCCCGATGGACATCATAGAAATCAAACATAAACAATTATGCATAGATGGGTTTTTTTTTCTTTAATTTACTTTTTCTACTCTTTGTATCTCAATTTCTCCTCTCGCCCACATGCACCTTCCTACTTATCGTGCAAACAAGCACATCGAGATTTCCTTTTCATTGAAGGGTTGATCAATAAACCTTAATGTCTTCACTTTAGGATGGTAAGTTGAGTCAAATGTTTGAAAAGAAAATGGTCTCAAAGTTACCCATTAACTATAAATGCTTCTATAATCAATCTATAGCCATACCGTGTAAGCTGATCATGACAAAAATGTCCAAAAAAGCAGGTTGCATTTCCCACCAAACTAAAGAATTCTTTTTTACAAGATTTTTTTTCATAGCCTATAATACACAATGGGTCATGGAAAATGTTCAAACCCACCTCAATCCTCCTACAACAACCCAGTTATAAAGTTTTTGCTCGATCCTTTTATTTCGTGTCTTTGACTATCCAAATCAAGTCAAAACAACCGATTTCCTCATTGTCTCCCTAATAAAGAAAAATAAAAGGTCATAACAACCAATATAAATTAGAAAAATAAAAGGGAACGAGGGCATGAGGTAAGCCAAGGATTATCCAAAAGTCAACAAAGCATAGAGGCTTAGAGAAATCAACTCTTCATTAACGTTATTTTTAAATGGGAATTATGAAGTCTATGTCCTCAACAAGCTTCACCGGACTAAAATTACCTATTGATCCCATCAAATTTAGGTTGTTCATGTTGCAATAAGGCGATTTACAGGTCAAATATAGGCCTAATTCCCTACTAAACCCCAAACTTTAAGGTACAATCCTAATTTTGTCCCGAACTTTTTTGTCTTAAAAAAATTAAACTTTTGATTCAGTCTCAATTCCATGCCCCATTTTTTTTGGGTAAAAAAAAAAAACTCAAACTATAGGTTTGGTCCCAAATTTGCCCAAGACTATTTTTTGTCTAAAAAAATTACCAACTTTAATGCTAGTCCCATACATGCTTTTAACTTTTTGTTTGTCTAAAAAAATATCACTTACTTTCAACCTAGTTTTGAATCTACCTCTATTAACCTTTCGTTCAAAAATTGACATTAACTACTTGATGTGATATTTTCACATCAGTAACTAATCAATATCAACAAGGTGAAGTGGAAAATTATCTCTAGAGTGAAATCATTCTTTCATAAGAAAATTAGGAACGACTAATAGTGATTTTTGGACAAAAGGAACAAATTTGAGACTAGAGTTAAAAGTTCATAATAGATTTGAGACTAAACTTAAAGTTGGTTTTTTTTTAGACAAAAAAAGTTTGGCATAGATTTGACTAGGCTCAAAATTAGAGTTTTTGTTTTAGACAAAACAAAAAAACCTAGAGATTGAATTAATACTGAACCTCAAGTTGAGAGCTCTTTCTTAGAGAATTCAGCCGTCACATATGAAGTCATCTCCATGCCTTGTCGAGCCGGCCCCTTGTTGGTGTCTACCGGATGGGTATTGGGGAAAAGACTTGAGATAGAAATAATACTAAACCTAGAGTTGAGAATTCTTTTTAGAAAATCGACCGTCACATATGAAATCATCTCTACGCTTTGGCGAGCCAGCCACTCGTTGGTGTCTACCGGGCGGGGACTGGCGAAAGAAGTACGTATTGACTTCAAGATGGCAAGAGGCGTGGGAATTCGGCCTGCGGAAAGGGGAAGAACTAATAATGTATTTATATGCTCGTAGTTCTTCCTTTCTCCTTTCGAAAATATGAAAATTTATACACATGATGCCTTGATTGCGACCGGGGAAGTTGTCAAAAAATTTGGGCGGTTTGTCCTCTCGCCAGTTGCCCAAGTTGCCATGACCACACACGTGTGCACGTGCGTGTACGGGCTTGTTGCATGCTTGCTGACGTGGGCCCCTTTCTAGCCAGATATTGAGTAGTGCAATAGATTATGAACATTATTGCCTCTCATGGGTCGTCAGGATCATGTTAATCGAGATACATTAGTACTATAATTAGGTTAGATCTATCGGGTAAGATTTAACCAATAAAGTTCCACATGATCACGCCGAGAAATATTTGTACGAGATCCATCTTGTCATCACATTGATAGAGATGCTCATGCTCCCCAGCAATTTAGGTGTTGTTTGGTAACGTGCCAAATAGTGTCTATTTTGATTTTTTTGTTCTCTAATCGCCGGGACGAAAATCGCGTTTGCAGTAAAATTTTTATTCCGAGGAACAGATTGGGAAGAGAATTGAGAATAAAAAAAAAATATGATTCTTTGTCCGAGAATTAAAAAAAGAATCAAAACA
Source organism: Eucalyptus cloeziana (assembly GCA_014182715.1). Classification (NCBI taxonomy): domain Eukaryota; kingdom Viridiplantae; phylum Streptophyta; class Magnoliopsida; order Myrtales; family Myrtaceae; genus Eucalyptus; species Eucalyptus cloeziana. The sequence continues at coordinate 1,407,925 of CM024642.1, read as the reverse complement.
AAAACTTTCATTCTTCCCTTTCGTCATCCCACGATTGTCGTCCACCACCACTTGCCGCCGCCCGCCGCCCGCCGCCGCCGTCCACCACTATCCGCCGCCGCCCGCCGGTCGCCGGTCCGGCGAGCTCGTCGCTGAGGCTCGCCAGGCCAAGGCGAGGTCCGGCGAGCTCGCCGAAGGCAAGCCCAACCACTCGCGAGGCTAGCCCATTGCCCGGATCCGGCGAGGCCACCGCCGGGCCGGGCGAGGCTTGCCTAGCCACCGGCGAGGCTCGCCCGGCCACCGGCGAGGCTCGCCCGGCCACCGGCGAGGCTCGCCCGAGCCTCGCCCGAGGGCCGGCTTGGCCACCGGCGAGGGCCGGGCGAGCCTCGCCTGGGCCGACGACACGAGGCTCGGCCGATGAGGGCCGACCCTCGCCGAGGAGGGCGATCGCCGGTCCAAAGAACCGGCCACATGAAGAAGAAGAATAATAGGAGAAAAGGGAAAAAAAAAAAAGAAAAAAAGTAAAAAAATTATTTAAAAATCAAAAGAAATTAATTTGGAACAGAAATCAATTAGACGGTATCAAACGCAATTTTATTCCGAATCAAAAATTTTGGACAAGCTTACCAAACGCGTTTTTTACTCGGAATCGCCTCTCGGGAACATAATAAAAAATAATCATTTCTAGTCGAAAATCGGTTCAGGACGTAATCGTTACCAAACGCGCCCTTACATAAACAACTAGTAATGACATGGGTATTATTGAACTCTTTTGTCATAAGGGAGTTGTGTGTGTAAAATGATCAGCTAGTTTAGTATGTAAATGTTACATGTGTGTATATCAACGGAGGAGATTGCATTTGATCGTCTTGACTTTTTTCTCTGATAAGATTGGATTAAATAAAAGTAAGAGGAAATTTATTATAAATTATATAGTACTTGGTAGATGTCCGAAATGCTATGGAATATCAATAGATATTATCTATTGGACCATGGCGTCGACAGGCAACGAACTGTGGCATATGTGAGAAGGTAAAATCTATTCTATCTGGAATTATCGTATGTCAATCGAACCAAATTGATGGGAAGACAAGAGCTATTTTATCCCGAGTTTTCAAGATTTCGGAGTTCAGAATTAAGATCTTCCGCATTTGTGCTTAACGTTTTGTAGTGTGAATGTTGTCCAAAACCTGGCTAATAGAAAAGCATTATACAAAATTAAAACCACGAGGGAAGAAGAAAACAAAACCGACCTGCAGTTTTGTTTCCTCATTGTTCTCAGCTTTGTCCCCTGCACGTTGACGAGATTTCCATTTTTTTAATGCATTTTTTCTTTGAAGTTTTCTGTTTCTTAGTGAAGTGAAATTAATCTTTGAAAGAAATCAACGACGACTATAAACGTGTCCATTTCGGAAGAATGACTTGTTGAAATCAATTTCACTTTAAATCACACTTACAAGATCGCAAGTTATCATGTACGCGTGGCAAAAAATTAAGACGATAAAGGAGCGCTCATTTCACGGGTGAGCAACAGGTCTAATTCGATCTGGAAATTTAACCAAACAGACTAGTCAAGGCCAATTCTAGGGAGAATCAATTCGGTTCTCGATTCTACAAATTTAAATTGGCTAGTACTGATTCGGTTCTTGATTGCAAGATTGGAATCCCTGGTTCTAATTTGAAACCGGTTCAACCAATTCGATTCCTAAGTTGCACTGATTTTGAAACCTCCATTAGAAAGACTTTAATGAATTAAAAACATGGTCTTCAACATGAAGAAACCACGACATAACAATATTACCAATGAGTATTTTTGTAATAAAACATTTGCAGCTTGCATATTTAATTATAAGATTTGGTTTTGTTACCAAAGAATATGTAATGGCCTTGGAAATGGACCGAAACCGGTCGATTCAAGAACCAGCGGTTCCGAAACCAACCGGTTCGATTCTTAATTTGCAAAAAGATTGGAGTCGGGATCACGGCTCCCGGTAAGGCGGATTCACCCTCGACTATTTCTGGGAAATGCAAAACCTTTTGTATTCGACGATATCCATAGACTATTTTTGGTCAAAGACTCCATCATTTCATATTAGTGCTTTGTAAAAGCATATGGCATCGACTCATGCACAGGAAAAGGCACTTTGCATGCAACACGATGGCATGGAAAGGGCATATTGAATATTTTCCTTCTTCCTTTATTCTTTTGGTTTCTACCAAATTTCCAATTGATAAACACAAAGTTTATATCCTTGTTATTCTCAGCTCTGTCCAGCTCATCGAGTGTCCTCTATTTCATCTTTTAGCATAAACCGGCCTTCATGGTGGTGTCTCTCATGCGGTACCCGGTGATGCTGTCATTGGAGGCAGTGATGGGGTGGCAAGGCAGCATTGATCTTGGTTGTGCAATATCCTAATTATACCCTTCTTCTAGGTGGGGTATTTTCTTTACATCAAGATTATATCCAAACAACATCCTCACATATCCGGATTTTGCATCGTCTCAACACGTGGGAGATGGTAAATATATATTCTATCTAGAATTATCGTATGTCAATCGAACCAAAAGACGGGAAGACAAAAGCTATTCTATCCCAAGTTTTTGAGATTTTGGAGTTCAGAATCAAATTCTTCCGCATTTTGTACTTAACGTTTTGTAGTGTGAATATTGTCCAAAACCTGGCTAATAGAAAAGCATTATACAAAATTATAACCAAGAGGAAAGAAGAAAACAAAAACGACCTGCAGTTTTGTTTCCTCATTGTTCTCAGCTTTGTCCCCTGCACGTTGACCAGATTTCCATTTTTTTTAATGCATTTTTTCTTTAAAGTTTTCTGTTTCTTAGTGAAGTGAAATTCATCTTTGCAAGAAACCAACGACGACTATAAACGTGTCTATAAACGTGTCCATTTCGGAAGAATGACGTGTTGAAATCAATTTCACTTTAAATCACACTTAGAAGATTGCAAGTTATCATGTACGCGTGGCAAAAACTTAAGATGATAAAGGAAAATTCAATTCAAGGGTGAGCAACAGGTCTCATTCAATTTGGAAATTTAACCAAACCAACTAGTTCAAGGCCAGTTCTAGGGAGAATCGATTTGGTTCTCAATTCTATGAATTAAAATTGGCTGATACTAATTCGATTCTCGATTGTAAGACTGGAACCCCTAGTTCTAATTAGAAACCAGTTCAACCAATCCAATTCCTAAGTTGAATTGATTTTCAAATCTCCATTAAAAAGAAATTTGTTTTTTAACATTCATTAAGAATTAAAAACATGGCCTTCAACATGAAGAAGCCACACCATAACAACTTCACTAGTAAGTATCTTTGTAATGGAATTTTTGCAGCTTGCATATTTAATTATAAGATTTGGTTTTTTTACCAAAGAATATGTAATGGTCTTGGAAACGGACTGAAACCGGTCGATTCAAGAATCGGCAGTTTCGAAATCAACCGGTTCGATTCTTGATTTGCAAAAAGATTGGAGTCGGGATCATAGGGTCGGTTCCCGATAAGTGGATTCCCCCTCAATTATTTATGGGGAAATGCAAAACCTTTTGTATTCGACGATTCTCATAGACAATTTTTGGTCAAAGATTTCCTATAGTGCTTTGAAGAAGCATAAGCCGTCGACTCGTGCACAGGAAAAGGCACTTTGCATGCAACACGATGGCGCGAAAGGGCATCAGCACAGTATCATCCTCGAGGTGCGCGAAGAGCGAACGGGATTTCTTGAATATTTTCCTTCTCTCTTTTTCTTTTTCTTTTTCTTTTGGTTTCCACCAAATTTCCAATTGATAAACACAAAGTTTATATCCTTGTTATTCTCAGCTCTGTCTAGCTCATCGAGTGTCCTCTATTACATCTTTTAGCATAAAATAAGGAATAATTTGTACCCCAATATCTATGCCCTTTTTTATATTTCATATAATTAAGCTATGGTCCATAAGGAAAATTTTATATCAAACTAACTTCTATTCAAGAATTTCATGCAAAGAACGCATGTATGTATCTACCTCCACTTGTCATCACCTTATGCGAGACAATCAAGTGATTTTTTTTGTATTTTTAATTTAATTTGTGAGACTGAAATAAGTGATGACACTTTTAAGAATTCATGAGAAATCAATAAATATATAGAAAGAAAATTAAATATAGTAATTTTTAATTAATTAAGAGAGTCATGAAGGGGGCGCATCTTCTTTTGCTAAAGCGAAAGAGCTCATACGATTGAAATTGTCAAAGGAACCAAACCCACTATAAAACCATTCGAGTAAAAGATGTTAATTAGCACTCGACATCCCCCATACCGGCCGAATCCAATCCAAATTTGTCTTGCTTCCGTATTGAGCCATTCGATTTCAATAAGTGAATTCTCAAGCTCGACCACGGAAAGATTTTGGGTTTATGGCAAAAAGAAGGAAGAGACTCTCAATCTCAACCAACCCATATTCAAAATGTCACGTAATATAAATCTGATTCGCACGACTATTACAAATCGATTGTCATGATTGATTTTACGACCTATTCGATCAACGCCTCAAAAACAAAATCGAGTCCTAAGTAAGTATGCTTAATAATTCTGCGAACGATTCTTGTTAACATGATCTCGAATTACACGTATTTTATTGCGTTTTCGGGGTCACTCATCTGACGTCGATACGTACGAGGAAATTATACGACTTTTAGCGAAAGGAAAGGGTGGTTGCCAACAAGAGTCATTTGGAGTTTGACGGTGCAGAGAAGACCACCGCCTGATTTTTTAATGGGAGAGATGTTAGAAAAGAAGGGCACGTTCTCTCTCGATGAACCCGCACATGGTTCTTTTACATGGCTCGGTCCGCTGCACGTCCCCACGATCCCCGCGCCCGCACGTGCTCGGCCCTTTTTGTAGGGGAAGGGGTGGGGCATAGAGACACACACCCCAAAAAAAAAGAAAATTCGTGTATGTTCGTTAGGTGAAAGAATGAATAAATTAAAAATATTTTCCTAAAATAATCCCTCTTATCTTTGATAGTATGAATGAATAAAAAAATATTGTCATCATTTACGAAAATATTTAAATATAAATTATCGCCGATAATGAAGATATTTTCCATCAATTAATCATTTTAAGCAATATAAATGATTATTTTTAGAAAATTATTTTTTAAAATTATTCATTTTTCAAGGAATAAATTAAGCCTTCTTTCTTTAGCTAGCTCCGGTGACATGGATCCATTTGCTATTGGCCAATATCCAATTTGGTCGTTGAGATAAAGAAATATGGGGAATTGAAAATTTAAGAATTTAACTATATCAGGTGAAGCTAATGAAGAGTACATGAATCTATTCATATACTCTATTAGATGACTATCTAAGGTGATCGTGAATCAGGTATGGTCAATCAAGATATTGCACAATTTAGGATATGTAGAATCTCCAAGATATAATCAAGATATGCACGAAAGATATAAGAAATATTCTAAATATCTCTAACAATATTATATGACTTGAATTAATTTAGTCAAGTCACCCAAGGAACCTATACTTGCTTCAATAGCCACATCCATTTACTTATTTATTTACATTGAAAAAGAGACTAAATAGCCATTGTTGTTAAACGAAAAAGAGTTAACACCCAAAAAAAAACTCCAAAGTGGTAAATATATGACAAATACACTTCAAATTAATTTTGTAACCACAAAAAATTCTAAATGGGTACACTTGTGACGAATCTACTCAAAACTAATTTTTTTACCACAAAATCCCAAATTGGTACATCCATGATAAATTAACCAAAAACTAATTTTTTAACCATAAAAAATCCCAAACTCGTATACTTATGACAATTTTACTCTCTATGACTTCTATTAAATTTGCTGATGTGGATGACATATAACAACATGTTAAAGTGACTTGGCAAGTCCACTTGAAAATTCATTAGGGTCAATACCATGAAAAATCCCAAAATTTGTCATAGGTGTACTTTTAAATTTATCACATAAATATCATTAAATTTGTTATAGGCGTAACAGTTAGAGATTTATTGTGATGTTTACCCTATGGATTTCCACGTGACTTGCTACTCACCATATCACAAAGGTCAGCAAATTTAATGTTTAAATTTGACGGAAGTTAACGTAGTGTAAATTTGTTAAGTTTGGGATTTTTTGTAGTTTAAAAATCAATTTGGGATAAATTTATCACGGGTATACCAGTTTAAGGTCTTTATGGTCAAAAAATTAGTTTAAGTTATATTTGTCACGGGTATACTAGTTTTGGATTTTTCAGGTATTAACCTAATAAAAAATTGCTTGTGACATTCTAATCAATGCCCTTTCACGAATTTAGTCACTAAGCAACACAAATGTCAATGAGGCTAATTCCATGTAAATCAATTTTCTTCACTAATCCCTTTTTAAACTCAATTTCTCCACTAACCCCTCTCTCATAATAAGTAATCCCACACAAAAATTGATTTTCTTCATTAATCCCTCGTTAAACTCAATTTTTATAACGATCTTTTATGATAGTAAACGAAGGCATGGTTTTGCTCTGATACAAACTTTGTGAGATTATTACTATTGATTATTTGGGAAGTTTAAATTATTAGATAATTAGTGGTCTGTTATGTAAGTGCTTTTAACACTTCTCTCTTGCTATCTACCTGTTCATGTCGCATCATTGGATTAGTTTTTTCAAAGTGGGACCATGGCTCACTGCAGCCACCAGAGCTGACCTTATCACGAATCATCACGTTAATCTCAAAATAGGGGGCGCACCGTGCATGTGATGAGTCGGCTGTGATTAGACTAATTACATGCAATGTCGTTGAGACATCGTTATCTTGCCGATGTATCTTTGTCCCTTTTGCCTAGACTCATCCCAGACGGAACTTAAAAAGGATCTTTGTTTCATGCCATTTATGCTGGTCTAGGGCTCATAATTCCTGGCACTGGAGCCAATTTCATAGATTAGGTTCTCAATTCAGGTTCCTAAATTCGAAATCCGTCCGGATTAATTGAAAGGCACATTGATGGTCAATTCTTAGTTTCATCGATTAAGAGATCGATAAAAACATCAGATCATTGAGCTAGCAGGTTGGTCTGATTGGCTAGGATATCGAGGGCCGATTTCCGGCTCGAAGGCTCAAGATCACTTTATTTAGATTCCATTGGCGGCTCACAAACTATAATGAGTCGAGAACTGCCTAACAAGTGAAAAAGTTTCACAATACAATTGTAGCACAAAACAACTACAATAAAACCGTGTTTATATCAAACATATGCCTAAATTTTGATAAAGTCGATAGATGACTTGTCGTATTGATATCTTGTTTGGTGAAGCAAGGAGTTTGGGTCTCCCGGCATTAGGGGGATTTGATAAGAGTGAAAATTAGATTATGAATCGAGTCATTATAATTTTGGAGGTAACGTGTCACTTTTTTATAAATCGAGTGTTATTCAACGCACATGAAATGGGTTATTGAAAAAGTGGTTTTAATTTTTTTTTTTAAAGGAGAATTAGTAAGAAAGTGGTCCAACTTTTCTTTTTTTGGGGCGAAAAAGGGGGTCCAACTTCGGATTTTTAAGCATGGTCCGATCGCACGCAATGCAGGAGGGGCTCCTACTTTGGAATTTGGGAAGTTGTCGTTGGATTCGTGCGTACGGATGAAGGAGCTCCTTCCCTCTCGACCGTTGGATGGCGCTTCTTTTGCGCGGATCCGATCTTCAGATTTTTGCGGGCCATTCGCGCGGGTCCCACCTAACTACTCTCCCACTATCTTCGTGTCGCAGGCGTGAGATTTTTGCTATAGAAACAAACAAAAGAAATCTGTAGTAAAAAGACAATAACGTGGCAAGTATCTATGTTTGTATATATTTAATAATCTTTTCCTTTTGGGCCCCCCAAAAAGAAAAAACAAATATTTTTTAATTCATCCTTGTCTGAAATTGGTTTCAACGGGTCACGGGGTTCCATTTTTTTTTTCTTTTTTCCTTTTGGAAATTAGATCTATGATTTCCCTTGCAGAAATACTTTTTGTACCACTGCTTTTTTTCTTCCTTTTTCTAGATTTGATGATATTAAGATACAGGATTGAATGGCTCCGTACAAATGAAGAATAGGATTCTTTCCTAAAAGTAATACCAAGTACGTGGTAAATGTGTATTTTTTTTTATATTAATCTCCAATTTAATAAAAATCTGAAATATTATTACTGTGGAGAACTATTACATGACAAGACATTAGACTCAGTATCAATTTAATAAATATTTAGTTTTTTTTTTGGCTGTTCCCTTTGGAATCAAAGAGTGCCATCATCGGCCATCCCAATCGCAAGGAGTTTGCATATGGAGGGCAATACATAAATGCTCAAAATTGACTACACCAAGATAATTACTCAACCATGTGGGCGCTATAACTTTTAGTTGACATCGACCCATTGAAGTAAACATCTTCCCCAAGCCTCCTTTTATGGCAAACATTGCTTTCAAATTGGAATTTTTTGAAGTTCAATATACTCTATCGTTAATATATTTTTTATTTACGTGTATTGATGGTAATTAAATATGATTGAGACACTAACGGAAGAATCTCCTGAGATAAAACTCCAAAATTTTTCTTTTTTTGGAAAAGACCAAATTCTTCTAGGACATGAAAGATTTTGATTCCGCGCAAACTTTTAACACAAGAGGATTCTTGGGCGCGTGATAAAATTTTTGTTAAAATTGATATTTCAATTTTTATTCCCCGGATAAGTTTACGAAGAAAAACTGTTTGATAACGACTCAAAATTTCTATTTCAACATAAATCCATTCGATAACGAGAATAAAATTTTTATTTCTAGGAATATAAGTTGATTAAATAACAATATAGAAAATCCTCAAATATAAAATAATAGTCGAAATAATACTAATACATTATAAAAGTTGAAAATACAATTTCATGGAATTTTCTATTACACATGCTTACGTTTCCTATTACGTAATATTTTCTTTTGAAAAATAAACAACGTGGCAAAAAAAAAAAAAAAATCAATTGAAATTCAATTGTAGTGAATATGTTGTTATGTTTTTGCCGAAATTGATTTCACATTAATCAAATAAGTCTAATGATAGCCATGAGTATAATAGTCTAATCTCCTAAAAAAATTCCTAACTTCAAGTCTAATTCCAATTTCTTTCCAAATTTTGTTAAAAAAAACCCTCACCATGTTCAAAAATCGTCACTAGTTTTTATCAAAATTATCAACACTAGAATTATTTAAAAATTTATTATCAAAATCTGTATTTTCATCTACACTCTTATAAGAACAACAAATTCCTTATTAGATCTCTTTTTACCCACATCTTGATAAGTGAGGACACTATATAAAAGAAAAATTGTATAAAACCCTAATGATTTGACCCATTTTTACTGCATCAATATGAAGTTTATGATTAAAAAAATAGTTAGCCAGATAGAGACGTTGTCTGGCGTACTACGGAAGAGTAGGTGAAGAAAAACTCGTTAGATTTGAATATGGCAAGTTGACTATTACCATGCGTGAAATCTCTTGCATGCAACAAATAAAGCCTTGTTCATTCAATTCCCACCATCTGCCAATAGTTAAGATTTTCAATCAATATTGATTGAAATGATTATATTAAAAATCATTAAAATATTTTGGCCAAGATTTTCAATCGATATTGATTGAAATTATTATATTAAAAAATTATTAAAATATTTTGGACTAAATTAACTAAATTGAAAAGTTGAGAAAAAAATATAAATAGAAAAAATTGAGAAGTTAAAAATTTGAGTTTCGATTTCTTCGATTTTTCTAATTCCTAATATAAATGCATCTCGAAAATAAAGAAATCGACCGCATTATCAAACGGATTGCTCCAAACTTATTTCTAAATGTAAAAATAAAAATCGAAATAGAAATTTTATCACGCGCGCTTAATCGCTGACTATTATTAATTATTGTTGATTTTAGAATATGATGTAACAACTCATAAGATGGTTTCACGTGCTTTGTGGCGCTTTTGAGGCTCAAGCCTCTTTTCATGGATGACAATTTAGCCGTATAAACATCAAGTTTCTCTGTCACATCGACAATGACAAAGAAACGAAAACCAAGAACCTATTCGGTACGTCCCCTAAGTCGTCAAGCATCCATAGTCTCGAATGAACCCATCCAGACGTTGGAGGGACGTGTGACAACACGCGTTTCTGAGATGGCAACCGCGCTTCGCACGCCCGCCTTTGAATTGGACGCCTGCCCCTACGTTTCGGGCAAGATAGGGTTCCGCTCGTTTTTCACTCAACCACGACGAATGAGGTTCTTCGACTACGAAAGATATGGAGCGGGTTTATCGAAACGCAACCACAAGTTGTCAAATTTGACTTGTATCTAAATAGCGTCCTCTCAAACAAAATAATGCAATTTGTCCATCATGTCATGATGTACATATGAGTGGATTATATTAAAGAAATTTCACATCAAAAAATTGATATGGTGTTGAATAGTTAATATTATGATTCATTATTTAATGTTTTGAGTGAAGATTGATTCAATTAAATATATTAACGAGCTTAAATTTGAGCTTTTTTTGGTGATCTTCAAATGCGTTTCCAACACTTTAATCACCCTACCGGGGCGGCAATTAGCAACTGGCAAGCTTTTACGCGCTGCTGGAAAACGAATTGGGAGCAAGTGCTTGTGGAAATTGCACTTGGGGAGTCGGCAGAAAGAGGCAAAGATCCAAACACGATGTTGACCCTGCTGCGACGACTCCGCGCGCAACCCCACGTTCGTGCTCATGTTCTTCTGCCCCCTTCGTTGTTTAGAGAATCAAGTCATGTGTTGGTGGTCGTGGGGCCCGGCTTTGTACGGTCGTGGGAGACATCACACCGCTCGATGCCTTTTTCTGCAGCATGTGTTTTTGCCTGCCGATGTTGGATCGTGTGTGGTGGGACTCGTTCGGATGCCCCAGGAAGCATTTTCCTTTGCATCATTACCTTTTTTAACTTGTGTGATTAAGCCAAGAGAGCTGTTTGGCCCATTAGGCCTTCAATTGGGTGCTAAATTCTAAGCCCAAGACTCCAACATCCTTTTGTGTTTTAATTTTCTTGAGTTGAACTGGACCGAATCGAACCGTAACTCATTAGTTTGATAATTCGGATAAAAAAAAAGGTTTAATTGGTTCCACTTAGTTGCTTCTCTTGTGGTCTATGTATTGAAAACAACATTATCACATGATTAATGCTAGTCTTGTTTAGGATATCCAGAGGCATGAGAATAGAGTTCTAGCTATGTTGAGGCGGTATAAAATGCGCTATTGGTTCGATTTGAGCTATGGCATTTCGCATTCTTTCCTTCTCGGGATTGATCTACCTTAACCTAATCCTTGGATCTTTTTGGACATGAAATACTTATCTATACTCCGGTTTGGATCAGGTCGGGCAAGATAATCGCGGCTGACAATGATGGCTGCACATGGGTTTCGCATGATCTAACACCATGTCATCGTGTAGGGTTCATGCAAGAACTTACCCTTTCCGATGCCCTTAACGGCTGCACAGGACCTCTGCGATCACATTCACAGTGCATGGCGTTCTGAGTTTGTAACAACTGATCAAAGGCTTGACCTGAAAGAGTTTCCTCTGATTAGGTCAGAGAAAATATGACCTGAAAGTATTGGCGAAACTCGGTTAAGATGTCTAGTAATAGGAAAGCAAGAGCAAGTTGTTGGTGGAAAACTTTGTCAAGAAGATGAAGAACATGCAGCATGTTCTGAGTTAATGCACTAGTCCGGAAGAATTCTTACATCGTCTCTGTTTGTGCTGATGTTGAGAACTGAATTTGTTATCATAACAAGACAAGTTTGCAAGAGTCGTCGAATCTCAGGAAAAGTGCATGGATTTGTACTGATGCTTAGTCCTATTGGACAGGTTATCACAAAAGGATTTACAAGAAATCATCCAAATAATGCAGTTGACAGGGTTCAATTATTCCAGCAATTATGCATCATGTAAATCATCACTGTCCACGCATCATAGTGTTGCGGTCATCTTCTTAAAGGAAGAAAACCGCGCCTTGCATTGTTACGATGTTCAAACTTTTTACAAAAGCACTCTGAGAATGAAGACGTTCATGTTCTGATAATGAAGCAAAAATATGCCCACTGTCGACAAGAAGCAATAGTGGCAAGAAGAACGTTCAGCTACATAATCTGATAAATAAGAAAGACTTTGGCGAGGCTCGCTGTTTACAGCTCGATGTATAGGACATCCCATTTAAGCATCCCCTGGTCGAGTGAAAAGAAAATAACTTGGAGCATGATTGCCAATTCAAGCGGAATCTTGTTGCCAGCTGATGAAGAGGGAGCTGCGGCTTTGCATGCCATGCCATTGAGGCAGTCGCCAGTTACTCTGTACCATTAAATTAGTTCAAGTTAGTCAAGGAAGAGGACTGACGACGACGGATATATTACGGGGTATACTGTATTACTCGATGCGGTATTACGCACTAAAGCGAGCTCGTTTAACATGTGATCTCAAGACCACTCAGATTGATCTGCAAGGCTATGTGATGCCACGTGATATATCTGTCACTTTAAGGGCTACTTACATTAGCTTCAATTTGCTGTTATTCGATATGGAAGAAGGTACAGTTCCGCTGAACCTGTTGTCTGCTAAGTTCCTGCAAGGGAATAAGAAATGGAGAGGGTACAAATTCACTTTGGATAATGCAAATGCATAGGAGAAAAGGGGTGCTCCAGTAGAGACATGATCGACTCACAGAAGTTGCAGATCGGGTAATGTGCCGAGAAAATCGGGAATAGGGCCGTCCAAGCTGTTGTTGTGCGCGTCGCTGCAGTTTTGAAACCGAGAAAATGAAGCCTCCATTTTTAATATAGTCACCCAAAACTAGTTACTTCCACATCATGGGGTCGTGAACTTACATTGTCTGAAGTGCATCCATGACACTGAAGTCCGGAAGTGTACCAGAGAGGCCAAACCCACCAAGAGACATGTGTATAAGTGATTCCTCAACTTTGGTACATCTGTTTTTGTTCAGATTACCCAAGTCATCATTTTCCAAAAATTGAAACACAAAGGCTTGTTGTGCTCACAATGCTGTTACATGAGGGCTGGCGTTGGCTCTGGAACTAACCCAATCCCAGGCGTATGCCGATGGTAGACATGGGTCCCTGGTCCACTGCTGTAGTACACTGAATTTGCTTTGTAGCGTTGATAATCCCTCCACTGCACAAGTAGAGAAAATTGAGTCCATCACTGTCTTGGGTATGAGCTAGTTTATGTGTCGCAGTCTTGGTTCAATCAAGCGTTCGAGATGAAGGTTGTGTAAAGAGTAAATGCAAAGCAGGAAAATATGTACTCATCAGTGGTTCGAAAGCTACCGTACCGTCTTTGGTGTTGGTTCCAGCAGCGAGCGGATCGCTGATGGTGTAAATCTCAAGCGTGTTGATCAGAGGGAAAAGCCTCGAAGCTGCAGTCGGCTTGAGAGTGAAGTTGGTGTTCGAGGATGCCGTTGTGTTAGCAAGATAGAATTCTGCTGCGCTTCCATAAGGTGGGACGATGGGATTCGAGACTGGGTTGTTGTTCACGTACATCTGAAAGGACCTTGTTTGATTCGAGCCGAGCCGTGCTACTTTGGAGAAGTAGGCGGTCAAGTAGACGGGAGCCTCGGTGAGGCTGAGGTTAGAGGAGTCCAATATTATGTATGCCCGAAGGGGACCACCCGGGGGCAATGTCGTCGTCACTGCATTCTGAAAAACCGCTTCTGGCGGATTGTCCTCGACTTTGACAGCAACTGAAGCAGCATCATTTGGATAGTATTAATCCAAAATGAAATGATAGGGATCCGAGTGCAGGGTCCCTTGTGCGATCTTTAACATTGTCTGGATACCTGAATCAAACAGGAGCGTTTGAAGCGTATTAATCAGCACTGTCTTGAGAGTTTTTCATAAATTTTGTCCAGACTTCACTAGAATTAGCCAAATCGAATAATGCTTACAACCATGAAAAGAACATAGACTGCACAAGCAAATTGAACTGTCGATGATAATGTACAGTCCATAGAAAAATCTGAAAGAAATCTCGAGTAAATAATTGCAGAATTTATGGAAAACTGTTGAACCCATCACCTGATAGGAGTATCATTTGCCGTAGCAGCGCCTCGTGTAGCCAACAGCAAAGCTCGACCCAAGTCGATGCAGCTGTACATGGAACTTAACAAGCTCCTTATCTTGGTGGAGTTTATAAAGGGCAATTGATTTGGCAGTGTCTGCGCGATGCATACGCTTGTCGCGTTCGATTTTACTGTGTAAATAGCCTTGTAAGACAGGCCGTTGAGTACTGCCTCGGTAGTCGATGTATCGACGGTCAAGGTCCCAAGTTGGCGGCAAGCTGAGGGCATCATAATCTCCATAGTAAAAGCTCGCGCGGACGAGGATTTTGCTGCCACTGCCAACGTCGATGGTGTAGCAATTCTTCTCCCCGGTGGGGAACGCGCGTAACGTTCCTAGGACTAGGATGGCGGCAAATAGGCTTTTTGAGGCTTTCCTGTCTTGATGTAGGCATCGTCCCCAACCCATTGGATTGAATTCTCCGTCAATGTGCCTGTCGCTCCGCAGTTGATTGCATGCACATCCATGCATGCAACGATATTACAAGATTCTAACATTAGGCTGTGAATGAGATCCATATTTCAGCTGTGATTTACCTGCTGAAATTGGGGTGTTTGACATGAACAAAGTGGAGAGAGCATAGAGCAAATTCAAAGTGTCGATCGACAAAAACATGATTGATAAGACAATGTTATTCGGGCAACATATACTGCAATTTATGGACTTTGAACGTTTGACTTTGCCATCGAGTTCAAGGTCGTGCATTAACTCTTTTCATATTGCTAATTAATTCGAGTAAGCATGTTTGTTTTCAGCTTAATGCGAATAAATTGGACACCTTTCCAAAGGGCCGACGGAAATATAAGTTGAATAAACAGGCACCAAAATCATACAGTTGTAAAGATTTCTGCTCGGAAGTTGAAGGTCAAATCAAACTGGATCGTCGAACTCGGATGAGAATGTCTCTGCTCATAAAAAGCATTTTTATTGGGAAGGTGTTGATTACGCCTTCTTTGGAGGAATTCTATTAGATCCACCATTGGTATAAGATGTAATTCAGTACTTACCATTGGATAGATGATATGTGGAAGAATTCAATTACAAAGTAAACTGAAAACAACAGTTGTTCTCATGTAATTTTATGCTGGTGGTGGACCTAACAAGGATCCTTCTTTTAAAGGGTTTGATAATGACAGAATTGGTTAACTGATGATATGCGCTGCGCTTCACCTTATATTAAAGAGTGAAGATTTATGCTCAATGGTGTCATGTTAATTTGTACCACTTGAGCAAAACGTTTCAAAAGTTGTCAACCCTTGAGGAGTGATCTCCCAATAAAACCTTCACTTAAAGTCCATCCTCTTCGGATGATTAGGATTGAACAACACATGACAACTATTGTCATTCGTAACGACAGCCCGCTACTTATCACAATATATTGCCATTGCCATTTGTTATATATGACCATTATTTGTTGATCAGCCAGCTTAAAATTTGTTTGATTCCAATTTTTTATTAGATTATATTTGTTTGAGAAATACGTCTTTTAATACAGATAAATGATGAATTATGTCTGAACACGTGGCACTAGAGCTCCACCTCATCAAATAGCCTAATTTCATTTGGAATCCAACTCAGACCAATCCAAGGCTCTAGCCCAAAGCCCAATTCCATATTCCCCACTAAAGCCAGCCGCTAAATATTCTTGAAGCCCGTAGCTGCTAAATATTTTTGAAGCCTGTTGCACCTTTCTCAAAGACACATGTATTTGCCAAATGTATGTAAAATCTATAGTTTCAGTTCATGATAGATTATACCATCATAGTACACAATACAGCTACAATACTTCAAAGGTCCTCAGATTTCATGGAAAAGAAAATACAAAGTATGCCTCTATTGTAAAAGGCGCTACTCAAACATCTTCTTGTGATAATTTGCCTCCTCAAAGTTCATTGGAAGCGAGTGAATTTGCATTGATTTTTCATCACTTGAGGATATATGGAGAAGAAAAAAGGAAAAAGAAAATCCAAGATGCCCTTTATACCGATTGAGATTGTTCAAAATGCATCTAGAGTTTCAATTTGCAACATAGATTTTGGTAAAATATATCATCACCTCCATAACTAATGTCTCGAGATGTAGTAGCTTATCCTCTCATCTACTAAGTCCAAGCCGACAACGGATTGTCCTTGATCTCTGCTAATTGGTTCTCGAAATCTTTGGTATTCCACGATCTCATCCCTTTGTGCTTTAATTTTCTTGAACCGAACTCGACTGAATTGAACCAAGTTCATCATTTTGATAACTCGAAATGGACCGAGGAAAAGGTTTTATTGGTTCTACTTAGTTGCTTCTCTCGTCTTCTATGTATTGAAAACAACAAGATTGCAAGATTAATGCTAGTCTTGATTTGGATAATACAGGGGCACGAGAATAGAGATCTGGGTATGTGGAGGTATATGATTAATGCTAGTCTTTTTAAATGTTGTCCAGCATGAAATGCATTTCAGTTCAATTTGAGCTAACCCAGAAGCTCAAAAGACCCAACCAAGGACAAAATGAATTAGCTTTCTCGCTCGGTGTGGTTCGGTCATTCCACTCCTTTGGATCTTTTTGGACATGAAATACTTGTCTATACTCCGTGATGGATCGGGTTGCGCAGGACAATGCAGTTGATGATGATGGTCGCACAAGGGTTTCACATAATCTAACACCTCGTTTATGCAACAACTTCCCCTTTCGGATACCCTTACTGGCTGCACTGGACCTCTGCGATCAAAATCACAGTGCATGGCGTTCTGAGTTTGGGCCCTCAGGTCCAAAGCTCAACCTATACAGTTGATCCTCCGATATGGTCGGAGGAAACATGTGTTATACGTATTGGCAGAACCCGGTCAAGACGTGTAGTAATGGGAAAGCAACCCTTAAAAATTGTTAAAATCCTGATTAATTTTTGTCTGGAAAAATCTAGACATCAACTAGGTTCTAGAGCAATGGTTGGTAGTTATGAATTGTGGTTTATAAGTGATAGTTGTGTTGTATGGCTAATGTAAAACACGAGAAGTAGGTAGAATTTGTGATAGGAAAGAAGTCTACGTGACTGAGAAGTTGGTAGGGTCAGTGAAAGGGAAGATGTCCACGTATGCTCCTGAAGATAGTCTTCCTACACTGTATTGGTCGACAAAGGCCTATAAATAGCTTTGCAGATGTTTGTTTATGGATAGCAGAAATCTGTCTATCAGAAAGGTCCTCCATTCCACTGCTTTCCAAACCACTTAATAAAATTTCCTCTCTTTTTAGCCTTCTCCATTCGAGAGTCCCACATATTCCTTCTTCCCATAATACAATCACACTTCCACATCCATCCCACGAACCAATACACGCTTCTGCAAATATCAATAATGGTATTAGAGCCACGTCTTTGGTTGGTATTAGGCGTTTTTCCAATCCACCCGTTCCTAAAATTACCCACCCAAATATCCAACAACTAAATGTCCAAATCTACCTTGTCCTCATTTCCCATTTCCATTTCTGAAGGGAACAACTATGACCATTGAAGCATAAAAATGACTACATTCTTGATAGTCCAAGACTTCTGGGACATCGTGGAGAAAGGTTATGAGGCTTTGCAACAAGGTACAAGTGTTCCCAAAGAGCAACTACAAATGATGTAAGGGTGTTAAGTGTTATTCAGCAACCACTCTCGAAAAGAGTATTTCCAAGGATAATAGGAGTGAGCATAGCGAAGAAGGCTTGGGAGACACCACAAGAAGAATTCCAAGGATTAGAAAATGTACGTACTATTTGGGTTCAAACTTTGAAAATAGATTTTGAGAATTTTACAATGAAAAGTTATGAGACTGTCCAAGAATATTGTGGAAAATTAAAGGAACAAGTTGACCAAATGAAAGCCTATGGAGATGTAATAACTGACCAAAGGGTAGTAAAAAATTGGTGACACTTACTAGAAAATATAATTCTATTTTCACTACTATAGAATCATCCAAGGACTTGAAAACCCTAATGGTTAGTGAATTAATTGGTTTTCTAGAAGCACATAAAAAAAAAAAAATTTGATGGCACAAGATGAAAATTCAGTTGAAAGTGCTTTCCAGTCCAAAATAAACATATGATCTCATCAATCTAAAAACAGTGGACGAAGCCTAAGGAAAAATAAAAGAGGAGGAGATACTATTCACAAGGAAAGATATCCACCTTGTACTATTTGCAAGAGAGCTAATCATTTGGAGAAAGATGGAGATACTACTCATAAGGAAAGATATCCACCTTGTACTATTTGCAAGAGAGCTAATCATTTGGACAAAGACTTTTGGTTTAAAAATAAACCACAATGCCACTTTTGTAAAAGATATGGCCATGTAGGAAAAAGATTATCGCTCAAAAATGAATAATTCAACTGTGTTGAAGAAAAAGAAAAGGAAGACAATACATTCTATGTAGGCCAAGTGGCAAATGATGAGAAAAATGATACTTGGTTCATTGATGGTGGGTGAAGCAATCATATGATGGGGGATGAATCTATATTTACTGATATTGATAAGTCAGTAAGGGCCTGTTTGGTAACCATCCCAACAGTGCCAGATTCTGATTTTTTGTTCCCGAAATCGCCTTTGGGATGAGAATCGCGTTTGGTAAAATTTTTGTTCCTTAAATCGGTTGGGATAAGAATCAAGAATAAAAAGTTGATTCCTCTTCCGGGAATGAAATTGAGAATCAAAACTCTTCTTCTTCTCTTTTCTTCTTCTTCATCGACCGCCATCCCGCAACCGCCGCCGCCGTCCGCCGCCTGTCGCTGCCGCCGTCCACCTCGCCACCGGCCGCCACCACTGCCGTCCACCGCATCACTGACCACCACCTCCACTGATCGCCACCGCTGGTTGCCAGCGACCGGTCCAGCGAGCTCGCCAGGCTAGGGGCGAGGTCCAGCGAGGCTGAGCCAACGAGGGCCGACCTCGCCGAGGACCGGCGACCGGCCCGAAGAAGAATTAGAATAGGAGAAAAAAAGAAAAAAAAAAAAAAAAAAAAGGAAAAAAAAAAAGAAAAGAAAAAAGGAAAAATTATAAAAATTATTTAAAAATTAAAATAAATTGATTTGGAACAGAATCAATGAACACGTGCATCAAACGCAATTCTATTCCAGAATTATAAATTTGTACGATTCTAAACACGTTCTTTTACTCTTCGAGAATCGCCTCCTAATAGAATAAAAATAATCATTTCGATCATAATTTGTTCCCTAATGAATTGTGAACAAACGCGCCCTAAAATCCCAAGTAAAATTGGGCAATGACGCATTAGTTGATGTAAAAGGAAAATGTACTATCAATGTTGAAACAAATAAAGGCCCAAAATATATTCATAATGTCTATTTAGTCCCCACTCTTGAACAAAATCTTTTAAGCATGGCCTAAATGAAATAAAGTGGGTATTCCCTATACGTTAGAGGAGATGCCTCCATCATCTATGATAAATATAAAAATATTACTGCCTTTGTTAAGATGGAGAATAGGAATTTTTCTATTTGATGGAAATATGTCAAAGACATAGCCATGGAAGCTCAACTTGATGATTCATGGCTCTGGTATTGAAGATTTGGCCACTCCAACTTTGCTAGGTTAAAAAATTCTCCTTCAAAAAAATATGATGAGACTTTCTAGCCTTTTTAGAAATTTTAGATGTTTATGAAAGTTGCCTCCTTGGAAAACAACAAAAGTAGTCCTTCCCTTTTGGAGGTACATGGAGAGCTAGATAGCCATTGAAATTAGTTCATATAGATGTTTGTGGTCCTTTGTAGGGGTGATCAGGTCCAGGGTGGGTAAGTTCTAGACCTGGACCCTGTACCTGACCTTATTATAACCGGTTTCCTTTTTTTGGACCCTATACCCAACCCTGTTTGCATTGGACCCTGTACTCGACCCATCCTGTTTTTCCGGTCCGGTTCCAAGGTTAAGCTTGTTTATATTGGAACCTGTTTTGGAACCGCCCATATACGCGATGGTTAGCTATACACAAATTGTCATTTTATATAAAAATTGCTGTACATCAACCTCACATATGAATTTCTTGAAAACAAGTTCTCTCCTTTCTTGGCATGTCAGGTTCCTCGATTTCTTAACAACTCAGACCCAAAGCTAATAATAACCACATACTTAACCAATATCCTCTAATTGCGTTACACCATATTTGCATAGCAATGAGCTAACCTGTGCCCCTTATCCTCGCTTTGCACCAAAGATAAACTTATTCTCCAATTTTTCTAGTCATCAATAGTCAAATCACTCACTTTCAGCACACCGCAAGGACTAACGATTAAAAACACTGTCAATTGAAATGCTAATGACTCTCATTCTTATCCAAAAGTTCCTAGGTATCACCATGCATGCTTTCAAACCAGCAGAACAATTGATCTCAAAGAAAATAGAATTTCTCTAATCTCAAAATCGAAATACAAAGTGAATCCCAACCGAAAAGCCGCCAACGATTTACACAAATAGCTTCCATATTCCATTGACAATCAGTAAATCAGAAGTACAGCTACAACTACACGAATGAACGAAACTAGAGAAAAAGAGAGCACGAGAGAGGGAGATGAATTTCAAATGAGCTTGAAAGGAAGAGGCCAAGGAGAGGACCTGGGGACCTCAACCTTGTCCTTGATGTGCTCGATCTTCTTCTCCTTCTTCGGCCTCGCGTTCCACTCACTCCTCAAGCATATGCACAGCAGAAGGAAATTAGCAAGAACATAGAAAGCCCGCAGAATGCAACCCCCTAAGGACCCTGAATGAAAGGCCTCCATGCGATTTGCAAGAAACACAAAAAGGAAAATGAATCAAAAAATAAAGGGAAGAAAGAAGAAGAAGAAGAAGAAGAAGAAGAAGAAGAAGAAGAAGAAGAAGGCCTGAAAACTAACATTCCCCACAGAAAGAAACATCGACAGGGGTTCGTGAATACATTATGAACAACAATATCCTCTAAAACGCACTCAGAAGAAAATTTACAGAAAACCAAATCCAAGACAGAACAACAAGAATTCAAAAAAGAAAAAGAAGAATCGAAAGTTGGAGAAAAGGGGAGACCTTTCTTGACCGGCGGTGTCTCAAATCTGAGACTTGATGACCTTGCCGTCGACAGTGAGAGTGTGGGTGGCGAACTCGACGCCAATGGTGGACTTGGACTCGAGCTTACAGATGAGGAAGCCGGCGATGGATGAAGGAGATGAACGATGAAGGAAAATGCTAAAGTCTGCGAGTGCGAGAGAGAGGTAAAGAAAGAAACAGGGGAACAAATTAGGGTTTTGGTTTTGGACTTTTGGGTTGGGCTTACAAACCAGTTCTCAAACCGGTTCCCGAACCGGTTCGGTTGATTCGGTTCCCGAGTGGGTAATCCCTTGGAAACGGTTCTCGGACCGGTTCAAACCGGTTCTGAATTTTAGGAACCGATTCTCGGACCGGTTTCAATGGGAACCGGTTCTCGACCCTATTTTCCGGTGGGCTGGTTCGGGAACCGGGTAAATCCGGTCTGGTTGCACACCCCTAGTCCTTTGAGGACCCTTACACTCAATCAAAATAAATATTTCATCCTATTCATGGACGACTACACAAGAATAATGTGGGTATACTTTCTTCGAGAAAAATTGGAGGTTTTCTCTATTTTCAGAAAGTTCAAGTACCACATCGAGAATCAAAGTCGCCATAGAATCGAAGTCCTAAGAAGCGATAGATGCATAGAATACAACTCAAGAGACTTCAATAAATTCTATGAAGATGAAGGAGTTCATCATCAATTAATAGTTGGCTACGCCCCAGAGCAAAATAAAGTAGCAAAAAGGAAGGATATAACTGTCATGGAGATGGCAAGATCTATGCTAAAGGAGAAAGGCCTTCCTAACACATTCTGGGCAAAAGTAGTCTACACAATTGTATACATGTTAAACAGGTGTCCAACTAAAGCATTCTAAAATAGATGTCCAACTAAAGTAGTCCAAAATAAAACTCTAGACAAAGCATGGAGTGGATAGAAGCCTTTGGCGAAGATGTTTGGTTGCATATGCTACATCCACATTCCTACCCAAAAGAGGAGTAAGCTCGATGAAAATACTAAAAAGGGAATATTCCTTAGCTATAGCGATCAATCAAAAGGCTATTAGGTCTACAACCTATCAACTAAGAAACTCATGGTCGGTAGATACTTCAAGTTTGACGAGAATGCCGCCTGGAACTGAGAAGAAGAGAAAAATGAGAAGAAGTATGTCACCTTATCAGACATACCACAAGCACATGAGGAGTCAACATCACAAGAAGAAGGTGAAGTGCTGGATTCCACAACTCCACCATTCTCTCTTGGTGCGACACAAGTAGAATTTACTTCAGAGTCTCCTATTCTAAGGGTAAAAACCCTTATGACACATGCAACTTTGCTACCTTACAACAAAACTATAAAGAGGCATCCAAAGAAGAAGTTTGGGTAAAAGCCATGGAGGAAGAGATCAAGATGATTCAAAAGATGAAACTTGGGAGCTTGTCCATCGCCCCGAAGATAGAGATCATTGGCATCAAGTGCGTCTATAAGACGAAGCTCAATGCAAATGGATCGGTTCAAAAGCATAAAGAAAGGCTTGTAACTAAAGGATATATGGAATAGTTGGGTATTGATTGTATAGAAACTTTCGCCCCTGTTGCTTGTCTTGATACTATTCAAGCACTCACAGCCCTAACAACACATAAAGAATGGAAAGTCCATCAATTAGATGTGAAGTCAGCATTCCTAGATGGATATTTTCAATCAGACATTTACGTGAAACAATCGCAAGGCTTTACTGTCAAGGGCCAAGAAGAAAAGGTTCTAAGCTCCAAAAGGCCCTTTACAGGTTAAAGCAAGCACCATGAGCGTGTTATAATATAATTGCTGTATACTTCACTGAGCAAGGATTTGGGAGGAGCATGAGCGAGCCAATGCTCTACATCAAGACCAAGATAAGTTCGACATTCTTATCATCTCTCCGTATGTAGATGATCTCATATATACAAGGAACAATGAAAAGATGATTCAAGAATTCAAAGAAGAAATGATGAAGACATTTGAGATGATGTGCTTGGGCTTGATGTACTACTTCCTTAGCATTGAGATCGACTAAAATGAAGGAGTCTTTATCTCACAAAAGAAATGTACCGAGAACCTCTTGAAGAAATTCAAGATGAAATATTGTAAATCAGTTGCAACACCGCTCATGACAAATGGAAAGCTACTAAAGGAAAATGAAGTAGAAAAAGCTGATGCCTCCCTCCATAGAAGCTTGATTAGTAGTCTACTACATCTCACTGCCACACGTCTGGAAATCATGTATGCGACGATTCTACTTTCAAGGCTCAGAGTTTGAGTCAAATTCCCCTTGGAGTTGCCAAAAGAATTCTTAGATATTTACGAGGAACAACACAATACGACATTTGGTATCGCCCAAGTGCAACAGCTGAGCTTATTGGCTATACCGATAGTGATTGGGTAGTTTTAGTTGATGATAGAAAGAACACTATTGGCTATGCATTCACAATGGGTTCTAGGATTTTCTCATAAGCATCTAAAATATAAAACTTGCTGGCATAGTCTACTACGAAGTCGAGTACATCGCAGTTGCTATGACCACCAATCAAACACTGTGGCTCCGGAGAATTCTACAAGACATTGGAGAAGCACAGACGAAATCAACTCCGATATTTTGCGACAAGAAGTCTTCGATTGCTATATCGAGAAATTTGGTATGGAAGAACTAAACATATCGACATCAAATATCACTTCATTCGAGAAGCACAAAGAAATGGAGAGATCGAGCTCAAATATTGGAAGACAGATGATCAAGTGGTGGACATATTCACTAAAGCAAAACTACCAGCCAAGTTCAAGATGTTGTGAAGCATGCTTGGAGTACCACAAAAATTGATCAAGGAGGAGTGTTAAAATCTAGATCAATTTATGTCTAGAAAAATCTAGACATTAAGGGTGCGAATAGTAACATTTATGTTTCGGGGAACAATTTCTTTTCATAAATAGTTCTTTTCTATTTTTACTCCTCGGAACAATTTTAAGTAAAACAACACATTTGGTAACTATATAAAATTTATATTCTCGGAATAGAAAAAGAATAGGAATGCGTTTGACCATCACTGCTGCCATCGATCGTCGATCGCCGACCATTATAGCCTGCTGCTAACTGCCATAACCCACTGCCATGCCATCGTCGACTCCCACCACCACCACCACCACCCACTGCCACGCCGCCAGCTCGACGACGGGTGGCGGGGGTAGGAAGCGGTGGTCAACAGCCCGCTCGGCGGATGGCGGCCTGCGGGGAGAGGCAAGAAAGAAGGAGAAAAGAAAAAGAGAATAAAAAAAAAACTTATTTTTAGAAATTGTTACCGGGAATAATAAGCTACTTTTTTTCTATTTATTGTTTTTGTTTAAATCTATTCCTTGATGACTTTTCTATTATGGGGAATAGAAAATTTAGTTGACATTATCAAATAAATTTTTGTTCCTCTTTTTTTTTTCTAGGGAGAAAAAGAACAAAGGAATAGAGGAACAGAGACGTTCCCATGCGTTGCCTAACTAGGTTCTAGAGTAATTGTTGGTAGTTATGAATTGTGGTTTATAAGTAAAATATGAGAAGTAAGTAGAATTTGTAAAGAAGTCTACGCGAATGGGAGGTCAGCAGGGTTAGTGAAAAGGAAGATGACCACGTATGCTCTTGAAAATAATCTTCCGACACTATGTCGGTCAACAAAGGCCTATAAATAGGCTTGAAGATGTTTGTATATGGACAGCAGAAATCTGTCTATTAGATAGCTCCTTCACTTCACTATTGTTTTCCAAATTCTGTCTCTTTGTTCAGCCCCTTTCATTCGAGAGTCCCACATATTCCTTCTTCCCAAAATACAATTCACACTTGCACATCCACTCCACAAACCAATACACGCTTCCGCAAATACCAACAAAAATTCAAGAGCGAGATGTTGGCAGATTCTTTATCAAGAAGATGAAGAACATGGAGCATATTCTGAGTTCATGCACTCGTTCGGAAGAATTCTTACATCGTCTCTGTTGCTGTTGATGTTGAGAGCTAAATTAATTATCATAACATGACAGGTTTGTGAGACTTGTTGAATCTTAGGAAAATTGCATGGGATTGTGTTGATGCTTAGTCCTATAGGAGAGGCTATCACGAAAGGATTTACACAAAATCATCCAAACACTGCAATTGACAAGGTTTAATTGTTCCAGCAATTATACATCATATAAATTGTCACCATCCATGCATCATAGTGTTGCGGTCATATTCTTGAAGGGAGAGAACCGTGCCTTACATGGTTATGATGTTCAAATTTTTTACACAAGCACTCTAAGAATGAAGACGTTCATGTTTTGATAATGATGTCGAAATACATATTGGAAAAGCAAATATATTGGAAAGGCAGCTGTGATATGCTTTTATTTAGGCCGTTTACTTAGGAGGTTTTGTATGCATATCTTTTTATTGTGTGGTCATTGTATTTTTGGTAGTTTAGCCTAATTAGGAGTTTGTTTGATAGCTGTATCTTCTTGTATATATGTCGTGTTTCTATGGCAATGAAGGACAAAATTCTCATTCAAAAATTCCTCAATTCTTTTACATGGTATCAAAGCCATGGTTGATGGAAAAAAAGGTGAGGAGAATTCTGGAACGGACAAGAAAACCTCTAGCTCTTACACACTAAATTCGAATGACAACCCGGGTAACCTGATTACCCAAGTTCAGTTGAAGGGCGAGAATTATGAAGAATGAGCGTGAGCTATGCGGATTGCATTACGAGCCAAGAAGAAATATGGTTTTATTGATGGATTTGTCAAGCAACTAGCAGATGATTCACTGGAACTTGAAGATTGGTGGACGGTTAATTCCATGTTGGTTTCTTGGGTGTTTAATACCATTGAACCGACACTTCACTCGACTATCTCTCACATGGAGAATGTCAAAGATTTGTGGGAGGATATCAAACAGAGATTCTCAATTGGGAATGGTCCACAGATGCAACAACTGAGATTGGATTTGGCCAATTGTAGGCAGGATGGTCAACCCATCATGTCCTATTTCGGTAAACTCAAAATCTTGTGGGATGAAATAAATAACTATGATCAGATACCAATGTGTGTTTGTACAGGTTGCAGATGCAATTTTACCATTGAATTGGAAAGAAAGCGTGAAGAAGAGAGAGTTCATCAGTTTTTGATGGGCTTAGATGAAGAAGGATATGGAACAATGCGCGCTAATATTTTGAGCACTGAACCTTTGCCTAATTTGAATCGCGTCTATGCTATGGTTGTTTAGCAAGAGCGAGTGCGAACCATGACACGAACCAATGATGAAAGAAGCAATCCCATGAGTTTTGCAATCTGGGCAGGTGGTCAAAATTCAAGGGGAGATAAAGATAAAATCTTGTTTTGTTCTAATTGCAACCGAGAGGGACATGATGCTAAAAGTTGTTTCCAGCTGATAGGATATGCAGAATGGTGGGGTAATAGATCACGTGGAACCTCTGCTGGACAAGGTAGTGGTCAAAAGCGTAATAATAGAGGTGGACGTAACAAGGGAGGAGGTGCTCGTGCCAATGTTTCACAGGCAACTGGAGTTGATGGTGGGCGAGGAGTTGTGACGGATTCAGATCGAAAGGGTCTTAGTGGATTGAATGATGAGCAGTGGGCAAATTTACTGGGAATGTTAAGTTCTCATCAAAATGGTGCCCATGAGAGGCTGATAGGTAAACAGAGTATTTTTCCTTGGATTATTGACACAGGAGCTTCCCACCATATGACAAGAACATTGGCATTTTTGAGAGAATTGCGTGACATTGTGCCATGCTCAGTCGAGTTACTTGATGGAGAAAAGACCATGGCAGTGAAAGAAGGAACTGTGTTGCTTGGAGGAGACTTGAAATTGCAACGAGTTCTTTTTGTGCCCAATTTGAAATGCAATCTGATTTATGTATCACAACTTCTTAATGATTCAAATTTGGTTATCCAACTCACTAACAAAATATGTGCTATACAGGACCTAAATTCGAGGAACCTGATTGGAGTAGGTGAGCAACACGAGGGGCTTTACTTTCTTAAGGGAGTGACTTTGGTACATGCTTGCACGGTGGCTGATATGGGATCCTTTGAGCTTTGGCATAAAAGAATGGGTCATCCTTCTTCTAAGGTAGTGGAGTTAATTCCAGAAGCTGGTAAAATGGTTAGTAAAACCAATAAAACTTGTGAGGTTTGTTTTAGAGCAAAACAAATAAGAGAGATCTTCTTTTCTAGTGACAATAAAGTAAAAGATTGTTTTGAATTGATACATTGTGATTTGTGGGGACCTAATAGAGTTCTAGCTTCATGTGGAGCAATTTATTTTTTGACAATTGTTGATGATTACTCTTGTGCTATGTGGATATATTTGCTGAATGGAAAAAATGAAGTGGCTTGCGTTCTTATGAAGTTTATTGCGATGGTTAGATGCCAATTTGAGAAAAATGTGAAAATCGTTAGAAGTGATAACGGAAGTGAATTTTTGTGTTTGAAAGAATATTTTGATGAACATGGGATATTGCATCAGACTTCTTGTGTTGGAACATCTCAACAAAATGGCCGAGTGGAAAGAAAGCATCGCCATATCCTTAATATTGCAAGAGCTTTGCGTTTCCAAGCAAATTTACCCATAGAATTTTGGGGAGAATGTGTACTCGCAGCTGGGTATTTGATTAACAAGACTCCATCTATATTATTGAATGGTAAGACCCCATATGAGATTATCTTTGGCCAACCTCCTTCTTACAAACATATTCGGATTTTTGGTTGTTTGTGCAATACACATAATCAGAATTGGGATAAAGATAAATTTGCTAGTAGAAGTTGTTGGCGTGTTTTTGTTGGTTGTCCGTTGGGAAAGAAGGGGTGGAGATTGTACGATTTAGAAGCTGGTGAATACTTTTTTTTTTTTGATGACCCAGGAACCCTCGTACAGCTGGCAGTCGGCGAGGTAAACCTGGGGTGACGCTAGCGGATGACCCACCACCTCGACGTCATACTTGAGACACCAAGCGCCTCCACTGGGTTTCGAACCCCTCACCTTTGGGGAAGGATCAATGGAGCCCTTATCTAGCGGAGCCACCATGGCTGGTGGTAAGCTGGTGAATACTTTGTATCAAGAGATGTAATTTTTGCTGAAACAGAATTTCCATATGCTGATGAGAAAACAGTAAGTGATGAACTCATTAAAAATAGAGTTATGGAGTTGGGTGATGAAGTTGATGATTTAAAAAGTGAATTGAGAGAGGAGCACGCTGAAAGTGTAGATAAAGAAAATGAGGTGAATCATGAAATGGAGGAATTGATTCACACAAACAATGAGGACGTGGAAAGAAGTGAAGTCGTCGAAGAGCAGCTAGGTAGGGGACAAAGGGTCAAGCATCCGTTTGTTCGTTTGAAAGATTATTGACAAATGCCATCAGAATAAGCCCCTTGACATGCTCATCTGCCCGATCTGATTCCTCAGGTATGCCTTATTCTATAGCACGTTATGTGAGTTATGAAAAATTTTATGGGCAACACTGGTGTTTCTTGGCAGCAATTACTGTAGGACATGAACCAAACTCTTTTGCGGAAGCAATTAAAGATAAACGGTGGAGAGAGGCCATGAGTAAAGAAATTCAGGCTTTAGAAGATAATGGCACATGGACAGTAGAAAATTTGCCACTTGGGAAGAAAGCAATTGGGAGCAAGTGAGTGTATAAATTTAAGTACAATTTTGATGGAAGCGTTGAACGATACAAGGCGCGGTTGGTGATACTAGGAAATAATCAAGTTGAAGGCATAGATTATCGGGAGACTTTTGTTCCTATGGCAAAAATGTGCACTGTACGCACCTTTCTTGCCGTTGCGGCTGCAAAGGATTGGGAACTTCATCAGATGGACGTTCAAAATGCTTTCTTACATGGCAATTTAGAGGAAGAGGTTTACATGAAGATGCCGCCTGGATTTGCCTCTCAATCATCAGGGAAGGTATGTAGACTTTGGAAATCTCTATATGGTTTACGGCAAGCACCTAGATGTTGGTTTGCGAAATTGGCTGCATCTTTGAAAGCTTATGGATTTTAGCGATCATATTCATATTAATCTTTGTTCACTTTTCAAGTTGGGACTGCTCAATTGAATGTGCTTATTTATGTTGATGATCTCATTATCTCCGGTAATGATATTTCCGCTGTGCAAAAGTTCAAGAACTATCTGAGTCGTTGTTTTCATATGAAAGACTTGGGAAAGCTGAAATTTTTCTTGGGGATTGAAGTGGCGAGAAACTTAGATGACATTTTCTTGTGTCAATGTAAGTATGCGTTGGATATGATTTCTGAGGTCGGATTGCTGGGTTCCAAGCCGGCTAAAACTCCTCTTGAACAAAATCACAAGCTGGCCCTTACTAAGAGCGATGATGTGGACAACCCTACTCAGTATAGGCGCCTAGTGGGTCGGCTTATTTATTTAACAATAACTCGACCTGAATTGTCTTACTGTGTGCATATTCTTGCACAGTTCATGTATTGGCCAAAGAAAACTCATTGGGAGGCAGCTGTGAGAGTTTTGCGTTATTTGAAAGGAAATCCAAGTCAAGGCATTATACTGCGTGCCAATTGTGACCTCAAATTGTTTGCTTATTGCGATTTTGACTGGGCTAGTTGTCTTTTGACGAGACTATCTTTGACTGGTTACTTTGTTCTTTTGGGAGAATCACCTATCTCGTGGAAGACTAAGAAGCAACAGACAGTGTCTCGCTCATCCGCTAAAGCTGAATACAGGTCTATGAGTACTACAGTTTGTGAACTTAAGTGGTTGAAAGGATTATTGGATTCTCTTGGTGTGGCACATTCTCAACCTATGCGCCTGTATTGCAACAGTCAGACAGCTTTACATATAGCCGCCAATCCTATTTATCATGAGCGTACCAAGTATATTGAAGTGGATTGTCATTTTATTCGTAATGAGATACTTAATGGTAACATTCAAATATATTACGTACGTAGTTCAATGCAGCCGGCTGATATTTTCACGAAGGCGTTGGGAAATGATCAATTTAACTTTCTTCTTTGCAAGTTGGGCATTTGAGATCTCCATGCTCCAACTTGAGGGGGTATTGGAAAAGCAAATATATTGGAAAGGCAGCTGTGATATGCTTTTATTTAGGCCGTTTACTTAAGAGGTTTTGTATGCATATCTTTTTATTGTGTGGTCATTATATTTTTGGTAGTTTAGCCTAATTAGGAATTTGTTTGATAGCTGTATCTTCTTGTATATATGTTACGTTTCTGTGACAATGAAGGACAGAATTCTCATTCCAAAATTCCTCAATTCTTTTACAATACACCCACCATCGACAGGAAGCAATAGTGGTGAGAAGCATATTCAGTTACAGAATCTGATAAATAAGAAAAACTTGGCGGGGCTCGCTATTTCCAGCTCGATACATAATACCTCCCATTTAAACATCCCCCAAATGAGAGAAAAGAAAGAAAATAACTTGGACCATGATTGCCAATTTAAGCGGAATCTTGTTGCCAACTGATGCAGAGGGAGAACCATTTGAAGACGGAGCCAATCCAGCTGGCTTGGACCAAGGCCTACAGAGGATGTTGGCGGTGTTGGAGCTGCAACTTTGCATGCTGCACCATTGAGGCAATTGCCAGTTACTCTGTACCGTTAAATTAGTTCAAATTAGTCAAGGAAGCGGACCGACTACGGTTATATTATGAGGTATACTGTATTACTGATGCGGTATCATGCATCAAAGCGGGCTCATTCAACACGTGATCTTGAAATTTTCCAATACAAAAGACCACTCAGATTGGTCTCTAAGGTTATATGATGCCACGTGATATTACCATCACTCTAAGGGCCACTTACATTAGCTTCAACTTGCTGTTCTTCGATATGGAAGAAGGTACAGTTCCATTGAACCCGTTGTTTGCTAAGTTCCTGCAAGGGAATGAGAAATGGAGAGGGCACAAATTCACTTTGGATAATATAAATGCATAAGAGGAAAGGAGTGCTTTGGTAGAGACATCACACTCATAATAGTTGAAGATCGGGTGATGTGTCGAGAAAATCGGGAATAGGGCCGTCCAAGCTGTTGTTATGCATATCGCTGCAGTTTTGAAACTATGACGGCCCGAGCGGCGGTGCGCGGGGAGGAGGGTTGGCGGTGCGTTTGTGCCTCGGTCCCCGGACGTGCGTAAGGAAGGGGTCCTCTCCCTCTTGTCCCACAACGCTTAGGGGGGAGTCCTGGGCCAGTTTATGATGGCTTGGGCCCCTTTAATATGTATAACGCATTTTAAAGCACTGAGGACTCAGTGTCCAACGCAGACAATATTATACAGTGGGGCCCGGGTCGTTACAAATGGTATTAGAGCCAACTCCTGACCGCGTGTGGGGCCACAGCGAGGACGCTGTTATGCTAAGGGGGGGAGAGTGTGACGGCTCGAGCGGCGGTGCGCAGGGAGGAGGGTTGGCGGTGCGTCTACGCCTCGGTCCCCGAACGTGCGCAAGGAAGGGGTCCTCTCCCTCTTGTCCCACATCGCTTAGGGGGGAGTCTTGGGCCAGTTTATAATGGCTTGGGCCCCTTTAATCTGTATAACGTGTTTCACACATGCTTCCGCTGTGCTGAGAACAAAGCCTTGAGGGTGGCCTGACTGGGATGGCGGTGCGTCCGTGCCAGTGCGGGGCCCAAAGAGGACAATATTATGGCTTGGGAGAGGTGAGCCTCTGCCCCTGCGTAACGCGTTTTAAAGCCGTGAGGACTCAGTGTCCAAAGCGGACAATATTATACTGTGGGGCCCGGGTCGTTACAAAAACCGAGAAAACAAAGCCTCCATGTTTAATTTAGACCCTGAAAACTAATTAGTTCCATATCGTGGGATCAAAAAACTTACATTGTTTGAAGTGCATCCATGACACTGAAGTCTGGAAGTGTACCGGAGAGGCCAAACTCGCCAAGAGACCTGTGTATGAGTGATTCCTCAACTTTTGTCCATATGTTCAGATTATCCAAGTCGTCATTCTCAAATGTTTGAAACACAACAGCTTGTTGTACTTACAATGCTGTTACACGAGGGCTGGCGTCAGTGCTGCAACTGACCCAATCCCAGGCGTATGCCGACGATAGACACGGGTCCTTGGTCCATAGCTGCAGTACACTGAATCTGCTTTGTAATGTAGCTAATCCCTCCACTGCATAAGTAGAGAAAACTAGTCCATCTCAGTCTAGGGTATTAGCTAGTTTATGTGTCACGGTATCAGTTCAATCAAGCATTCGAGATGATGGCTGTGTAACAATTAACTACACAAAAGCGGGAAAATTTGTACTCATCAGGGGTTTGAAAGCTACCGTACCATCTTTGGTGTTGGTTCCAGCAGCAAGTGGATTGCTGATGGTGTAAAGCTCAAATGTGTTGATCAGAGGGAAAAGCGTCGAATCTTTGGTGGGCTTGAGAGTGAAGTTGGTGTTCGAGGATGCCGTCGTGTTAGCAAGATAGAATTCTGCTACGCTTCTGTAAGGCGGGATGATGGGATTTGAGACTGGGTTGTTGTTCACGTACATCTAAAAGGACCGTTTCTGATTTGAGCCGAGCTGAGCTACTTCGGAGAAGTAGACGGTCATGTAGACGGGAGCCTCGGTGAGGCTAAGGCCAGAGGAGTACAACATTATGTATGCCTGAAGGGGACCACCTGTGGGTGTCGTCGTCGTCATTGAAACCGCTTCCGGCGGATTGTCCTCAACTTTAACATCAACCGAACCATCATCATTTGAAGTAACATTCAATCCAAAATGCAAAGATAGTGACCCAAGTGCAGGATTCCATATGCGATCATAAGCATCATTCGGATACCCGAATCAAAGGCGAGCGTTTGAAGTGCATTGATCAACATTGTTTGAGGGTTTTTCATAAATTTTGCCGCTAGAATTAGACTAATCGAATGATGCTTACAACCATGAAAAGAATACAGACCGCACGAGCAAATTGAATTGTCAAAGATAATGCACAGTCCATAGAAAAAATCTGAAAGAAATCTCAAGCAAATGATCTGAGAATTTATAGAAAACCGGTGTACCAGTCACCTGATAGGAGTATCATTCGCAGTAGCAGCGACTTGTGTAGCCAACAGCAAAGCTCGATCCGAGTCGACGTGGCTGTACATGGAACTTAGCAAGCTCCTTATCTCGAGGGAGTTTATAAAGGGCAACTGATTTGGCAGCGTCTGCACGATGCACACGCTTGTCGCGTTTGATTTTACAGTGTAAATAGCCTCATACCAGAGGCCGTATACAGCCTCTGTAGTCGATGTATTGACAGTCGCCCAGTGGTTCCCATCGAGCAAAAGGTCGAAAGTAGGCGGGGAACTGAGGCTATCGTAATCTTCATAGTAAAAGCTTGTGCGAACGAGGATTTTGCTGCCGCCATTGACATCAATGGTGTAGTAGCTCTTCTTCTTCCCGGTGGGGAACGCGTGTAACGTGCCTAGGACCTCGGATGGTGGCGCGTAGGCTACTTGAGGTTGTCTTGTCTTGATGTAGGTAGGGGTGAGCATCGGTCCAGGGTCAACCGTGGACCGGCCCAACCTTGCCGGTTTTGGTCCAGTTCCTAGGGAGATTGGGTCAGTCCTTGGTCCTAGAATTTCTGGACCAACACTATGCGGGTTGGTTCTTGGTCCTGAGAGTTTTGGATCGGTCCAACCTGGACCAACCCTAACTATATATATATCAAATATATTACTTATAATTTTTTTTATATAGAGAAAACTTTAAAATAAATGGCGTCAACAATATTAAACAACTCTTTAGTGAGGAGTTCAAGTAATTTTATATTATTCTTTAATGACTTAGATTTTTAATGTCTTTTACGGTGTCAATAGTCATAATTTACGAAAGAGGAAAATGTTTTTGTGAGGAGTCCTCACGGCATTCAAAAAGGCATAAACAACTCCTTATGGCATCATCCTCTAGTATTCGTTCTCTTCTGTCTTATTTGTCCTCTTAGTCTTCAATTTGCCAAAATCGAAAAAAACAACTTCTCCACTCACCACTTGACACTCGCCTCACTCGCTTTGGGTCACTCGTGCCGCTCGCCGTTCGATGTTTGCTTGGCTTGTTGCTTCCTTTCGTTCGATGCTCACCGCTTGCCTTTCTTAGCCGACCTCGCTTATCATTGAACTCATTGGGTTGGTATGGTCCTCAGTTGCCCTTTTAAGGAGTACAAAAAATGAAATAAAAAATTATTAATTGGTCCTGGGTTGATC
This sequence comes from Eucalyptus cloeziana, assembly GCA_014182715.1. NCBI lineage: Eukaryota > Viridiplantae > Streptophyta > Magnoliopsida > Myrtales > Myrtaceae > Eucalyptus > Eucalyptus cloeziana. The sequence continues at coordinate 1,373,446 of CM024642.1, read as the reverse complement.
CTGAAATCGGACCGAACCCATTGGGTTAGTTCGGTCCTCAATTGCTTTTTTAAGGAGTACAAAAAATGAAATAAAAAAATTATTGGTTGATCCTAGGTTGACCTTAAAACCGGACCAAACCCATTGGGTCAGTTCAATCCTCAATCGTTTTTTTAAGGAGTACAAAAAATGAAATAAAAAATTATCGATTGGTCCTGGGTTAACCCCGGAACCGGACAGAACCATGGGTCGGTCCGGTCCTCGGTCCCAAAAATTGAGGACCGGCACTGTACAGGTTGGTCCTAGGGTTAGGGGGTGTACCGGCCCAATCCGGACCGTGCTCACCCCTAGATGTAGGCATCGTCACCAGTCACCAACCCATTGGATTGAATTCTCTGTCAATGTGCCTGTTGCCCCGCAGTTGATGCTGATGAACACTGCACATCCATGCATGCAACGACACCATTCTATGGTCAAACGAAATACACGCCCAATATCACAAAATTATAAAAATAAATATTTCAGCTGTGATTTACCTGCGGAAATTGGGGTAATAGACATGAACAATGTGGAGACAGCATAGAGCAAATTCAAAGTGTTGATCGACATTAATATGATTGATAAGGAGATTGACAAATGAGAAATGAGAAATGACGATGTCTTTTCATGCAACATCTACTTCAATTTATAGACTTTGAACGGTTGACTTCGTCATCAAGTTCATGGTCGTGCCTAGCTTTTGTTAATTGCTACTTAAGGCAGTGATTAACTCCTTAGATTCCTGCCAATCATGGCTAGATAATCTTTCTTGAGGAGGCAGACATTATGTAGAAATTTATGTTTGAAAGTCCGAGGTTATCAAATGATTAAGTATGTGTCCAACCATGTGAGGGTTGGTAAGTCCATGCTAAAAGGTGGCGAGCATTTCGGACATTTTGTTTAATTCACTAAAGCAAACATATTTTCAACTTAATTCATTGAAGATTATTTATTTGGGTTAATACCATAGAAAATCCCAAATTATACTCACTGTAACACAAATATTCTAAACTTTTTTTTTCATGTTACTAAAATTCTCGAACTTGATCATTATGACATAAAAGTCCAAAACTTTTTTTTTTTTTTTGTTTTGTATTGTAAAAAATCTGAACTTACATGACAAGTATAATTTCAATGGAACTAAAATAGATACGCATGTATAAGTTTGAATTTTTTCGCAACACAAAAAAGAGTTGATGGTATTTGTGTCATCAGTAGGAAGTTTAGTGTTTCTGATAATACAAAATAAATTTGGGTTATTTATGTCATAATAGGTATAATATGATTTTTTTATGATATTTACCTGTTTATTTTCAGCTTAATATGAATTAATTTTACACCTGTCCGAAGGGCGGACCGACATATAGTTGAATAACAGGCACGAAAGTCGAACAATTGTAATGCTTTCTACTTGAAGTTAAAGGCCAACTCAAACTCGATAATTGAACTCAGATGAGAGTGTCCCAGCCACGAATTCCTCCAGGTATGCGACAGTCCAATCTCTTTGTGTTTGACCATTAGATATTAAATTCAGAAAATTGTCTCTGCTAATAAAAAGCATTTTTATTCGGAAGGTGTGAAGGAATTTTAATAGGTCCACTATCGGTGTAAGAAACAATTCACATACTTACCATTGGATAGATGACATGTGGAAGAATTTGATTACAAAACTAAACATACATATCATTGTCATATAAGTATTTCTTTAGACTGGTAATGAACAGAACAAGAATTCCTCTTTTAAAGGGTTTGATAACAACAGAGTTGGCTAACCGACGGATGTGCATCATGCGTCACGTCATACCTAAAGGGGCGAAGAATTATAACCAATGGTGCAAAGAAAAGTACATCACTTGAGCAAACGTTTTAAGTTGTCAACCCCCGACGGGTGATCTATCGACAAAACCTCCACTTAAGAGTCCATCCTCTTGGTATAATCGGCGATGAAACCACTAAGCGCAACACTTGTTGGCTTGAAAGGGCAATTTGACAAATATGTGGTGACTATTACCATTTGTAATGACATGCCGCCACTTATCATAATATATTGCCATTTGTCAAGGTATGATCATCTTCTGTTGATCAACTCGCTTAAAACTTGTCTCATTCCAGTATTTCGTTAGCTTGTACTTGTTTAATAAATGTGTCTTTTGATACAGATAAATAAGGGAAAATTTCAAATAAAGATATGAAATAAATCTTATTTTTAAAAAGTGACTTGAAGTGACCATGACAAATTCAAATAAGGATATGAAAAGACTATAATAGTTTCAAATAAGGGCCTAACCTTGTTAGTTGGTCAAGGGCATTTTTGTCCAAAGAGAATTCCAACATAAAATTTAGTTAAATTAGATTAAAAATTAAGAAAGTTAGAAAAATTTAGAAATAAAAAAAAAAAAATACAGGTAGGAGGAGGCAACGGTCACAGGTTGAGGGCCTGGTTTTATTTATTTATTTAAGTTTTAGCTTTTCTTTTCAAGTTTGTCTTTTAACCTAATTTAATTAAGATTTTGTGTAAAAATTAGGATTCGGATCAAAACAATGTAGTTTTAGTGTTTTAGTTAAACTTAACATTACATATGACGCTACATGGGAGAGATAAAATATAAATTACCTTAGCATTTTCTATTAATTAAATTAGACGGAGTTTGCAGAAGAAAATCAAGTGGCGAGGGCTTGCAAGCCCTCCCCGCCATTGGCAAGGGTTGTGTCACGGTCCCAAGAAGTGACACGATCCAGAGGGTTTATATACGAATGATCATGACCAATCCATAAATGATCAACCTTCGACTATCTCCAGAGTTCTAGGGTTTTCTCGAGCATTCTAAAATACTTCTGGATTAGGCGATACTATAATTATACATTCTTGTGATTCTTGGGATTTTATGGAACATGTATAAGGTAAATAAACAAAAATGCAGCGGGAGCAAAGATAAAATTCTACTATACATGTTTCTCCAAAGGCATTGTTCGAGCGTTTTAATCAAAAATCATAATATCAAAGGGGATTTTATAGATTACCTCTCGAAGCGCACTTTAAAAGACTTGATTCAAATGTTCTTCAGTTCAAGCTCCACAAATGTTAGGCCTCTAGTTCAAACACACCACCAATGCACCTCGAACGAAAAAGAGCTCATAGGTAATCACTACTATAATTGTACTAACAATCTTGTGGAGATAATCCTATGCACGTGGTTAGCAACCGTTTGCTAACCATATAGTTCTCTCTCTCTTTCTCTCTTTTTCTTAACATAACCCACTCACCCTCTTTTTGCTCTATTTATAATATCCTGGTGAAGTCAACATTTAACTTCCTCTAGAAGCTAGTCATTAACCTCTCAAAGAAGTTATTGACTACTTTTTCTAAAAGCTACTTCTTCCAAAAGCTGGTCTTTAACTTCTCAAATAAGTTATTGACCACTTCCTCCAAAAGCTAGTCTATAACTTCTCAAATAAGTTATTGACCACTTCCTCTAGAAGTTGGGTGAGCAAGAGAACAGCTCTTGTGAGTGGGCTGTGTCCGATCGAGTTAATTGGTTATAATGTGTGACATCCTTAGGTTCATCATTGAGTTGGTAATAAGACTTGCACTAACACATTAGTACTCCCAAGAGAATTGATTGTCCCGATCAATCTCTAGGTTTTACAAGCCATGATTGACATCTAGCAATATTTCATGGCTACCCAGACAGTGTGAATGTTTTAAGAACATAATGAACCTGTCAGCTCTGACTACAATGTAATTCAATCCCTCTATCTTACTATGTCTCGATTGAACAAAGACTATGGAATATTTGTTAAGTCACCAATTCGATCATATGCACAAACCTAATTGACTTGCATTTTATACGATACATAAACAATTTATTCTCGGTTACAACCCCGGCCGAGGATTTCAATGCAGTGTCACAATTAGATCGCATAGGACATCATTACTGTACCTTGCATGTAACAAGGAGACAGATTCCATGTTGCGCACATGTGTAACTTCGTATGTGAATGAGTTATGACCATCAGGTATAGAGACGGATCAATGAGTCTCCAATATGTGTACCCGTGAACCATAGCCGTCCAACATACAAGTTAACACTGTGCCTCAGGTCTAAGGATCATTTACACAAGACCAGAGCATGAACGATTAGTCATTGACCCCGCTAAAAGCTTCCATGTTGCCAATTGTTCTATGTATGTCACGTTTAGTGAACTTGTTTATTATAAGCACCTGTGTTCTAACTTGAGCATCATAATACCCAATGGCTCGTGACTCGTCATTACCTTAAGCATCCAATACTTAATAGTGAAGCTAAGAACACACCGGTTTTAATAGGATTATTAATATCCACTCAATGATCTATTGACCATAAACGATTTAAAGATTCAGTCTAACTGTGAACCCGTCATGTATGTTCTTAACGTGTCAAGAATAAGTCAGTCCAGTCACAACTGATCTTATGGAATCATTCATATAGATAATTGGACAAATGAATGAATATGTCTTTGCCATTAATTTTGATAACACAATTGAAATTCCTAACATGTAACTATTACATGGTTGCTTTAGGGCATATAACTAATAGTGATAAATGTGGGTAGTTGAGTGGATGAGAAGATGCAATCTCTACCATCAGGTCGAGGAGAGATCTATGGCTATGGTTGAGCATGTATCGATATAAGGGAATGCTAAATTAATCGACCCATGATAGTTGCCTTGACAAAGTCCTTAATAGCCATGAACAAGGCGACTCTCGCCTAGATCTGGTCATGGTCAACCCTCACTTGTGACTTTTGAGGACGACCTCGCCTAGTCCTATTCGGGTTTCTCTGGGGCTGTTCATCAGTTGATTATCTAAAACAAAATCTATCTCATACATTTATTTGAAAAACTGATAGTATTTTAGGTTTTTATTTGAAATTTTCCGTACAAATGATAAATTATGTTAGAGCATATGATACGAGAGCTCTAGCTCATCCGACAGCCTATGTATAGCCCACACTTCGACATGTGGTATAGCCCAATTTCATTTAGAATCAAACTCAGACTTAGACCAATCCAAGGGTCAAGCCCGAAGCCCAATTCCATATTTCCCACTAAACCCAGTTGCTAAGTAATTAAAGTCCGCAGCGGTTCTTTCAAACACACATGTATTTCCCATATGTATGTAACATCTATGGTTTCAGGTCATGATAGATTATACTATCATAGCATGCAATTCAGCTATAATACTACAAACGGACCTCAAATGTTATGAAAAAGAAAAATACAAAGCATGCCTCTCTACATCTTAAATGGATCTACATGAACATCTTCTTGGGATAATTTGCCTCCTCAAAAGAAAATCCAAGATGTCCTTTACATTATTCGGGATTGTTCAAAATGCATCTTGAGTTTCAATTTGCCATGTCAATTTTGGTAAATGCATCATCACCTCAATGACTTGTGCCTTTAGACATAGTAGCTGATCCCCTTATCAAGTCGAGTTGGACTTGAGTTGCATTCAATAAGTCCAAGCCAACAACATATTGTCCTTGGTCTCTCCTAATTGGTTATTGAAATCTTAGGTATTCTACGATCTTAGCAATTCGATTCGATCCTCATTCGATGTCAACAATAGTTTGTTGCCATTAGTTGTATGAGTTTTCAACAATCATTCGTAATGACTTTTGATCAATCCTTTAAATTGAGTCGTTTTAATGCTACAGTATCCCAAAAAGTATAACTCATGAGTGATATTGTCTTTAATCTTAGGGTTAGTATCATGAATAATCTTAAATTGGTACAGTCATGGTAAATTTACCCCAAACTAGCTTTTCTGACCACTAAGGGCGCGTTTGGTAACGATCCTATTCCCGGGAACAAATTCTGATCAGAAATGATTTTTTTTTATTCTCGTTCCTAAATTGATTATGAGTAAAAGAACGTTTTGGTAATTGTTCAAAATTTATAATTTTAAAATAGAATCAAGCGTTTAAGATCGTGTTTATTGATTCTATTCCAAATCAATTTCTTTTAATTTTTAAATAATTTTTTTATTTTTTTTTTTCCTTTTTCTCCTTCTTTTTCTTGTGGCCGGCCCTCGTCGGCCGAGCCTCTCCTAGCCTAGGCGACGCCGCCCGCCCCGCGAGGCTCAGCCAAGCCGGATCTGGCAAGCTCGCCGGACCGGCAGGCGGCGGCGGACGGTGGTGGACGGCGATCGCGAGATGACGGAAGGAAGAAGAAGAAGAGTTGGTTTTTTTATTCTCAAATTTATTCCCGGAACAAGAATCGATTTTTTTTTTTTTTTTATTCTTAATTCTACTCTAAATCTGTTCTCCGGAACAAAAATTTACCAAACACGATTTTGTTCCCAAACTGCTCCCGAAACAAAAAATCAAAATCAGTCACTGTTAGGATGGTTACCAAACATGGCTAAAAACTTAAATTGGTACAATCAAGACAATTTATTCTAACCTAATTTTTTTATGACAAAAAATCTCAAATTTGTATATGTATGACATTTTTATCATTCATTTGTACACATATGACAAATAAATGGTAAAATCTCAAATTAATACACTCATCAACCGTTATATATTTATCATCTAACTCAATAATTTGACGGTAAAATATAATGGAAACTAACATGGGTTAAATTTGTCATTAATAATACTAAGTTAGAGTTTTTGTTGATCAAAAAATTAACTCGACGTAAATTTATCATAATTGTACTAGTTTAATTTTTTTTTATACTAACTTTAATCTTTACAATAGGGTAAGACTATTTCTATTTCATTTCAACGAGACATCCTTGATCCAAACGCGAAAGGAAATACGTGAGCGATGACTTCATCATTTTTTCTTCTTCTATTTTTGAGGAGAGCGCAGCCTGTAAAGCATAGCCAAGCGACGGGGTCAATCCGGTATTCGGAGTAGGCTTTCTTGGACCAATGCCATTCGGCAACCTGTGAAAACCTCGGCGGAAGCCATGGCGTCAGTGGGTTTTCGGAGCAGACTTTCTTCGACCCGCCATGCCAGCTGGACCCCTCAGTAACCCATGAACCTCTCCTCCTTCGTGGGTCTCCTTCATCACCCCAGAAACTGCGAAGTCTTCTTCCATGAATCTTGAAAACGAAGAAGAAGAGTAGAGAACCAGAGAAGTGAAGAAATCTTGACAAGCAGCAAAGATGGTCGCCCGCATCGCCACTCTCTTCGTCCTACTCTTTTGGCTACCCATCATCACGTCGTCGTCGGCGGCGGCGGCGGCGGCGTCGTCCCTGTCGGTCTGCATCGTGGGGAGCGGAATCGGCGGCTCCTCGGTGGCCCACTTCCTCCGGGAGTACGCCTCCCCGTCCGCCTCCATCTCCATCCGCGTCTTCGAGCGGCACGGCGTCGTCGGGGGTCGTATGGCGAGGGTCACCGTCGGCGGCGACAGCTTCGAGGCCGGCGGGTCGATCCTCCACCCCAATAACTACTACGCCTTGAATTACACCCGATTGATCGGCTTGAAGATCAGGTGGCCGAATGCCTCGTCGGCTAGCGACGGTCGCGACGATGATGGCGATTTCGGGATTTGGGATGGGAAGGGCTTCGTCTTCAAGACGTGGAGGGTCAGCTCCAAGCTCCCGTTCGTTGACAAGATCGTGTCGTTCGCCAACACGGCGCTCTTGTTCTGGCGTTATGGGTTTTCTCTCATTCGCATGGACAACTTCGTTCAGGTCTCTCTCTCTATCAATCAATTTTGTCTATCCATTCTGAACAGAGGGTTTCAATGGAGAAGGGAGTGAAATTGAATGATGGGTTGATTTTGCTTTAGTCTCTGATTTAGTCAATTTTCAAAATGATGTTGTTTTCTTCTTGACACATGACAATAGCTACATCTCCATGTTGCAGAGGACTGTGAATAACTTCTTGAAGTACTATGAAAGCACTGAATCGAGACCCGTTTTTGAGACAGTGGACGAGATGCTCAAATGGGCAGGGCTCTACAATCTCACCGACCATACTTTAGAGGAGGAGTTAATCAGTATTGGGTTGTCTCCCTTGCTGAGAAGGGAACTCATCACAGTAAGAATTCTGATAAATTTCACGATGGAATACTTTCCCCTCTATAGTATGGATCTGCTTGAAACGTGGCTGGCAACTTCAAATTTTGTTTATCCTATGGATGCCTTTACCTGAATGCAATGCAAGTTCTGATGACCTACTGAACATTAATGGTGTAATGGTGGTAATTTCATATATAATTTCATATATCTATTCACTGAACCAATATGCTGTACGGAGATGCTGCGAATCTTCTCCACTCAGAAGAGAACAAAAAAGGATTAAATAACCTAAAACCAAAAGTATGTGCTTGTTCACGTATATAGAGAACAAATGTTGGTGTGGTGGCTGCCTCATGGAAGGCCAGGCCATTAGTGGCCGAATAAGAATTTTTCTAGATTGTGTGATGTGCTTGTTGTCAGACTACCCACCTGTATTATTAGATCTTTACTTATCAAAAGGAAAAGGTTGGCCTAATTTGCAGTAGCAAAAATGCACAGAAGGAAGCCATGAATGTGAATAATAACCTGTGGTATTTCAAACATTTAATGGAAGGCATGGAGTTTTACTGGTAGACAATGAAAAAAGTTTGAGAGAGCTCCCAGTCTTCTCTTTGTTTTTTCCTCTCCTTCTGGATGGCTTGGCTATCTGGCCCAGGGAGGGTGGGGGAAGTTGGGGGTGGTTTTTGGATGTGTTAAGAGACATTTTATATCGTTATCATCCTTGCTCTTGGAGATACTCCTTGGTTTCTGGCTTGAAGAAAGTCCTGCTGCCAACTGTGTGTAGCAAAGGCATTCTGAAGTGACTGCAGCATGAGTCTGTACTGATAACTTCGGAATGGGTGCATCTGGGATTGAGGTAGCGTGAATTAAAATAGGAGGCTTTCAAGGATAGAGCATAAATTATTCTACTTCTTGTCCAGGAGGTTCTGACTGCTAGGTAGACTGACTTTGATTATAGTAACGTTATGAAATGAGATTCAATGTGGCTCTCTACTTGATGCAGCTCTACTTTAGCAGTGGTCAGTTAGATGCATGCTTTGGAGCAAACCCTGCAGGTCTAGGTAAATGGATATGTAGGCACGACTCTTTTGATGCTAATTTATCTTATGAGAACCGGATGTTCCAGACAAATGTCCTGTTTGAACAGCTAATATATGGATGCTTGTGGCATTTATCAGTCTGTTCACCTTTTTATGCTCATACTAGAGTATATTAAACTCTCCAGCCCTGGCCTTGTGCCTACGATGGTTTTGACTTTGAATCTATTTTCAATTGTCGCATTTCAACTTTCATTTGTAAAACGAAAATGGTTTCCTGCATGGCCTGGGCATATTGTATTTTGTGGAGTTTGATATTTCCATCTCTTAATGTTCATGAATATAGCCTTTCTGTTAATTATGTATGAAACTTGACATAAGTTTTCTCATTGGTGGAAGAATACGTTTCTGTTTCTATTAGTTGGGTTTCAAAGCTATGAAGAAATTAGCAGGTTTTTAATAGCAGCATTGCTAATGGCCCTTGCTTCTCTTGCTATAATCTTGATCAATTGCCAAGATGACAATGCTATTGCGGCATATGACATAGTCTTTGATCAATCAGAAAATTTGAACCAGAGGTGGGTCAGTTGAACTAGAAAAGAGAGAAAAATATAAAATTTTCAGATTAGCATAGCCAACAGTACTTTGCTAAAAGATCTTACATGATATGTTCATGCTTGGAGTGGATATATTTGCTGGATGCTTCAATTTTCATAGTAGTTACTGCTGTAGAAGTAGAACGTGTTGATCCTATAGATGAAATGAACTCAGGGAGGACATGGATATATAATTTTGGGTTAACTCTTCATGAAGTAAAGAACTTATCTACGATTAAAACTCGACGTGTCGAACCTAGTATCCTAGTGGACCTTCTTTTTTGTTCTTCATAATTTCTTATTATTTGTATTTTTAACCATCTATCATTTTTATGCTGTAGGTCATCACAAGGATTAATTATGGTCAGAGTGTAAGCATCAGCGGACTTGCTGGGGCTGTTTCCTTGGCAGGATCAGGGGGTGGCTTATGGTCCGTCCATGGAGGAAACTGGCAGATGGCTGCTGGTTTACTCAATCATTCAAATGTCGATCTGCACCTTCATGAGAAGATACAGTCTATTTCTAATCTTGGAAACTATTATGAGCTCAACTCCTCCGAAGGTAACAGTTATAAGTGCGAGGTTGCAGTTGTCGCCACACCTCTGGATGAGGTGGACATACGCTTTGACCCTCCCGTTTTGATTCCTCCAAGGAAGCTGCAGCATACACATGCGACTTTCGTGAGGGGTCTTTTAAATCCTGTGAGCATTTTTCTTGTTACTGTCTCAATCATCTACTCATATCTTTTCTTTTTCTTTTTTTCTTGTCTCCTTTTAGTTATTTATCACGTTTTGTCTTTCCTTTTTGTGTGTTTTAAATGGGAATGCCATGTGTGCAAAAGGCATACTTTGGGCTCGGCTCTGTGGAAGAAATTCCAGAGCTGGTTGGTACAATTGAGGATCCTGGCCTTCCATTCTCAAGCATTTCAGTTCTCAAGCGCCACAATGAAAAGGAGGTGACTTACAAGGTCTTCTCCCGCGTAGCCATGGCAGACACATTGCTGGATCAGATATTCAGGTGACATACTTTAGTTCTTTGCCCTAATTATTATGTGTTTGCTTTGTTTGTTGAGAGATAGTCAGATCTATCATCTATGCAAAGACCCTTTAATGGGCTATAAATTTTGCGATGTTGTTTCCATTGATGATCTCATGTTAAAAGGTCACAAGTATCCTCACAGCTACAAGAACCTCCTGTTCATTTCTCAGATGGAGTTGCAATTTGGCCCTTAAGTCAGAAATGACTTATTGAAAGTCCTGGGAAGTGTTTGAAGAGTGTCGATGCACTGCGTTGTTTTGGAAGTAGTGCACTGTCGTGCAAGACTACACAGTAGATAAGTGATAAAGAAAACATAGAATCATTATGGACTCAATGACGAAGTAGACTGGTGGGCAAATGCTAACTGTCGATATTGCTGTTTGCAGTGTCCGGAAGGAGACGATCCGCATTGACTGGGGTGCTTACCCCCATTACGAGGCTCCTGAAGTGTTTGCGCCGTTCATTTTGGATGGACAGCATCTGTACTACGTCAATGCCTTTGAGAACGCTGCGAGCACAATGGAGACGAGTGCGGTTGCAGCTGAGAACATCGCGCGCCTGATCCTGTCAAGACATTTCGGCCACGTGCCCTTGAAGCTTTCGGGCTCAGAGAGGTCTGCAGTCGACGACGGGGGTTTGCATTTGGATCTTTGATGAGGGGTCACATACACTTTGATGACTTGTGTAAATTATGTACGATGTGTAATTCATTCTCAGGTGCCAGGACGCAAGGAGCACTGCAATGTGAAATGTATCCTGTGATGGATAGCTTGGAAATATGGTTTTCATTTTACGAGACACCTTCAAAAAATGTTTAATGGATAATATGATTTCGTAATTTGAGAAGAAGCTTCTAAAGTTGCTCTGAAATGTGCCCAATTATGCCGGACGGAATCGTAGTCTTGCACAACATTTTCCGATAGCTCGAAACCGGCCGTGCTATCTACTGAAACAGCAATATATGGAAGCGGCAAATCTCCCTTTTGCTTGCTCATATCGGGGTCTCGATCGATGCGAATTCTTAGCCAGCCGTCCTCTTTCATTGCAGCCATCTGCAAGTTAGTGTTGCCGTTGTCTTGGTATGATCACCACTGTCAACTAATGTCCAATAGCATGAATCACTCCTGCCTATTAAAAAAGAAACTCCATTGAAGTTAGAAATACTATCATGGTGAGCACGGGATAATTGGTTCTATCTTGAAACCCCATAATTTAAATTTATGTCGAGCCCAACTCAAATCTCAGTCATATTCCCAAAGGTAATACCATTGGGGATGTCGATGATTCGATTTGGTGTGCATTAGCTTTGAACCAAACTGCGATCCAAACCAAAAATCAGGGTTGGTTTGCTTTGGTTTTTTGGTTTTTTTCTGCCCTACTCAAACTCACTCAACAAAAAAGAGTTACAAGAGTCGCATAACCAGACCAATCGGTGGATATTTTTATTTCGGTTTGGTTTAATTTAGTTAGTCAAAGGGGAAAAAATCGGGTATTTTTTAAGCGTTCGAATTGAAATTCGGATCGAACTGATTGGTTCGATTTTCAATTTGATTTTTCACATCTCTGGTCCCCAACTCCAAAGCCCAAGTCCATATACCCCACTAAGCCCAGCTGCTGAAATATAATCCGCCATAAAGTTGTCAAATCAGGCGAAGCCCAAAATTTGGTAAACATCATAGAAGCGTTTATAACATTTTTAAAAAGGGCCAATCTCAAAGACATACTATCTTGCCAAATGCACCTAACATCTATACTTTCAATACATTATTCTATCATTATAAAGTACGGCCACAATACTACAAAGGGTCCTCCAATATCATGGAAAAATAATAGAAATCATGCCTACACTTAAAAAAGGCTCTATTTCGAATATCTTTCGTGTTAATTTGTCCCCTTAAATATTTATTTGCCTCAATTTTTCATCAAGCGAGGGTTTATAAAAAGAAAAAGAGGAAAAAAAGAAAAATCCAAGATACCTTTTGTACTATTCAAGATCCTTCCAAATGCATTCAGGAAGTTTTTTTTCTTGTGGTTTCAATTTGTTATGTAAACCATGGGAAAATGTATCATCACCTCGATGACCAGTATCTAGGGATGTGAAAGTAGTTGATCTTCCAATCGATATTGGAATTGGAATTGAAATTGGAATTGGAAATGGACCAAAGTCGCTTTAAGTAAATCCAAGCTAAAGACAACTTATCTTTAGTTTCTTTTGATTGGTTCTCAAACCTCATTAGTATTCTGCAATCGCAGCCAATGATCCTCATTCAATGTTGTCAATGACAATTCACTGTCAATTAACATCATTGAAGAGGCCATCTTATGTGCTGGGTTTGAAATTGACTGACAAACGAGATAATGATGACACGTGTCAATTTATGAATAATTTATAATAAAACTAACGTGGTCTTTTTAGGGTACTCAATATTTTCTCATCACTTTATATAATTGATACGCTTTTGGGAGACACAATTCAAAGGATCAATGATTGGCTATTGAGATATGCATACATTCTTGATTTCATGGATGACCCAAACACCAAGAGGAAAGGGAAATGCATGAGCGATGAGCTCATCATGCAAACGTATATATAATATGATACAGTTTCCGGTCGTAAGAAGACCGCGCAACCTGTAAAAGCACCGCGAAGCCAGGGGCTTCGATGGTTTCCAGGGCATAGATTTTCTTCGACCAAACCATCCAGCCACCCGCAGAAACGCTGCAAAACCCACGGCGTCCATGGGATCCCCTCAGCAACCCGTCAACCTCTTCCTTCGTCAGTCTCCTCCATCACCCCGAAACCGAGCTTGAAGAAGAAGAGAGAGCAAGAGACGTCAAGCTCGACAAGCTGCAACAATGGTCGCCTGCATCGCCGCACTCTTCGTCTTGCTCTTTTGGCTCCCAACCTTCACGTCGTCGTCGTCGTCGTCTTCTCTCTCGGTCTGCATCGTCGGGAGCGGGATCGGTGGCTCCTCGGTGGCCCACTTCCTCCGGGAGTACGCCTCCCCGTCCGCCTCCATTTCCATCCGCGTCTTCGAGCGGCGCGGCGTCGTCGGGGGTCGCATGGCGAGGGTCTCCGTCGGCGGTGAGAGCTTCGAGGCCGGCGGGGCGATCCTCCACCCCAAGAACTACTACGCCCTGAATTACACCCGATTGATCGGCTTGGAGATCAGGTGGCCGAATGCCACGTCGGCTAGCGACGGCCGCGACGATGGTGGCGAGTTTGGGATTTGGGATGGGAAGGGCTTCGTCTTCAAGACGTGGAGGGTCAGCTCCAAGCTCCCGTTCGTTGACGAGATTGTGTCGTTCGCCAACATGGGGCACTTCTTCTGGCGCTATGGGTTTTCTCTCATTCGCATGGACAACTTCGTTCAGGTCTCTCTCTATCAATCAATTTTGTCTAATCATTCTGAACAGAGTGTGTGAGTGGAGAAGTGGAGTGAAATTGAATGATGAATTGATTTTGCTTGAGTGTCTGGTTTAGTTAATTTGCATAATGATGTTGTTTTCTTCATGACAAATGAAAATAGCTACATCTCCGTGTTGCAGAGGACTGTGAATAACTTCCTGAAGTACTATGAAAGCACTGAATCGAGACCCGTCTTTGAGACAGTGGACGAGATGCTCAAATGGGCAGGGCTCTACGATCTCACCGACCATACTTTAGAGGAGGAATTGATCAGTATAGGGCTGTCTCCCTTGCTGATAAGGGAACTCATCACAGTAAGAATTCTCATAAATTTCACAATTGGTTTGTATTGATACGGCAGTGCTTTTCCATGTATCTGTCGAGATCTGGCTAGCGACTTACTTCAAAATTTGTTCATCCTATGGATGCCTTTACTCGAATGCAATGCAAGTTCTAATGTTTTAATTGTCAAATATCTACTCCCTGAACCATACGTTGTACAAAGATGCTGCGAATCTTCTTTCCTCAGAAGAAGAGAACAAGAAAGGATTGAATAACCTACAACCAAAAGCATGTGCTCATTCATGTACAGATAGAACAGATATTGGTGTAGTGGCCGCCTCATGGAAGGCCAGGCCATTAGTGTGAATAAAAGTGTTTCTAGATTATATAATGGGCTTGCAGACAGATGACCAACCTGTATAATTAAGTCTTTTTTTTATTAAAAGAGAAAAGTTGACAAAGTTTGCAGTAGCAAATATGCATAAAATGTTGTCATGAATGCACATGATCACCTGTGGTATTTCAAACTGTTAATGGAAGGCATGGAGATTTGCTAGTGAATGATGATGATAAGTTTGAGAGAGCTGCTAGTGTTCTGTTGTTTTTTCCTCTCATTCTGGATTTCTTCCGGATTCCTCCCTGGCCTGAGAAGGTGGGGGAAGTTGGGGTGGTTTCTGGATGTGTTGAGAGATATTTTTTGTTGTCTGTCATCTTAGCTCTTGGGAAATACTCCTAGGTCATGGCTTGAAGAAAATCCAACTGTGAGTGGCAAGGGCTTTGTGAAGTGACTGCAGCCTAAGTTTGTAGATAACTTTGGTAACCGGGGCATCTGGAATCAAAGTAGTGTGAATTGGAATAGGATGTCTTTCTAGGATAGAGCATAAGTTATTCTGCTTCTTGTCAGAGAGGTTGAGTGACTGCTAGGTAGACTGACTTTGATTAATGTGACATCATACAATGAGATTCGACATGACTGTTTACTTGATGCAGCTCTTTACTTTAGCGGCAGGCTGCTAGATGTATGCTTTGGAGTGTCCCTGTAGGTCTAGGTACATGGATTTGTAGTTGTGATTCTTTTGATGCTAAATTACTTTATGTGCACTGGATATTCCATACGTTGTGTTCTGTTTGAACAGCTAATATATATGCACGCTTGTGGCATTTATCAGTCTATGTAGCATTCATGCATATACTAGACCATATTAAACTCTCCAACCCGTGAGTCTCATGCTTATGGGAGTTTTTAGTGCCTGATTGTATTACTTTGAAGCTATTTTCAACTGTCACATTTCAACTTTCATGGATAAAAGAAAATGATTTCGTGCCCTTTCGATGGCTTGTTTATTTTGCTTTTTGTTGAATATGATATGTCCAATTGTAAATTTTTGTGAACATAGCCTTTCTGTTATTTATGTATGATATTTGACATTAATATTTTCATCTTGGAAGAATATGCTGCTGTTTCATTAGTTGGGTTTCGAAGCCATGAAGAAACTGGCAAAATGTGGTATAATTTTTGGTTTCTGAATGAGGTTTTATTGGCAGTATTGCTAATGGCCATTGCTTCTCTTGCTCTATAGTCTTCGTCAATTGCCAAGATAACCATGACATTGTGTTATATGAGATAGTCTCTGATCAATCAGAAACTTTGAAGTAGAGGGTCAGTTGAACCAGAAAAGAAAGAAAACAAAAAAAATTCATATTAGCATAGCCACCAATACATTGCTTGACAAATTTACATGATCTGTTCAAGCTTTAACTGAATGTATGTGCTGGATGCTATTGCCATAGAATGAACTCAGGGCAGAGATGGAGATATAATATCTAGTCAGATCTTCATGAAGTAAAGATTATACAGACGATTAGACTCGAAATGTCAACTTCAGTATCCTAGTGGACCATCTGTTTCGTTTTGCATATCTCTTCTTAGTATTATTATTTTGACCATCTAGCATTGTTATGTTGTAGGTCATCACAAGGATTAATTACGGTCAAAGCGTAAGCATCAGCGGACTTGCTGGTGCTGTTTCCTTGGCTGGATCAGGGGGTGACTTATGGTCTGTCGAAGGAGGAAATTGGCAGATGGCTGCTGGTTTAATCAACCGTTCGAATGTCGATCTGCACCTTCACGAGGCGATACAGTCTATTTCTAATCATGGAAACTATTATGAGCTCAATTCCTCCGAAGGTAACAGCTATAAGTGCGAGGTTGCTGTGGTTGCCATACCATTGGACGAGGTGGACATTTGCTTCGACCCTCCCCTTTCAATACCTCCAAGGAAGCTACAGCACACGCATGCGACTTTCGTGAGGGGTCTTTTGAATCCTGTGAGCATTTCGCTTGTTATTGTCTCAATCATCTATCTATATCTTCTTTCATCATAACTTACTGTTTTAGTTATTAATCATGTTTCATGTTTTCCTTTTTGTGTCTTTTAAATGGGAATGCCATTGTGAGCAAAAGGCATACTTTGGGCTCAGCTCTGTGGAAGAAATTCCAAAACTGGTCAGTACAATCGAGGATCCCAGCATTCCATTCTTGAGCATTTCAGTTCTCAAGCGACACGATGAAAAAGAGGTGACTTACAAGGTTTTCTCGCGCGAAGCCATGGTAGATACGTTGCTGGATCAGATATTCAGGTGACATGTTTTAGTTCTTTTCAAATGTCGTGTTGTAGACTAGCTAAATTTGTTCTTTGTTGGACTTGGTGGATGTGTTTGCTTTGTTTGCTGAGAGGTAGTCGGATCTATCATCTATGCAAAGATCCTCTAATAGGCGACAAATTCTCGAGGTCGTTTCCAGAGATGATCTCATGTTTAGGAGGCCGCGGTTAACACAGCTACAAAAATCTTCTGTTCATTGTTCAGATGGAGTTATGATTCGGCCTTTCAGGTCAGAAATGACTTAAGGAAAGGCCAAGGAAGTGTTCGAACAGGTTGCCGATGCGCTGCCTTGTTTTGGAAGTAATACACTGTCGCGCAAGACTACGCTGTAGATAGTGAAAAGGAAAACTCAGCACCTTTATGAATTCAACGACGAAGTAGACCGACAGGCGAATGCTAATACTCGATATTGCTGTTTGCAGCGTTCGGAAGGAGACGATCCACATCGACTGGGGCGCTTACCCCCGTTACAAGGCTCCTGAAGTGTTTGCCCCATTCATTCTGGACGGCCAGCATCTGTACTACGTCAATGCCTTTGAGAACGCCGCGAGCACGATGGAGACGAGCGCCGTTGCAGCCGAGAACGTCGCGCGTCTGATCCTGTCAAGACATTTCGGCCATGTGCCCTTGAAGCGTTCGGGCTCGGAGAGCTCTACGGTGGACGCGGGTTTGCATTTGGAACTATGATGAGGGGTCAGATGTAACTCAAGACTTGAACACCTTGATGCAAGGAGCACTGGAATGTGATATATGTCTTGTGATGGATAGCTTGGAAATATGGTTTTCATTTTATGAGACATTTAAAAAAATGTTTAATGGATAATGTTATTAACAATTAGATGATCGCATTATCCGGATAACAAGAGAAGCTTCTAAATTTGCTCTGTCTTTGTTTCTGTGAATGTTTTTGAAATTTCATGACAAAGAAAATTATTGTTCATGAAAATCAATTTAAAGAAAAACATTTACATTTTTTCAAGGTAGAGACTTCGTTTTCTTATTTTAAATATGGATATTTTCTTTAACTGTAAATAATTTTTCATTAACTAATCATCTTGAGCAAATCAAACACATAAAAATTTAGAAAATTAATTTGTGAAAGATTTTTTTGTTTCACTCAAACAAACACGTCCTGAATTGATTGTGCTATCTACTAAAACATCAATGTGAAAGTGGGAAATCATTTTTTGGCTAGCTCGATTTAGGTCTTGATTGTCAACGGAAATTCTTATCAACCCATCGGCCAACGCCATTCAAATTAAAACTAAAATGAGGAAAATTACATAAATGATTACAAACCTAATGGAAAAATGAGTATTTACTAGAAGGGATTAGTTTTGGGGTGGGTAAGTTCAAGACCTAAAATTTAGAATTTACTCTGTTAGAATGGATCCATAGTTTTTGGAACCTGGATTCTACCATGTATACTCTGGAATTGACCTTGGATCTATCTTTTTCTTGATTCGGTTTCAAAATCTCTTTGAGAACCTCTACTTCTTTTGTTTCTTTTTCTACTTTCGTTTTTCTTACAGCAAAATAATATGAATAATAAAATGATTCAGAGTAAAAGATGAGCAAGGACGAGCGAATAAAGACAAGTCTGGAATGAGCTAAGGTTGTGAGGCTTGAATGAGTAAGGGTAAGCTGCGATCAAGCGAGGAGGGAGGTGAATCGCAAGTTGTGAAGTATCTAAATGAGGTTGGAGAGAAAGGAGAAAAAGAGAGATAGAGAAAAAGATTTCAAAAGAAAAATTAAGGTTTTTAAGCTTTATGAAGAAATTTCTAAATTCAGTCCGGTTCCTATCAATTCTAAGAACCGGGGACCCTAGAACCGTACGATTTCAGGGCGGTCCGACACATTTCTCAAATAAAACCGGTCCGGTTACACAGCCCTAGTATATACATGGTAATTGGGAAAGCAATTTCCTTTATCAATCGATAATTTCGTGGGAAAAAAGAAAACCAAAGACAAAAATTTAAAGGACGCTCTCTCTCTCTCTCTCTCTCTCGGTTGCGCTGTTTGCGGCGGAGCGAAAGTGAAGTAAGGATGTCGCAGAAAGGGAAGAGAAAGGACGACGCCCCCGCCTCCGACGGCGGCGGCGACTCCGACGGCGGCCAGGCCCCTCCCCGGAAGGCTCCCCGGCAGGATTCAGATGACTCCGACGACATCATCGTCTGCGAGGTTCCCGTCTAGTGATTTCTGCGGAATGTGAGCGTGCTGGTGTGGGGCTTTGTGGCGATCCTAGGGTTTTTGATCGGTTGGGGGTTTTTGGTTCTTTGTCTGTGCAGCTGTCGAAGAACAGGAGGCTCACCGTCCGGAGCTGGCACGGCCAGGTCGTGGTCGACATCCGCGAGTTCTACGTCAAGGACGGCAAGAGTCTTCCTGGCAAAAAAGGTCTCTTTTTTACTCTCTCTCTCTCTCTCTCTCTCTAGGCTTTGAGTCTGCAGTGAGTTGCTCTGCTTTGCTTTCGGCAATGTGAAAATTAGGGCAGCTAACTGTGGTCTTTTCTGGGCTTGGGATGCTCTCATGTTGTGTGTGCATATGTATTCCTGGTAATCCTTGGTTGATGGGAGTCTGTTTGTCATTGTGATTTGCGGGTGATCTCGGCTGCTGAGCTTTGGAGTTGGAGAAAGAGGAAAGCTTTGGGATCATGGGGTGAGGGTGGTGAGACTTTGAGTTGGGTTTCTGGTTGTAATGCCCATTTTCGATTTGAATTTGAGAACGCATTCGCTGGCATCTTTTGGAGGGGCTTTCGATCTAGATGAAATGTCGGAAGCATTGCAACTGGGCTGAGTGTATTGAACTTTGTGTAGCAGTATCATGGTGAGTACTGCATGGTAGATGAAGGTTTGGATTCCATGATGGTTTTGGGAGGATCATGGTAAACTTGTTGTCTTGGCATGACATTTCCTTTTGTTAGTTTCAGCCCGTCTCTGTTACTATGCTTCAGAAATACCGATATCAATTAAAATGAAAAACTTGTCCAACCTTTTAGAGTGCATACTAGTTCAAGGTGTATATTCGATTGGCTCGTCGCTCCCTTGCCATTTGGCTCTCCTTTATGGACCTGAGGGAGCTCAGTGGATGGTACACTGGGTTTTGGAAGTTGCTACTTTATGTGTGCTTTGCTTGTTTCTCGCAAAATTGTTATCTCAATGAAGGTCAGCATCTTTGATTTCATTAGTCGAAGTAAACTTTGTCTTCTGATAACACCGAAGGTTCCTGTAATGTTGCTCTGTTCTCACGCATGTATACAAGTTGTTATTTCCGCGTTGCTTCTGCCTAGCCAAGTCAGCCATTTGGAGTATATAACTGTTACCAACTTAGCATTCCACGTCATTGTTGCATTTGGTGGTGTTGGTGCTATTGCATTATTGCCATGATACTCTGGCAGACCTTTTGCTCGTTGCTTCAATTAGTATGATCTCTCTTAATGGTTTCTATCTGTTGATTTGGTCTGTTGTCCAGGTATTTCTCTCCCCATAGATCAGGTAAACTCTTGGTCCTGCGTGCTACTAGTACTTGAAATTTGAACAGTTGGTTCAACCTAACGTCCTCACATTGGTTTTCATGCTTTGTGCAGTGGAATAAACTTGTGAAGCACATGCCTGAAATTAACGAGGCATTCGGGGACGCATAGGAGCTAGTGACCAGTCTTGTCGGCTGCTGTCTTTGCTGAATTAACCGGCAGCTCATTTTGGTTTGTGGCTGGAGTGAACTGGTATTGGCCAGTAGTTGCTGACATGTAAAATGGTTTGTATGTAGTTGCACATCTCTTTTGGCTCTCTATGTAGAGCTCGGTGCTTGAGTCTATGTACTGGAAGTTACCTGGAGAGAGCATGATTGAGCTTTCAAATACACCGATCGGCAAATATGCATCTTGGTGAAAAGGAACCGTTTTGTGCTCTGATTTAGTTGAAGGATTGCGGGGGAAAATGCATCTTCCCGCATTAGTTTTCTTTGGCAACGATTTATATCTCCATCTTAGCGAATGATGCAATTAAGACTTAATATTTTTTTTTTTTTGAAACGAACCATTGTTCACTGTTTCATTTTAGGGCAGAGGAGACAGGCCTGCGAGTTTCAAGCGTTAAGAACCATCATATGATATGCGCCTTTGCTATGCTCCAGCAGCCTGAAGCAATGAGATTTAGCTGTGCATGATCTAGCGGCGGCTGGACGAAGTTTTCATGGACGGCTGACAAAACACATCGATATGATGGCCGACTTTAAAAACACACGTATCTCATCAAAATTGCCGTGTATGTGATCACCCAATTGTAGAAATACTGCCGAGGCATGTGATTGGAAATATAATATGAAGAGATATATGACCCTTCTGAGTCTCCCATTTAGTCTCACCATCTCCACGAGAGCTTCAAACTAATTTGTTGGAAAGAAACCCATCCGGTGCATCGTTACGATTTACATAAACATCTACACGACAGTATCAGACCTCACCATTTGACGAGACAAATGAATAACAAGACAGATGAATGGCATATAGGCTTAATGTGTATATGTAGGAGAGACTTGACTTCAAAGAATCATTATACTAAGCAGTCATGACAGAACATACAGAGACACTGCCTTGTGGCTTCTACATACCTTCTTGGCCTCCTGCAAAATAGTCATTGACAAGGTCACGATGATGACATGAATGCTGTTGAAAAAGATTGAGAGCATCAGGCAATGCTTCTGCTCTATCCGTCCATAGTTTTAGGCTTATTAGAGGGTTCATAAGATCAAAGGGTCTCTCTTTACATATTAACATTGTGGAGTTCTCTTCAAAAGGGCCTTGTTTTACCTCATGCTGACGCCAAAATTCTTTTAAAAAAAACAAAATATCTGATATCTACTCATCTTCAGCAAATATTCGTGTTCATGACCTGTCGGGGACAACACAATTATCCTAGAGACTAGGATTTTGAATGCATTTTGAATCGTTTCACATTTTCATCTTAAGCTTGTAAAGTCAATAACATTGCATGTATCAAGACACCGTTTTATTTTCTTCCTTAGAGATATGCCAAGACACCATCTCTTCACAGCGTGCGTCCAAGATAAAAAAACTTCTTTCGACAATATCATGATCCATGTATAATAGCACAACAAAGACAGGCATCAGTAAAGCTGTCTTCCCTATTTCAAACACCATGTCATAGATAACCAGAGGCAACTTCAAACCCAGGTAAACCTCACTTTAAGGCAAGACTTGTTTCATGGGGCTTAATAACTGAGGCAACACTAAAGATTTGCTCAAGTGTCTTGCTTCATCTTTGCAATGGGCTCCAATAATAAATCAGATTCAGCAAAGACACGGTCCTTTCTAGTTAGCTAAACAATACCTTCTTGTTGTCATCGAACAGCAGGGATGCTGAGAGATCCTGTATGAAGCACTCTGGGGAGTATCTACAAGAAAGAAAAGTATGGAAACATCAGCAAAACCACCATAGTAATGTTATGAGATGCTAGATTTGTAACACGTTGAAAAGTTGATTACCTCTCCCAATCGAGCGTTTATTTTCAAAGGAACCAAATCATCTGCCCGTGTCACACCTAAATTAACAATTGCAGTGGCAGCTCCAGACTCATGAGCGGCTCTGTCACCCAAATGTGAAGATACAAATTACTATTTGAACCTTTCACGTCGGAAGATAACACCACAACTATAACTATTACTTCTTGCTTTCTTTTGTTTATCATCAGAGGGCAAGGGGAACCTTCGATTAGCCAAAGAAGCAAACTCTACTTAAGCCATAGAATTAGGAAATAATAAAATTGGATCTTTCCTATTGCCAGGCAAAGCAAGATTCTTGACAAACATGCATATCAGTTGGAAAACAGAGCCCAAATACACCTAATGAGGAGGGGAAAAGGAAAATAAGCAAGCATTACAGGATGCACGTCCACAAATAGAACAAGAAATGCCTCAAAATGAAAGGCTAAACAGGGAAAATGACATGACAGGTTGAGTTAGTTGGTATCCCTACAATCCACAACAGGAATTATCAGCACTATTAGACCTGAATATATGATTATCTGCACAATTTAGTCATGTAGCGCAATAAGAAAGTGCCGTTAGATTCATCACCAGATTCACAATAGTCACCCTGCACAACATCTTCAGCAATATCTAATGACTTGATAAAGCATGAAGACCATTAATGGTGTTCTTCACTACTCAATCATAAAAATGTACTGCCTGGAAAAGGTAATTGTCTGAATCATGGAATATAGGCACAAGATGAAAGACATACTTAATGAGGCGGTAAGCAGACATTGTCATCAAAGATGATCCTAAGACCAGAAAAGCATCACACTCTCTAGCAGCTTCCATGGCTCTGTCAGCCCTATCTTTTGGCACGTTATCACCAAAAAATACAACCTCAAGGAAAAGCAAGTAAATAAGACCATAGACAAAGTAATAAAGAGAATTTAAACAGGAGTTTTCTCCTCTGAGTAGCAAACATGGGAATTAGATAGAATTCTTAACTCCTACTCTTTCACAAATATTAAATCAATGCACGATGCAGGTCCTGATAAAGTACTGCTAAGTATCAGATACACACTGTAATCCAACTACAAAAGTGCGTCCAAACTTCTCATAGATAATATTCTTCCTACCATAGCACACTGATGGCTCCAAGATGCCACAGAAACTTTACTTCTCTGTTTACTCCTACTTTTTGAAACACTAGAAGAAGTCCATCCGCACAACAAATGCCTATAAATCATCTTGAAAATGGCGAAACAAGCACATCTAAAAATCTCTTTTCCTTTTCCTTTTTTGTGGTTCACAGTAAACCTTGGTAAAATGGTTAAACCTACATAGGGACAAAAACGAGACAACATCGAAAGACCATGGCTATTCCACATTAAATCCTTCCATTCCTAGATATGACCCCAAGGAGCAATTTTTCAAGAAAAATGGGAAAGAGCATATTAAGTTGCTTTTGTAAAGATACTTGGACCACAGTGATAGATGGACAATTTCCTTTTTCAAATAGTATAGACAGAAGTAAGAAGACATACTTGACCTTCAATCAACCATTAAGGAGCTAATTACCTCAGAAATTCTACAAAAGGAAAATGTAAAATGTAGACAAAGAGCCATACATCTGGTTTAAGCACCCCACTGCATTTTTGGCAAGTAGGGATTATAAAATCCTCCTCCCAGAATTTCTCATCTATCTCAATGTCACCATCGGGCCTCTGCTTCATACCAAAGCTCTTGTCTGAACCAGGGTTTCCATGATCCAAACTTTCTATTGCAGCTGCCCACTACAGCAAAATGATTACCTCAGCTCAGTTACTGACCATTTAAATTATCAAAAACTACAATTTTCACATAATGTCATCTGTTAACCTCGTTGCAAACATACTGGATAAAAAGGAAAGAGAAATCATAGTGAAACCATATGAACGTACTGGGATTCAATCCAGCAGAAAGGAAGAAAGTGGAATAGCACTAGAAAAAGTAAGTACTAAGAGCCAACCTTTGGGTTGAGAGCCTTCAGCTCTTCTTGGAACAAATTCCGGCAAAAAGAAAATCCACAATCTATACAAATTACAGTATAAACGGTCCCATGTATTTCCAGTGGATTGCTACCAGCACGATGGTGCAATCTGAAATAATCCAGAAGAATTATCAATATCCAACTTTATTCTCCAATATCTGAAAATGTCATAAAATTTCCACATCCAGTTACCTGTCAACATTTTGGGTAATCATAAAATCTATTCGACCAGCCTTTTCTAGCGACGCAAGGGCATAATGAGCCGCACTAGGCTGTGCTGTGTTAAACCTTCTCCATCCAGCGTAGCTCCTTGCCCAATATCGCCTACGGGCCCGTTTATAACGAACAAACTCCTAATGAATTGTCATGGAATTAAAGTCAAAAAATGAGAGACGCTAAAGATCTTAGGCATGGTTACACACTTAAAAAGATGAAAACAACAGAGAAGCCCCAAGAAGAAGCTGAAAAGATCTTATCAAGCAAGAACCAACCACAAATCTTCTCCATATCCAAAGTCACCCAATCACAGCACATTTTTGTACTTTCCATAGTATCATATCATTTATAAGAACCACCAATCCAACCTAATTCCCTGAATGCCCTCCCTTATTTTCTTAGGCCCCAACCCTGATTTTATGCTACTTCCATAGACACATTCTAATTGGAGTATCCCAAAACATTCACGTGAGAAAAATGTTCCATATGGAAAAATGCTCTTCAATTAAATGAGTTGGCTTCCAATTCTCACCACCTATTTTATTTCTGCCTCTTCCTTATCCAAAATTTGCATATATGTATTAGAACACTCTTCAAATTCAAATTTATCCTCCATAACTTGCTTTCTGATAGAACTGTCCCTGCATTTTCGCTTCATCTCTTCATAATAAGCAGAGTGTTGCTATTTACATAATGAAATCAGTAAAACGAAAAAAAAAAAAAAAGGGAAATCAGCGAAGCTGCAAATCCCAGCACGTGCCTTCAGATCACCTGATGGGTAATTGGCCTGAAACCTGTGCTATAAGCCCCATTTGGACTGCAAACAACAAATAAAAGTTGGAAGGGTTTGTCTTAGCTACGAAAGAACCAGTCAAAACATATACAATGGAGACAAAATTACAAATTGTCACAGTCAGCATGAAAGCTTAACATGGAGTGCCATTATAAAAACATGACCACATGCTGAAAATAGATATGTACCACAAGGTTATGCAGAGTGCATAACTTATAGACTAGTGTTAGGCATGAAAAATGATGCAGCATCACAGCAAGATCTCTCTTCTAGTTCTTCCCAGTCACTTAATTATCCAAATTAAAAGATACAGAATAGCCATGAAAACATAATCAAACCATCTTTGATATAATTTTAAAACAAATTAACAAGAGTGGCTGTTATATCTCGAATCATCCAGAATGAAATATTTCCACCCATCAGTGATTTCTATCAATTTAAGTGTCCGTTATATGTAAAATGTCATTCTAAATATAACTAAAGAACCTTCTATAATCAGGAATACCGCACTCTGTGCTCATTCCAGCTCCAGTCAGAACCACAAGCTTCGTACTGCAAACCAATTTAGATAATACATTAGCAACATGAATCTAGTCATGGAACATACGCCTCACTGAGGAATGAGACACTTGGGAACATAATTATAAAACAAGAAGTCACCGCAGGCAGAGGGTAAAAATTTTTTAGACCGGACCTTGATTCAAAAAACTGATGCAAAGAATCAGTATCCTTAAGGCTTGGAGGATCTGAATCAGGCACCATCTTCTTGTCCCTCAAGAATTTGGGAGGTGCTTTCTCCGGATTCCCTGAAGAAACCCCAGGGACCGATATGCGGGCATTTATGCGAAATGACCTCGCGAAAATGACTCTCCCAGCTCTCACACAAAGGTTGGAAACCTTATCATAATCAAACAGAGCCTCTACCAAAACCCGAAAGCCGCTCATCAGCACGACAGCATCAATCAAATGCCAATCTATTTGACGACAAACGACTCAAAACTGGACCGAAACAATGGAAAACACTTGCCGGCAAATTTACCTCCCAGCATTTGCCTCAAGCCCGTAATAGTCTGTACATGCAGAAACGCGAATGATCAATCGCAGGACCGACAAACGACGCCAAACTGCAAACCCACATCTAAAAGCAAGAGGTTTTTCCACGAATTCGAAGATAACAGACCGAAAAGAAAGCACTCCAAAGAAACCCAGATGATACGTTGAACCAAGTATGGATTCAATCACAGAGAGAGGAAGAGAGTTACATGAAGGAAGGAGGAATGAGGAGGTGAACGGAGGAGGGTGATCGCCATTGCAGAGATCGACAGAGGTGGCCTGCCAAGAAGAGTCGGAATTTTTCAGAGAGAGAGAGAGATTGAGCGCATCGGCGACCGGTTCAATATGGGCCATTCACAGAAGGAGGCCACGTTCCACAGCTTTCCATCCTTAAAAATTCAGATTTAACTCTATTATAAGAATATACTCAAAATTTAGCCTATATATATATATGTACACCCACATGCCTGCTTTTTAATTAATATGACTAAAGTCAATATAAGTCGGAATTTTCGCATGAATAAGAATTAATGAATTCAAAATCTCAACAAGCTATGAAATAAAGATCAGTTATTTGCAAAACTATGAGTGAAAGTAGGTAATTTAGTATGTTATTAATAACTTTACATAGACTTACCAACGCTTGTAAAGAATTTACCAACACGAAAATAATCAAATACTGTTTTGGCACGGACCAATAGAATTCCACTTTTCTTGGGAGGGCCCAGTAGAATAAAAATTCAACTGTAATATTGCTGCAAAAATCTCCCCAATTTGACATTTCCTCATTTCATTTGGCCTAGAAACACCATTTGGCACTAGTTGGCACTATTTGACACATTTCATCACACGACAAGCTATGAAATAAAGATCAGTTATTTGTAAAACTATGAGTGAAAGTAGGTAATTTAGTATGTTATTAATAAATTTACGTAGACTTACCAACGCTTGTAAAGAATTTACCAACACGAAAATAATCAAATACTGTTTTGGCACGGACCAATAGAATTCCACTTTTCTTGGGAGGGCCCAGTAGAATAAAAATTCAACTGTAATATTGCTGCAATAAATGCGGCTCCCCAATTTGACATTTCCTCATTTCATTTGGCCTAGAAACACCATTTGGCACTAGTCGACACTATTTGACACATTTCATCACACGACAAAACAAAACAAAAAGACTATTTGACACATTTCACTACACAACAAAACAAAACAAAAGAAAACAAAAGAAGTCCTCTATAAAAATGTTAAATATTGTCTCTAATCTTGAACATTTTTTATACAGTTTAGGGACTACATTGAATATGTATAAAAAGTTTAGGGATCATATTATATATTAAGGTAAAATTCAAGGAATGCATTGAATAAATTAAAAGTTTATGAACCACATCGTACATTGATCCAAAGTCTAAGCTTATTCCCCCTTCATTTAATGGCCAACTAATTGATTATCACCCTAAGAACCTAGACACACCATATCTTCACTTAGACTGGTGAAGTAAACCAAGCTTATTCGACCACTTGTGCCTAGGCCTAATTGGGATAATCTAATACTCATAATTACCAAATCTTAGACTCTTAAATGTTAAGATCGGGAAAACTATTAGCCACGTAAATAATGTCATTATAAGCCCAGATGAAAACATAAGCAAGTTAGAGTGCCACCTCTTACCATTAGTTAGGAAATGTGTAAAAGTTTCATTGGATCATTTAGCATAGATTAATGAGGGTCATCGTTACAAGAATGGGTATAAATAGGCCCTCCCCTCCATTTTCCACCACCACTCACCCACCCTTCACCTCACCTCAACCGTTCACTTGCCTGCCCCTCTCACCGTTGACTATAAAGTGTAAGTGGAACTCCTAGAACTAAGTTACACGGTCCATTTGTTACTTGAAACTTGGTTGTTTGCTTGAGTTTTAGTTTGATACTATTTTGATGTGTACAAGTCACTTCATGTCCCCGACCACGGGTAAGTTGCGTATTGATTGTCCATGAACCAATTTTGGTCACAAGCCATGCCCCACGCCCAATCATGTCATGGTCACATGTGTATCATGTATATTGTGACACTTGTTGCATATATCTTAGGGCTATGTGCATGTTGGCTAAATCGAAAAGTAAAAACTGATAAATGCAAGGATTGTATAAATATTTCATTCGCAAGAATACATAGCAAAAGATAATATTTAATGCCACTTGATGGTGGCATTGATGCCCCAATTGAGCCAAGTGGCATTGATGCCCCAATTGAGCCAAGATGTCTCTTGATAACAAGATGCCGGAGAGTTTTGGGATGCCATCGAAGAGGGAAACGACTTGGTTGACCCAAGAGGACCTCGAGTTGGTGCTTTCTGGACGCCGGAGCATGCAATGGCCTAATTGAGCTAGGATGCCTTGGTTGAATTAGAATGTGTGATGCCCCATTTGATGACGAGATGGATAGCGATAAAAGAAACTATGCACATGTTCATGTTTCTTGTATGATTGCATGATAAGATATACATTCTCGAGTGTAGTTGAATAGTTGCCTTAACTTTGCTTTTGATTTGCTATCGATACATAATAGCGGTCTATGTTCGTCTCACACGTCTTCAAGCCAAGTTAGAGGGTAAACCGATCCTCTATCTTCGGGCTAATTTACTTACCAAGCTTGTCTCATTCATTTCTTTCACAAACTTGTAGGTATGGTTGCACACGCCTTTTCTCCCCCTATGTTCGGAATCCTGATGAGCATAGAATTTTCCTCTCACATGATAAAGTGCGATTCAACCGTTGGGATTAAAATCGGAATCAAAGAAATGATCCCCCATCACTATTCTACCTTGTCCGTCATAATAGACGAGGATCTTGTGAGGCCACTCCGAGGCTTCAATGGCCCATCAGGACCTAACAGTGAAGGCCTCTCCTTCCCGAAGATGACCACAAATGAAAGGAGGACAAAGGGAACCAATTTTGGCCCACTAGTACTGCTAATCCCATGCTAATCCACAAGCAAGCCACCACCCAACTTAGAAGTTGGTCTCAGGCATCACCTCATCTCTTCCACCGTCATGTCCAAAGAGACTTTCCTACACTGAAAAATAAGGGGTGAGCCAAAGTTCAGTAAATAAAATCCCTTAGTCTAAGGTAAGATATCGTTTTAATACTTGTCACCAAATAAATAACATGAGTTCAAGCCAAACAAAATAACCGTGCATGAACAAGTTCTTTTTTTATCATGATATGCCAATAAAACCATTAACCATAATGTAAGTAAAACTAATCATAAGCAAGTCATATGACATAATATTCCATGATATACCAATATCATCCATTGGTTTAGCATCGTACACAAGAATATACAAGGATGCATTTATACTTGTCATAAAGTTCACCGCACACATACAATTGAATCCATACTTGTCATAAAGTTCACCATCGCCCACATACAATTGAATCCATACATACAAGTAAAATCATACATGTCACTAGCTAGGACCTTCTTGATTCACGAGACATCTTAACTACACGATATTGTCACCACCATCACATGGGGACAAAATTATACATACCCTTTGTCACATCTCAGCCCATTCATCATAAGTGTTATCTACATCAATGAGGATAAATATACCATTGTGATGATGGTCAACAAACCATGACTACAAGAGCCATGTCATACCTTACTATACAAGCTAAGTCATATTATAACCATAATGGCTATGTCATAACATACCATGACTATATAAGTCAAGTCATACCATGACTGTTTGAGCCATGTCATAATAGGATTTCATCTCATATTAACATTGTAGAAAATGATCATATATGATAGAACATCTAGCTGCCTTCAAAGTTTTATCCTCATGCTTATACAAGAGAATTCGCTCAGAGGTAAAGAGACCGTGGCAACAAGTCTTAATCATATAGCATCATTCGCAAGTAATTCATCTTAACATAACAATCACTATGTTCATTATGATATTTTCTCATTTCTCATGCACTTCAACACCACACTTGAAAGAAACAATCAAACATGTTCTAGCCATGTACGAAAACTACGAAATAAATTAAACCATTACAACACATTTACATCCCCATTTCACATACTTACACCAAGTTCACATATATCAACCAACCAAATGAAAAACACTAAGTGCATTAACCCAACTTAGCATCTAGGGTTTTCACTCACCTTAAAGAGTTAGAAACACAAGATGGCTTGGGCGGTTAAGGTTGGAAGTGAGTTTAGGCAAGAAAGTGGAGCTTTTGCTATAGAATATGAGTAGTAAGAAGAAGAGGTAATGTGTGCCTAAAATGAAGGGGTAAAGCCCCCTATTTATAGTCTTCACCCATGGCTATACAATGACTGCCTTAATTAAATGCAAAGCTAAATGTTCTGATGGAAAAACCTCACCTGACTTAGCTAAAGTTTGGGTAGCAAGTCCACTTACATGAGGTGTCCCTAGTAGAATGATTATGGGACAAGTGCTCCAATGAAAAGACTTACATTACCTAGCTAGGGTTTTTAGGTGGCAATCCTAATTGTATCATGTGACTCCAGTGCAATGATGTTAGGGACAATTAGCTAGCTAGTAAATAAATGGTCCAATAGAATTTTGACACAATAAGATATTTTGGGGGATTAGGATGAACCATTCTCATTGGGCCGAGCAAGCGCATAAATCTCTATGCATTAATTGACTATAAGCATGAGTCACCAAAATATTAATGATCATATGCAGAAGTCATCCAAAACATTA
Source organism: Eucalyptus cloeziana (assembly GCA_014182715.1). Classification (NCBI taxonomy): domain Eukaryota; kingdom Viridiplantae; phylum Streptophyta; class Magnoliopsida; order Myrtales; family Myrtaceae; genus Eucalyptus; species Eucalyptus cloeziana. The sequence goes on along the minus strand of CM024642.1, from coordinate 1,342,049 downwards.
ATGAATTATAGTTAAAATAGGTTATGTCATTCATGATGTAAAAAACAACCAAATTAATGTCTCAAACCAAAGCATAGTTAAAAAATTTGGTAAAGAAAAGAGAAATGGCATGCCAATTGAAGAGAAATACAAATTTAAAGAAACCGATATTCATTCACTAGCAGTGTGTCTAAAAATATTTTAAATTTACTAAAATCATTGATGAAAGATATCAAAATTAGAAAAATCTCAGTTCAATAAATTATGAAATTTAGAGCATATCAATCCAACTAATATAATTATCACAGTCACAGAAAATCATACTAAATACTATTGTCAAGTGTAGAAAATTCTGGATGTCACAACTTCTCCCTTGAACAATTTCGTTCAAGAACAAAATTTAGAAATACCTCATCCAAAGCTTTCCTTGTTTCACAAGGCCTATGGCTAAATAATAAGTAACAATTGGTACTTGTTAGGGGTGATCGGTTCAGGGTGGAGGGTGGACGGTTTCCACTCTGAAACCAAGAATCGCCCATTAAGGACCAGTTCCGCAAAATGGGAACCAAGAACTGCCCATTGGTCTATGGATCCACCGGAGAACTGGACCGCTGGTTTGGTCCGATTTCCGGGTAGATCCACGGAACCAGTCTAGTTCGATAGTACCTCATATATGTTGTGTAATACAAGACTGAACAAAAGGTAATATACACCGTATAAACTATAAATGCTAACATAAAATTTTGGGAAATGAAACATAAGGTAATAATTACAACACACACAATATGAAGACAAAACAGAAGACCATGCAATCATCGTTTGTTGGATGATAGCACTCTGTTTAAAGGCTAACATCAGCATTAAGCATTATGATGTGACTAAGATATAGAGTTGGAAATCTGCCTGCAAAACCAAACGGAAGGCTCAACATTCTGTTATATGAAGATTTGACAAATCTCCTTAAACAAACTAAGCTGAAATAAACATAACCGGGAAACTAGGAAAGGCAGTAGAAAACTAGGGTTGACAATTGGATTTCAAAACATAAAAGTTAAAATGTTTATATAGAGTTTTGGTCTGTCTGGGTGGTCTGGGTGGTCCGAGTGGGCGTTTTCACATTAGAATCGAGAACCGGACCGCCCATCATCCGGTTCCAGTTATTGGAACCAGGAACCGGACCGGACCCCTTGGGAATTGCCCAGAACTGACCGGTTCGGTCCAGTTCCAGGTGGTTCCCAATTCTTCTGCACACCCTTAATATTTGTACCGCACATGCAAGCAAAGCAAACACACACGCTTTAGACTTGCGTGATCTACCCCACATTGTCTTACAAGGCCTATTGCCCAGATCTGGCAAGGGCCAGCCTCACTAATGGCCATGAGGATGGCCTCCCCAAGGGTCGCCCTCGCCCAATCCTCTACGGGCATCACCGGTCCACATAAGAAAGAAAAATGAGAAAAAGGAAAAAAAAAAAAAAAAAAAAGGGGAAAAAATTATAAAAAAAAAAGATAGATGACTAAAATGTCCTTACCAGTTGGAAAGTTAGGACCTTACTTGAAACAAGATCTATTTCGGGCCCTTATTTGAATAAATAAAGGCACTTCAAGCCTTTATTTGAAATTTTCCCATTTTTCTTTAATCACAATCCATTCCACTCAGAGCACGTGCAGAAGGTGGCTGTGGGAACTTCCACTTGAAAGCTTCCCATTTCTCAGCCCATAATGTGTAACTTGACTTCTTAGCCAGAACATCTATAGAGAACTCCTTCTTCGCATCTAGCTCCTTTGCGTACGTCTCAAAACTGTTCAAGTTCTTTAAAAGCGGTTCCAACTTATTCGGGTCCTTTTCCTTTTCCGCCTTCTCGAGCCAATCCTTCGCTTCCTCCACCTTCGCCCAAAACAAAGAATCTTGAGTCAAGCTTGCATACTGCCTCCTACTCATTTTGTTGCTATTTTGTTGGGGTTCTTGTGCCGCAAGAGCAACCTTTCGATTCCACCATCTGTCCAAAATCTGGAACCTCCTATTCCTTCCATGCTTAATGTAATGTCCCTTCTCCTTGTGCATATCACGACGGTAATAGCGTGCGATTTCCAATGGCTCGGCAAGGAGCATGTAGAAATGGGACGCATTGATCCACTTGGACCTGCGGTGGAAATCGTGTGAGAGTTCATTCCGTTCTGCCATGCGTATGACCTCATCCCAGAATGCCCCGAGTCTGAACAGGTTCATGTTGACTGTGGACTCCCTCCTGGATACAGCAAATTTCTTGAATGTGTCGTAATACCCAAGTTGATCCACGGACTCGTTGCAGCGTGCCTTGTACCACTCAAGTTGTGCCCTGCAGGGCGTTATCTTAGATAATTTAATAGCTAGATGAGCATTGTTCAGGTTCGGTGCACGTCCCATGTGCCGAGCCATCTGCAGGCAATCTTTAGCTGGTTCTGAAATATTGTTATCCTGCATGGTGATAATAACACAACCCACAAAGTGAAGACTAAAAACTTATCATTCAGTGATAACCAAAAAGATGTCTTAGTATAAATCTACGTCATTCTGCATGCACTTGGATTAGAGAGTGAACAGAGTGAAGGAGAGTTCTGCTCCACATATTAGAGTGATTGCTCCAAGAAAATCCTTCCACAAAATAAGGGCACTGATAGACTATACTTTAGAGTCGTATTAGGAAGCCAAGAAGATAGTGTCTCATGTGGATTTGAGAAGCATTTAATTACCTGTGGATCTATTCCGGAGGATTGTAATGCCAAGAAGACACCAGCTTCGTAGCTTGACTCAGAGAGGCCGCTGATGTTTATCCTTTTCCGGAATTGCAAAGAAAGTAGTGTTGTATAATACCTATAATTCAGATGATCCAGAAAACACTTCAGATGATCCTCAAAACTGGAAGCTGGAGAGACTGTCTCGAGCATCAAATGCATCATCTTAACAACAGATGTTGCATTATCCAGGCAGATCGCTCCCTCTTCTGAACAGAATAGGTAGCTACCCAATGGCCAATACAAACTGTTCTTCGCCCCTCCTTCTGATTGTGCAGCTTCTTTAACACAACCCTTGATGTTGCCGAAGAATTCATCGAAATTTTGTTTTCGCAGTTCTCCAACAAACTGGTCTAAAATGGGTGAAGCCATAGCGACTTGCCAAAACTGAAGCAGCAAGTGCAGTTGAGGAGTCAAGGAGGTTAGTGAAGCGAAGAACAGTCTTGGTACTATATCGTGCTTCGAGACAACATTACAGAAGCTCCCGCCCCATCTTTCTTGGAGAATGGCTCGGCAAAGGGACTTGTTGCCAAGCAAGGGAGTGCCGAAGGTGAGGCAGAGGACTGAGATGGGAGAAGCAACGGGCTGTAGACGGGAGAGGAGCCAAAGAGCAGTGAGAGAGGCCGTTGTTGCTCCAAAGGAATGGCCAGTGAGGATAATCACCTTAACTCTAGCTAGAAATTCCTTAATCTGAACGCAGGAAGCAGCTCAATGCTTGAAGGGTTTTGTGCTTTTGGCTCTCAAAATGAAAGCAAGAATTGAGGAAAACTTAATACATGCATGACCCAAGGGCATTTTTTGATTAGTTCAAATATGCTGGATGACTAATGTCATTTGACTCCACCCCACACCCCCCCCCCAAAAAAAAAAAACTGGAGACTACTATATTGACAGTTTACTGCTGCAAACTACGATAAAAAAATGGCTCTGTAGAAGGATTACATCTAGATTTTCAACACATGGCCCAGCAATATGATCAATGAGGAACAAAAATAACCTAGATTAGTAATTTAGTATTGTCCAAGAACTGTCCAATGTATATATCTACTGCACCAGCTTAATCTCTCAAAACAGATTCCAGTGGTCATGCACCAATAAGACTGTCCAGCTGTTTGTGACTAGTAAGATCAACAAAACAAATATGGTTCTTCTAAAGAAATCCTTGATAGTTAATGCATCTCTGTTGCTCTCAGATAAATTTGCTTTTTTGCTTCTTAGTGGACAAGAAATCAGTAGCAGGATTTCCAGAATGACGGATGGTCAATAGATTTTCAAGAGTTCTTAATTAATTACACCCTCACATCACCTTGACATATAAGGGTTTAAGAACTAGTATCTTAATGTGCTTTCTATGCAAATTTTAAATCCTACCAAATCCGTTCAAATTAGTATGAGGATTTGTGGAATTTGTGTATTTTGCAGTGAGTTTTTCCAGATAAGGCCTTGAAATATTAAATCACATTAGACTAAATTAAATAAATATTAACATTGCTAAAAAAGGAACGTTGCAATCTCATGCTATCAAACTCAACACTCTTTTCTTCTTGTTATCAAGTGTGTGGAATGAGGTCACTGTTAAAAGAGAAGAAAAGAAGACCCTGCAAGCAAGCATTGCTGAGGAAGGAAAATGCAGAGACGCCGCCTCATTAAGTACTGTACACTTATAAGTCTGCCATGCAAATGTTGATATATTTCCTACCAACCACCTTTATCTTGGTTCTTTTCTGCTTTGAAAATAAAATAAAATTGCGGCTTTTTGCGATCTTGAAATGTCATTCACATGTAGTAGGTCCGGACTAAACAATCCAAATTATGAATCACAAGATGGCTAATGTCCATAGGCCAATTAATTTATCAGGAGGTGACTGAAAGCTAAACCATAATTTCGTGAAAGTTGATGATGGTTGACTGATAGAAGATGTGACGAAATTACCCAGAAAAGAACTAAAGTCGTGTATAGTCAAACTTCTAAGTTGAAGTCAAACAAGCCAAAAGTGACTGTGCACCTGGTTTTGGAAATCTTCTTGCTGGTAAAACCCCAGGAAGAGACGGACGAATCCTGCGTCCACCTTGACTGTCCCCTCGCCATTGCCGTCGCAACTCAACAGCGAGAACAGATCCTTGCATCCACACTCGCCCAGCAGCATCAGGGTCCCGCAGCTCGGCTTGGACCCATCAATCTCCTGGATGCCTGAGAACGCCAGGTACCCAACCTCTCCACATTGGTCCACCACAAAGCTCCTCGGAGCGGTGGAGTTCGCAAGGCTGCACAGCCTCCACGACTCCTCCAAGAAGGGTGTTGACGCCAGGAAACTCGCCAGCATCTCACTGCTCTCGAACCTGCATCAGTAAACACAACTGGGTGAGAAAGGAGGCACTTCGACATCGGGTGATAAAAGGGCAACAGAGAGAGTTGGGTTTTGTCACACACAGTGATGACTCGGCCTCCATGGAGAGTGCTTGAGTCTTTTGTTCTCTGTTTCGAGCAGGAGGGTCTGGCCCTGGGTGTGTTTGTGAAAATGTCTGAATGAAAGTGGATCACTCTGAGAGGCGAGAGCGGCTATACGACGGAATGGCGGGCCGGCGAACTGACGCCTAAGATGGGATTGCTCATCACAGCGATGGTTCTTTGCAGATATGGCGAAGAAAAGGAGTTGAATGTAAATGACTTTCTGAGAAGAAAGATGAAGGACAGTAAACAATCAATTACTATGTTATCATGGGGCAGTTGCTCTGTTCTTTGATGGCCTTTTCGTAGGAAAGATATGCAGCCACCTCTCAGAGAACATTCACAAAACTTCCTAAGTTTTAAAAACCAAAATAAACAAGGGTTAATATCAGGAAAAATATTTAAAGAAGTATATCTGTGACAAATTTACTCAAAATTAATTATTTGACCACCAAAAACCTTAAATTGGTATACCCATGACAAATTTGCCCCCCACTACTTTCCGTTAAATTTTCTCATTAAATTACTAAGTTAGATGACACGTGACAATTGATAGATGTACCAATTTAGGGTTTTACCCTTTGTTCATCACAAGTATACCAGTTAGTAGTTTTTCGTGATATTAATTCAATTTAACGGAAACTAATTGTCAAAAATGTACTAGTTTATTTAATTAATGCATTAAGCACCCCACCACATTTTTGGCAAGTAGGGGACTGTAAAATCCTCCTCCCAGAATTTCTCATCTATCTCAATGTCACCATCAGGCCTCTGCTTCATACCAAAGCTCTTGTCTGAACCACAGTTTCCATTATCCAAACTTTCTATTGCAGCCGCCCATTATAGCAAAACAATCACCTCAGCTAAACTTTTTCCTCCAATTTCTGAAATTGTCATAAAATTTATACATTTACCTGTCAACATTTTGGGTAATCATAAAATCTATTTGACCAGCCTTTTCTAGTGACGCAAGGGCATAATGAGCTGCGCTAGGCTGTGCTGCAATAAAACTTCTCCATCCAGCATAGAATTTTGCCCGATATCGCCTACGGGCCCGTTTAGAACGAACAAATTCCTAATGAGTTGTCATTGAATTAAAGTAAAAAAATGAGAGCTGCTAAAGATCTTAGGCAGAGTTAGACACCTAAAAAGATGAAAACAACAAAGAAGCCCCAACAAGAAACTGAAAAGATCTTATTAAAGCAAGAACCAATAACAGGTCTTCTCCATATGCAAAGTAAGCTAACTACAACACATTGTTGTACTTTCCATGGTATCATATCATTTATAACAACCGAAATCCAACAAACTTCCTTGAATGTCCTCCCTTATTTTCTTAGGCATGACCCCAATCCTGATTTTATGCTACTTCCACAGACACATTCTAATTGAAGTATCCCAAAGACATTCATGTGACAAAAATGTTCCCTATGGAATATGCTCTTTCAATTAAATGAGTTGGCTTCCAATTCTCACCACCTATTTTATTTCTGCCTCTTCCTTATCCAAAATTTATATATATATATATATATGTACTAGAGGATTGTTCAATTTCAAATTTATCCTCCATATTTGCTTCATCTCTTCATAATAAGCAGAGTGTTGCTATTTACATAATGAAATCAATAAACCAAATGAAGAGAGAGAGGGAGGGAGGAGGGAGGGAGAAAAAGCGAAGCTGCAAATCCCAGCACGTGCCTTCAGATCACTTGATGGGTAATTGGCCGCAAACCCGTGCTATAAGCCCCGTTTGGACTGCAAAAAACAAATAAAAGTTGGAAGGGTTTGTCTTTGCTATGAAAGAACCAGTCAACATATATACAATGGAGACAAAATTACAAATTGTCACATTCGGCATGAAAGCTTGACATGGGAGTGCAATCATACAAACATGACCACATATGCTGAAAATACATATATACCACAAGGTTATGCAGAGCGCATTCCTTGAAGACTAGTGTTAGGCATGAAAAATGATGCAGCATCACAGCAAGATCTCTCTTTCAGTTCTTCCCAGTCACTTAATTATCCAAATTCAAAGATATAGAATAGCCGTGAAAACATACTCAAACCATCTTTGATATAATTAGTTTAAAACAAATTCAAGGATATAGAATAGCCATGAAAACATACTCAAACCATCTTTGATATAATTAGTTTAAAACAAATTAATGAGAAGAGTGGCTGTTATATCTCAAATCATCCAGAATGAAATATCTCCACCCATCAGTGACTTCTATCCATTGAAATGTCCGCTATACGTTAAATATCATTCTAAACATTAACAGAAGAACCATCTATAATCGGGAATACCATACTCCATGCTCATTCCAGCTTTGGTCAAAACCACAAGCTTCATACTGCAAGCCAATTTAGAAAAACATAGGTCAGCAACATGAATTTAGTCATGGAACAAGACACTTGGAACATAACTAAAAGTAAGATGTCATCGCAGGCAAAGGGTTAAAAAAAACAAAAAAAATTCTAGATCGGACCTTGATTCAAAAAACTGATGCAAAGAATCAGTATCCTTAAGGCTTGGAGGATCTGAAACAGGCACCATCTTCTTGTCCCTCGAGAATTTGGTTGGTGCTTCCTCCGGATTCCCCGAAGAAATCCCCGCTCTCACACAAAGGTTCGAAACCTTATTATAATCACACAGTCTACGAAAAACCCGAAAACCGCTCATCAGCGCGACAGCGTCAATCAAATGCCAATCTAGTTCACGACGAACGACTCAAAACTGGACCGAAACACGGAAAACACTTGCCGACAATTTTACCTCCCAGCATTTGCCTCTACATGCAAAAATGCGAATGATCAATCAAAGGACCGACAAACGACGCCAATTTGCAAACCCACATCTAAAAGCAGAGGCTTTTCCATGATTTCGAAGACAATAGACCGAAAACAGAGCACTTCAAAGAAACCCAGATGATGCGTTGAACTAAGTATGGATTCAATCACAGAGAGAGAGAGAGAGAGAGAGAGAGAGAGAGGGTTACGTGAAGGAAGGAGGAATGAGAAGGCGAACGGAGGCGGGTGATCACTATGGGAAAGATGGGTGGAGGTGGTCTGCGAAGAGGAAGAGTTGGAGATTTTCCCAGGAAGAGAGTAAGGGAGGCACTCAGCACTTAAATAGCACCGACTGGCTGTACAAAGACATGACGTGTCATTTCTTATATTTTGGAACACATTATATATTAAATAAATATTTTTATTATTCAAAATTATATTTTAATCTCATTTATTTATTTTTCCGATTAAAAATAAATCTACCCCCATTCTTTTCTTTCCCTCGTCCATTTCCTTCACCTCCAAATTTATTTTTACTAAACATCTAAATAAGACGTGACACGCCATACGAAGACATGACACGTCATTTCTTACGTTTTGGAATACATTATATATTAAATAAATATTTTTATTATTCAAAATTATATTTTAATCTCATTTATTTATTTTTCTAATTAAAAATAAATCCCCACCAGGGTCCACCCCCACTCTCTTCTTTCCCTCATCCATTTCCCTCACCTCAAAATTTATTTTCTTGAGCACCTAAATAGCACCGACATGCCATACGGAGACATGACACGTCATTTCTTACGTTTTGGAACACATTATATATTAAATAAATATTTTTATTATTCAAAATTATATTTTAATCTCATTTATTTATTTTCCGATTAAAAATAAATCCCCACTGGGGTCCACCCCCACTCTTTTCTTTCCCTCGTCCATTTCCCTCACCTCTAAATTTATTTTTACTGAGCACCTAAATAGCATCGATACGCCATATGAAGACATGACACGTCATTTCTTACGTTTTGGAACACATTATATATTAAATAAATATTTTTATTATTCAAAATTATATTTTGATCTCATTTATTTATTTTTTCGATTAAAAATAAATCCCGGGGTCCACCCCCACTCTCTTCTTTCCCTCGTCCATTTCCCTCACCTCCAAATTTATTTTTACTGAGCACCTAAATAAGATCGACACGCCATACGGAGACATGACACGTCATTTCTTACGTTTTGGAACACATTATATTCAAAATTATATTTTAATCTCATTTATTTATTTTTCCGATTAAAAATAAATCCCCACTAGGTCCACCCCAACTCTCTTCTTTCCCTTGTCCATTTCCCTCACCTCCAAATTTATTTTTACTAAGCACTTAAGGGTGCGTTTGTTTGTGTTTACATTGTTTTTTTTTGTTCCAGGAACGTAAATAGAAAAACTATTTCTGTTTCTAAACGAGTTTTGAACAAAATGCGTGTTTGGTAAACTTGTTTCTGAAATAAATAAAAAAAACAAAAACATGTTTGGTAAATTTATGTTCTTTTTTTATTTCTTTTAATTTTTTAATGTTTATTTTTTTTTTTTCTTTATTTTTCTTTTTCTTTTTTTTTCTTGCTTTGGCCGGTGGCCTCGCCTTGGCCGGGCGAGCTCGAGCTCGCCCCAGTTCGACGAGGCCGAGCTCGCCCGCCACCGTGGCTCAACCTCGTCGGGCCACCGCCCGTCGGGGCGTCGCTTGGCGGTGGCCCGGCGAGGCCGAGCCTCGCCGGTGGGCCGGGCGAGCTCGGCCTCGCCGGATCTGGGCTAGCTCGAGCTCGCCCCGCCCAAGGCGCGATCGCGCCGGCCTGGGAGCCGGAGCTTGCCCGGCCAAGGCGAGGCCGAGCCTCGCCCAACCACGGCGAGGCTCGCCCTCGCGGGGCCGGCGAGCCTCGCCGTGGCCGGGCGAGGCCGCCAGCCCTCGTCGGCCCTCGTCGCTGTCGCCGGCCATGGCCAAGGCCGCGACCGGCCAAAGCAAGAAGAAGAAGAAAATAAGAAAAAAAGAAAAGAGAAGAGAAGAGAGAGAAAAAATGTTTCTCGTTTTTGTTCCAAAACAATTTTTTTTTGTTTCTTGTTTCTATTCCTTTTTTGTTCCCGGAACAAAAAAATAGATTTGGAACAAAAACGCAAACAAACGCATTTCTGTTCTTTTTTTTGTTCCCGAACAAAAAAAAACAGAAAAACTGTTTTTGAACAAAAAAAAAAAAAGAACACAAACAAACACACCCTAAATAAGACCGACACGCTATATGAAGACATGACACGTCATTTCTTACGTTTTGGAACACATTATATATTAAATATTTTTATTATTCAAAATTATATTTTAATCTCATTTATTTAATTTTCCAATTAAAAATAAATCCCCACTGGGTCCACCCCCACTCTTTTCTTTCCCTCATCCATTTCCCTCACCTCAAAATTTATTTTTACTGAGCACCTAAATAGCATCGACACGCCATACGAAGACATGACACGTCATTTCTTACATTTTGGAACACATTATATATTAAATAAATATTTTTATTATTAAAAATTATATTTTAATATCATTTATTTATTTTTCCGATTAAAAATAAATCCCCACTAGGGTCCACCCCCACTCTCTTCTTTCCCTCGTCCATTTCCATCACCTCCAAATTTATTTTTACTGAGCACCTAAATAACATCGACACACCATACGGAGACATGACACGTCATTTCTTACGTTTTGGAACACATTATATATTAAATAAATATTTTTATTATTTAAAATTATATTTTAATCTCATTTATTTATTTTTCCAATTAAAAATAAATCCCCACTAGGTCCACCCCCACTCTCTTCTTTCCCTCATCCATTTCCCTCACCTCTAAATTTATTTTTACTGAGCACCTAAATAGCACCAACACGCGATACAGAGACATGACACGTCATTTCTTACGTTTTGGAACACATTATATATTAAATAAATATTTTTATTATTTAAAATTATATTTTAATCTCATTTATTTATTTTTCTGAGTAAAAATAAATCCCCACGAGGGTCCACCCCCACTCTCTTCTTTCCCTCATCCATTTCCCTCACCTCCAAATTTATTTTTATTGAGCACCTAAATAGCACTCGACACGCCATACGGAGACATGACACGTCATTTCTTACGTTTTAAAACATATTATATATTAAATAAATATTTTTATTATTCAAAATTATATTTTAATCTCATTTATTTATTTTTTTGATTAAAAATAAATCCCCACTGGGGTCCATCCCTACTCTCTTTTTTCCCTCGTCCATTTCCCTCACCTCAAAATTTATTTTTCTTTCCCTTCCCACCACTTGACAGACAGTCTCATCACTTCCCTTCCCCCAAAATTAAAAGTCACGCCATCACTGATGGCCCATTAGAATTCCCTTTTTTTTCATTATTTTTGAGTTTCTTATCAAAAACCCTAGCTCCTTTACCTCCTCCTCCTCGGCGCTCGCCGCACGACCTCCTTCCTCTCCTCTTCCTCTTGATCCTTCTCCTTTCCTCCTTGCCATACGACCGCCTTCCTCTCCTCTTCCTCTCAATCTCTGCTTGCTCTCGGTCCTCATCACAATCGTTTACCACCTCGCCTTCAGCCCTTTCTCCCTCGCAGCTGCAGCCTCGTCGCCGATCCATCGCAGCATCACAATGGCGGCCCTCGCCTCAGTCTATGCTCTTTCTCTGGCCGTTGCTCGCGGCCTCATCTCTGCTCCCTCGCCCTCACCTCCACCCTCCATCATCTTCCGAACACGTATGTCGAAACGTGTCGAACAAAAGTTGACCACGTGTCAAAAAATCCGACACACGTTGACCGTGTGTCCAAGCGTGTCGACGTATTCGACGTGTTCCAACACGTGTCGGACACAACACGGTGTCCGTGCTTCATAGTTGAGCACATCGACAACCGGTTCATAACGGGCCATTCACGCGATGAGGCAACGTTCCATTTCGTTCATCCTTGAAATTTCAGATTTGCCTCTATTATAAGAATATACTCAAAATTTAGCATATATATACGTATATATATACACTCATGCCTACTTTTAATCTGAAAAAGTCAATATAAGTCGAAAATTTCGCATGAATGAGAGTTAGTGAAATCGAAATCTCAACAAATTATGCAATAAAGATTACTTATTTACAAAACTATGAGCAAAGTAGGTAATTTAGTAAGTTATTAATCAAGTTACATAGAAAAACAATTGTCAGTTGGTCCGTCTTTTCTGCCACTTACCAATGCTGGTAAAAAGATTTACCAACACCAAAATAATCAATTACTTTTAGAAAAACAATTGTCGGTTGGTCCGTCTTTTCTGCCACTTACCAATGCTGGTAAAAAGATTTACCAGCACCAAAATAATCAATTACTTTTTTTGGCACGGATTAATAGAATTCCACTATTTGGGGAGGGCCCAGTAGAATAAAAATTCAACTGTAATGTTGCTCCAATAGATGGAGCTTCCCCAATTTGACATTTCCTTATTATGCAGGTTATTACATTTCACTACAAAACAAAGGGTGCATTTGGGGCTTAGTTTGAAAATGGGCTTTGGACACCCAAAAGCCTTTTGGCCAAATATTAGGTATTTGGGAAAGATTTTAGAAACCCCATTAGGGGAAGACTGGCCTTCTGAAGGCTAAAAGCCCAAGGCTAATCTTGGAGTGCCTTGGGCTTTTAGCCTTCGGGAAACCCTTGTGAAACACTATTCATCTTTTCCATTGAGGTGGATGTTCGGGTTGCGCAGGGTTGTGGAGGGCTGGTGACAGACTAGAGAGAGGCTGGCGATGGTCATGGCGACCCAAGCAAAGGTCGTTGATGGGTCTTGCAACCTCCAGCGATATCTAGGCCGCGTGACCCTTGCCGAGACCTTCGCCTAAGGTTGTTGGGGTCGCACGACCCTCGGCGTAGTGGCCCTCGCCGAAGGTCTCGCCTAGGTCTTGCGACCCTAGCCAAGACCCTTGCCGAGGTCGTTAACCATAGGCAAGCTCGCCAAGGCCACACGACCTTAGGCAAGGGTCTCGCCTATGGTCGGCGACCTCAGCGAGGGTCTCGGCTGGGGTCGCGCGACCTTTGTTGGGGGTCACTCGACCACAGGCGAACCTCGCCGAGGCCACGTAACCTTAGGCGAGGGTCTCGCTTGGGTTGTCGATGGTCGCCCAACCCCAGGCGGCCCTTGTCGGTGGTCTTCGGGGGCCGCCTGAAGTCCAGCAACCTCAGATGACGGCCGCCAGCAACAGATTTGGATCGCCGGTGGCCGCTACCCTTCACCAATTAGTTTTTTTTTAATAGTAAAGATCTTTGTAAATATAACTTATCCATACACTATTTTGCTCAAAAATATTTTGCAATGGACTTTTAGATTACAATTTACTAAACACAATTTGCATTTTGAAAAACATCTTTAACTTAAAGTCCTTTACATTTTCCCAAGGACTTTTCCCAAAAGAGTCTCTTCCCCCGGTACTTCATTTACAAACTGAAGTACCTGTGGGTTGGCCTTCAAGTAGCGTTGTCTGCATTGAACACAATTACACCATAGACAAAGAACTTCGCATAAGCAATGATGAATGTCATTGGTTTTTTTTTTTTTTTTTTTTTTTTGGGAAAATGACACAAATGGTCCTTGAATTTTGGCTTAATGTACAATGTGATTCCTAAACTTTTGATATATTTCAATTTTATTATTGGATTATATGAAAATATTTAATATTATCCCAGATTTTCAATTAATGGAAGGACAACATTGAAGGTTTTATATGGTTCAAGGATCATGTTGAATATATATTAAAAGTTTAAGGATTACATCACACATTAGGTTAATATTCATGGATCATATTAAACAAATTAAAAGTTGAGATCATGTTGAATATTGAGCCAAAGTTCAAAGATCATTTATGTCATTACTCTTTGATTTTTCTTTAATTGCAGTCCATTCCATTCAAAATAGGAGCAAAAGGCTAAGTAGCACCAATACGCGATACAACACAACATGACATGCCAACATGCCATTTCTAAAAAAATAGAGAATTCCGATACGTTATATATTAAATAAACATTTTTATACCTACATGATAAATTATTATTTTTAAATTAATTTGATTCAAATTCACAATTAAATAAATAACAAAAAGAGTCTAGAATGAATTTACACTAATAACATTAATAAATCTATTCATAAGAAATTGGAAAGACATCTTTAAAGGAAATGCGACCCCACATTTAGGGACATGTTCCTAACTTTAACAAAAGTTCATGAAACTAATAACTAACAAGAGACTAGAGTATAGCATTCCAAATTCAATTGGATTTGGGGAGGCCAACATTCACTTCATGGTGCCGATACCAATTCTTGTTTGTAACTAATGACTAACAAGAGACTGGGTAAACTTATTTAAATAAATCTTTGATCTTCTACACTCATTAAAATTTATCGTTCCGTGCATTTATTTCTCGAAATCACTTTTTAGCCCCACTAGTTTATTTCACCTTCTCGTTTCTTACCCAGCGTCACCTTTCACTTCCTTTCTTGAAATCACCCTCCACCCTCCCCTCTCTGTAGAAAAAGGCAAAAAAAATTCCTTCTTTCTTTCCGAGGAAGAAAAGCGAACGCACTCGCTTTCTCTCTCCCTCTCGTTAATTCAAATTCTCGATCTTTGCCTCCGGCGCTCGCCTTCTCTGGCCTTCGCTCTCCGGAGCTCGTTGCTGCAACTGCATTCGTTGCTGCTCCGGCGCTTTGGTCTCTGGCCCTTGCTTTCTCTAAGTCGGCCATGGGAGCAGCACGATAGATCGTATCTATTATTTCTTTTGGCCCTGGCACAAAGATGGTAGAGATGCATCAATGTGCTTTCATTCATTCTTTGCCGCATATCGAAGTACTAGCGAAGATTTTGTAGTTGTTTCTTTTTGTTTTCTATGAAGATACTGCGGCCACTGCGGATCAGTGAGGTCAAAAAATAGATTTGTTGTTCTGGTTGTTTGTAAATTCTGCTCTTGATGGTGTGTGTCTTTCTATCTTCCTGCTCGAGATGCCATACGGATATCATGTTTTTCTGGGGCGATAAATTGTTGAGGACATTGGGATTATTCAGTTGATGTCCGAACACACAGTTAAAACTCCAGTAACTTTGTATTATATTCTCATGCGTGTGGGGAATATTTGTGTAAATTGAACTTCAAATTGGGGCGAAGCCCCGTTTGCATTTTTCTTTACTTTCGTAGGGTGAAAGCTACCAGGCACTTTCTTCGCCAATGATGATAAGCTTAGTGGAGATACGATGCTTCTCACAGAAGTTAAGCTTGTGTTACATGGTATATAGCTATATTTCAACATAAGGAGCGAGAGTTCTTGAACAAAGGGCAACTCTAAATTTAAGTTCCGGCCGTGATCAAACATGAGCTAATCTAATTCCATTTTGACAGTGGGTGTCCCAGCAGACCACCGTACTGCTCTCTGAAAACGTACAAAGATGCATTCATAGATGGTGTTCCTCAAGGATTTGACAATAGCAAACGACTGAAATCTCTGACTATCAAACCTGTGATATAAAAGTTGCAATATTGGAGCATCACCTGTTAAAATGGGAAAATTCCAAAAAAGGACTTGAAGTGCTCTTATTTTCTTAAATAAGGATCCAAGTGAATCTTGTTTCAAATAATAACTTAAAGTGACATTATTTTCTTAAATAAATACTTGAAGTGAATATTGTTTCAAATGAAGAAAATAAGGGAAAATGGCAAATAACGACAATACCCTTGACCTGTTGGAAAATTTAACCGATCAGCGACCAGCGATATCAAGTCCTTATTTCAAACAACAAAGCCACTTCAGGCCCTCGGTTGAAATAACAAAGGCTACTTCAAGTTCTTATTTGAAACAAAATCTTATTTGCGGCTTTATTTAAAAAAATAAGGACACTTTGGGTCCTTTTTTGAATCGAAAGTGAAAAAGAGGTGGAATTACCACTATAAGAACCGATGATGAGTGAAAGGTAAACAAAACCCAAAACATAAGGTTCTACGATGGACCTAAACACCGAATTTAAAACAGCAGTAAGAGTTCGACCTAAAAAAATAGCAGTAAGAGCAGCCGTAACCAACAAAAAAAGGAAGCACTTGTAACAATTAATGGCATCGACCATGAAAAGCACTTCGCAGCGCTTCTTCTTGAGCTTCTCCAGGAAAGTGGAGTTCTCAACAGCCTTCTCGCTCTCGCAGGTGATGTATCAGTGATATAGTCCTTGCGGCTGGTCAACTCATCGCCACTTTTTGGGGAGTGGCACCGCAGCAACTCAGCAAGCCTCGTCTTGCACGGCGAATCCTCGTGGATACCGAGCTCGAGGTTCTTAGAGAATGCCCCGTAGAACTTGTTGTGGATACCGAGCTTGAGGTTCTTAGAGAATGCCTCATAGAACTTGTTGAAGTCTTCCTTGCTCTCCGCAATCTCAAAAAAGAGCTCGATGCATTTCTTGACAAGATTTTTCCTGATAACCTGAGGATCTTGTTTTGCTGGAGTGTTTCTCTTGAAATGTTGAGCGAAGGCCAGAGAACGCGAGCGCCAGAGGCAGAGATCGAGAATTTATATTAACGAGAGGGAGAGAAAGCGTGGCCGAGTCCGTTTTCTTCTTCAGAGAAGGAGGGGAGAGGATATAAGAGAGAGTGAAATAAATAAGTGCAGGCTAGTGTGTGCAGGTCTAGTGATAGGGGAAAGAAAAGGAAAATTTGTTGTGTGAGAAGTCTCTCAGGTCTCCAGAGGCCCCCACACCTACACTTGCCGCTTGATGGTTGATCCAAAATCACGCTGACTTGGCAGTCCAGGACCAGATAATATTTTCTCGTCCCTTTGCACTTGCAGCCCCGTCCGAAATCCACCATGCCTCTCGCAATTCATGCGAAATCGGAGTTGGAAGTGACGAGCATCAACGCTGCCTCATCGCCGCGGTGGTCCACACGCTGGCCCCTTTACTACGTCCAGAGCCCCTCCAACCACGATGCCGAGAAGATGTCCTACGGCTCCAGCCCCTCAGGAGCCCCGACCGGATTACCACTGCTTCCCCATTAACCGGTCCCGTAAGTCCACCTCCTGCTTCTCCGCCTCCCTCAAAAACACCAACCCCTGCCACCTCTCCATTGGCACATGGCGGAAGCCGTCAGAATTCCTTGAATGACCCCGTCGGAATCGGATGTTAGAATTTCGGACTTGCGTGTGAGAGCATGTCCGACACCAACAAGGCAGAAGGTGGCTGCGAAAGCTTCAACTTGAAAGCTTTCCAATCCTTATCCCCTGAGCATGTAGAAATGGGACGCATTGATCCACTTGGACCTGCAGTGGAAATCGTGCAAGAGTTCATTCCGTGCTGCCATGCGTATGACCTCATCCCAGAATGCGCCGAGTCTAAACAGGTTCATGTCGATTAAGGACTCCCTCCTGGATGCTGCAAATTTCTTGAATGTGTCGTAATACCCAAGTTGATCCTCAGACTTGTCGCAGCGTACCTTGTACCACTCAAATTGTGCCCTACAGGGCGTTATCTTAGATAGTCTGAGAGCTAGATGAGCATTGTTCAGGTCCGGTGCACGTCCCATGTGCCAAGCCATCTGCAAGCAGTCTTTAGCTGGTTCTGAAATATTGTTATCCTGCGCAGTGATAAGAACACAACCCACAAAGTGAAGACTAAGAACCTACAATTCAGCGATCACCAAAAGATGTCTAACTCTACATCATTCCGCATGCACTTGTATTAGAGAGTGAAGGAGAGTTCAGCCCCACATATTATAAGTCGAAGTCAAACAAGGCAAAAACTGTTGGATATTTCAGCAGTTTTGAAATATTTACAATAATAGCTTTGATAAAAGTTATGATCGCATTGAAAACCATCATTATTGTTAACGATCACATAACGGCTTCTTAACGGTCATATAACGGCCTTTTAATCGTTTTGTAACGTTTAATTTATTTCTCAAATAAATCCTCCATTATTTTACAACGGCTCTTTTAACGGCTCTATTTTGTATGAATATAAAAATAAGATCTCATGAGACACAATATGTTATCATATATCTTTCCTTTTCTTTCAGCTGGGTTATACACAAAGGTTGTTCTGTTTCCTTCTAATATTTAGTGCGGAGTATAGAGGAAGGTCTGTTGTATCTTGGGAGGATAGCCGCTGAAGCCTTACGCACCGAGTTTCGTACTTCCGAGGGGCGGAATTATCCTTAAGATTGTTGGAGAAAGTATTAGAATACATAAAATAATAATAACTGTTAATACATCGCGAAGGATTAGAAAATAGAAAAACAAATGTCTGAGGCGTGCAAGGAAACAGAACAACCTTTGTGTATAACCCAGCTGAAAGAAAAGGAAAGATATATGATAACATATTGTGTCTCATGAGATCTTATTTTTATATTCATACAAAATAGAGCCGTTAAAAGAGCCGTTGTAAAATAATGGAGGATTTATTTGAAAAATAAATTAAACGTTACAAAAAACGATTAAAAGGCCGTTATATGACCGTTAAGAAGCCGTTATGTGATCGTTAACAATAATGATGGTTTTCATATATCTTTAAGATCTCATGAGACACAATATGTTATCATATATCTTTCCTTTTCTTTCAGCTGGGTTATACACAAAGGTTGTTCTGTTTCCTTCTAATATTTAGTGCGGAGTATAGAGTAAGGTCTGTTGTATCTTGGGAGGATAGCCGCTGAAGCCTTACGCACCAAGTTTCGTACTCCGAGGGGCGGAATTATCCTTAAGGACAGTGCTTGCACGCCTCAGACATTTGTTTTTCTATTTTCTAATCCTTCGCGATGTATTAACAGTTATTATTATTTTATGTATTCTAATACTTTCTCCAACAATCTTAAGGATAATTCCTATGGATTTCCAAGTTAGAGTTGTTGCTATCGCTGCCAATACAATTGGAATTGAAAGAATGATCGAGATGGTGAAGGACAAATATCACATATTCATGGGCGGATGTCGTGGGAAATTACTGAGCATCGTCAAAGGTTTGTTGGTCGTTTTGGTAAGGTTATTGAATGTCAAGTAAAATCGTACTTTGAGGCTTTAATACCTAAATTTGTTTCGAGAGGAAGTTGGGTGTTTATATTTATTTGCTCACTCAAGTTCATGATTATTTTCGTAAGCTTCGATCCGCATTGGGGTTTCCTATTTTAATTCTGTTCTTGATCTGGAAGTTGTAATTTTAGGATTAGAGATTGTTTGTTTATCGTGACTTCATTACTCCTAATGTTTTAATTGGTTGACCGCTTGATATTAACCATTCTGTAGTGGCCCATTTCATATTTTTTTAAAAAAATGGAAACATTGGATTTTTGCGAGTAAATTTTATTTTACAAAACTGTTTCAAATTCTTACCATATGAATGTTGACGACTTCTAGTATCCGTCAAGGAATTTTTGTGTCGATAGGACGAGAAGTATGTCTACAAGCTTGAGAACCACCGTAACGATGTTGTTGTTAGTAGAACCATGTTCTTCTTGTTGTTTAATTTTTTTTGGAAAATTCATTAAGGTGTCAGTTGCTCTTCCATTAGGAGAGAGCAGTAGTGATTGTGATCGGGTGGTGTATTTGATTTAACTTTGAACTGTTATATTAGTAGGTTTTACTTTGAGTATTGCTTGGCTTTGACCTTTCTATCCGAGTGCAATTGTTAATAATGCAAGCTGAAAATTATGAGTCTCATATTGGCCTTCTTTATGCTCATTAAGAATAGAGGAGGTACAACATACGAAATCAAGCTATATATATTTTGTGTTTTGTCTTTGCCCTACTTTATATTTTAGGGATATTGGATGAGCGCCATTAATGGATGCATGCCGGTAGTTGTTTCTTTCTCAGTTTGAGATTTTGAATAAACTCTGAGTGCCGATGGAAGAGATTCAATTTTTAGTCTGGTGCTTGTAAAGTGAAAGTGGTGGTGATTTCATGTATCATTTCAATTTGTGACATTTTATTGCCTCTTTAACAGAGCATGATGAGAACTTATCTAGGAGACAGGACACTATTAGTGTCATTCAAGATTTGTTAAAACTTATTGTCGCCTTATTTTGTTACCTTCTAGAAGCTGCAGGTGAAAAAGTAAATTGAAATAGAAGATTTTATGATATTCTTGTGAAAGAGCCATCACTCTACTTGTGGTAGTGCAAGACCAAGGTAATTGTATATCTTATAATAACCTTAGATATCCTTTGCTTTGATATTTTCATTTGACCCATTGCATACTGCTTATTTTCCATTATCTAATATGTGGGTCAAGGGCAGTAAATAACGTTAAATGCATAGCCAATCTCAAGGATTGTAGCTAATGTTCCTTTCTAAAAAGTGAACTATATTATTATTTTTAGTGTGAATAGTTTCACTTGCGTTAGGAGTGGTAATCATATTACCATTGATCTTTAGACAGGACTTTTTGTGGTAGGATTTAAAGTCGAGCGTTAATTATTGTTTTTGTGCTCCTACATGTGTATGTAAAATTGCTTATTAGGATTCAACACTCGCAAATGGGATTTATGATGATTTCATGATGCTGCTTTTATAAATGTTTTAGCAAAGCAACAAATTTTCTATCGCTAATATACCATTTAGTGTTGACAAGTGCTTGGTATTGGGTTTGGTGGAGGCCAAATTTTTCCTTACAAATATTCACTTCTTCAAGCTTCTTTTATTAGAATAAGAGCAGCTCCTAGTGCAAAATTTTCTTTGAATGAATATGCCATCATCAACGAACTTGTATGTCTGGCTGATTTGAGTAGAGATCAGCGTGAAGAGACAAAGTCAAAAGACTCCATGACAACCAATGAACGCCTTAGGTGAGATCAATTTTCACAACAATAGAATTTTTGTGGATTTTGCGGCCATGTGAATATAAAGTATGACATTTTACATAGTGGATTTTCCTCTGTATTAGAATAATACAGTGATGTTAAGTAGATCTCGGATTCATGTGAGACAAAATCCACTAATGAATATGTGTCCACCTTGTGGAGGTGTCGCAACATAAAAAGCAATTGAATGAAATTGTGGGGAAATGACAATCCTGCTTAACCAAAATTTGGCTTGGTTGAAGTAGATGATCTGATGATGTAATTATTGTAGTCATTTTCCAAGCCAATATTTTGGCAAATGCAAAAGAATTGGAGGTAGACTCAGGCACTACCAAGCATATATGTTAAAAACATAATGCTTTATCCTCCTAACCTCTTGTAAGGAAGGAGAAGAAAATATTTATCTTGATGATTGAAGAACTACTCAAGTTCTTGGGAAGAAGAAAAATTTCTCAAACTCATATTAAAATTGAGGCTGAGTAGTTGAGAAATTTCTTATTGTATGTTCCTATGGAAATGAAATGACACTTGTGTCTAGACATTATGATTGCCAAAAGGCAATAGCTATTGCAAAGAATGAAACTTTCAATGGCAAAAAGAGACGTTTGGTTGAGACGTGATGTGGTAAAATAATTCCTTATAAAAGGGATTTATATCGATCGATTATGTTAAGTCGAAATGATTTTGGCCAATCCTCGACTATACATCGAGGGGAATGGGACAAGCCAACTGGAGAAAATCAACAATGATGGTAACCCAACTTATGTGATTGGCGATCCCATGAATTAGGTTCATGTGGGTAATAACAAGTCATTTGTTGATCTAGTGCACTATTAAAATTTATTGTCCCTTCTAAGGTGAAAATAGTGCAAAATTGCAAGGAAAAAGAGGTTGAGCTAAAGTTCTTAATGAAATTCCATAGCCATTATTGGTGGTGTATTAAACTGCAGAATACACTTGGTGGAATCACCTATATAAGTGTGGAGTGAGGCCGCTTCTATGAGATTTTTGGCGAAAATCTCTAAAGCACTTATGAATAAATCAAGCACGCGCATGGCCTATTAGCGCAAAACCGCGTTGAACAACAAAGTTTGTGGGAGTGTAATGTGATTGGTGAAAATTATAATTCACAAAAAAAAAAATTTGGTTCATAGAAGTTTCAAACTTCACCAATAATTTCGTGAATTATATTTCATTCTTTCTAGGGTTGGTTCATAGCCTAACAAGCACCAATTCCGATGCATTACTCTCCAATAACCCAGCATTATTCTATTTTCTTGTCAAAACTTTCTGAAATATGTGGGGGATTGTTGGATATTTCAGCAGTTTTGAAATATTTACAATAATAGCTTTGATAAAAGTTATGATCGCATTGAAAACCATCATTATTGTTAACGATCACATAACGGCTTCTTAACGGTCATATAACGGCCTTTTAATCGTTTTGTAACGTTTAATTTATTTCTCAAATAAATCCTCCATTATTTTACAACGGCTCTTTTAACGGCTCTATTTTGTATGAATATAAAAATAAGATCTCATGAGACACAATATGTTATCATATATCTTTCCTTTTCTTTCAGCTGGGTTATACACAAAGGTTGTTCTGTTTCCTTCTAATATTTAGTGCGGAGTATAGAGGAAGGTCTGTTGTATCTTGGGAGGATAGCCGCTGAAGCCTTACGCACCGAGTTTCGTACTCCGAGGGCGGAATTATCCTGGGGCGGTGCTTGCACGCCTCGGACATTTGTTTTTCTATTTTCTAATCCTTCGCGATGTATTAACAGTTATTATTATTTTATGCATTCTAATACTTTCTCCAACAAAAACTACTGTGCACCTGGTTTTGGAAATCCTCTTGCTGATAAAACCCCAGGAAGAGACGGACGAATCCGGCGTCCACCTTGACTGTCCCCTCGCTGTTGCCATCACACCTCAACAGCAAGAACAGATCCTCGCATCTGCATCTGCCCAGCAGCATCAGGGTCCCGCAGCTTGGCTCGGACCCATCAATAACCTGGATGCCCGAGAACGACAGGTAACCAACCTCTCCGCGTCGATCCACCATGAAGCCCCTCGGAGCGGCGGAGTTCGCGAAGCTGCACAGACTCCACGACTCATCCAAGAAGTGCGTCGACGCCAGGAAACTCGCCAGCATCTCACTGCTCTCGAACCTGCATCACTAAACACAACTGGGTGAGAAAGGAGGCACTTCAACATCCGGCGATAAAATGGCAACAGAGAGAGTTGGGTTTGTCACGCATGGCGACGACTCCGCTTCCATGGAGAGTGCTTGAGTATTTCGTTCTCTGTTTTGAGCAGGAAGGTCTGGCCTTGGGCATGTTTGTGAAAATGTCTGACTGGGAGTGGATTGCTCTGAGCGTCAAGAGTGGCTATATGAAGGAATGGCGGGCTGGTGAACTGATGCCTAAGATAGGATTGCTCGTCAGAGCCATGGTTCTTTGCAGATATGGCAAAGAAAAGGAGTTTAATGTAAATGACTTTCTGAGAAGAAGATGAAGGACAGCCAACGGTCGATTACTATGTTATCACGGGGCAATTGCTCTGTTCTTTGATGACCTTTTTTCAGGAAAGATATGCAGCCACCTCTCAGAGAACATTCACAAAACTTCCTAAGGTTTAAAAACCAAAATAAACAAGGGTTAACACCACGAAATATCTTTATTCAAAATTAATTATTCGACCACCATAAATCCTAAATTAATATACCTATGACAAATTTACCCTCCACTACTTTTCGTTAAATTTTCCCATTAAATTGCTAAGTTATAAAACATGTGGCAGTTGATAGATGTATCAATTTAGGATCTTACTCTTCGTTAAGCATACTAATTTGTAGTTTTCCGTAGTATTAATTCAATTTAATGGAAACCAATTATCAGAAATGTACCGGTTTATCAAATCAATGCACAATGCAGGTCCTTATAAAGTACTGCTAAGTATCAGATGCACACTATGGTACAACTACAAAGTGCATCCAAACTTCTCCGAGATGCCATGGAAACTTTACTTCTCTGTTTTGCTCCTACTTTTGAAACAATAAAAGAGGTCCATCCGCACATCATATGCCAATAAATCATCTTGAAAATGGCGAAACAAGCACATTTAAAAATCTCTTTTCCTTTTTTTTTTTTTTTTTTTTTTTGGTGATGCAAAGTAAACTCAAGTAAAAGGAGATAAACCTGCATAGGGACAAGAAATGAGAAGAAGCATTGAAAGACCGTGGCTATTTCATATTAAATCTTTCCATTCCTAGATATGACCCCAAGAAGCATCTTCAAAAAAATTGGGAAAGTGCAGATTAATTTGCTTTTGCAAAGATACTTGGACCACGGTACTACATCGTCAATTTCCCTTTTCAAATAATATAGACGTAAGTAAGAAGACATACTTGACCTTCGATTCAACATTAGGGAGCTAATTACCTCAGAAATGCTACAAAAGAAAAATGTAAAATGTAGATGAAAGATCCTTACATCCAGTTTAAGCACCCCACCACATTTTTGGCAAGTAGGGATTGTAAAATCCTCCTCCCAGAATTTCTCATCTATCTCAATGTCACCATCAGGCCTCCGCTTCATACCAAAGCTCCTGTCTGAACCACGGTTTCCATTATCCAAACTTTCTATTGCAGCTGCCCACAATAGCAAAACAATCACCTCAGCTAAACTTTTTCCTCCAATTTCTGAAAATGTCATAAAATTTATACATTTATCTGTCAACATTTTGGGTAATCATAAAATCTATTTGACCAGCCTTTTCTAGTGACGCAAGGGCATAATGAGCTGCGCTAGGCTGTGCTGCAATAAAACTTCTCCATCCAGCCTAGCTCCTTGCCCAATATCACATACGGGCCCATTTAGAACGAACAAATTCCTAATGAATTGTCATGGAATTAAAGTCAAAAAATGAGAGCTGCTGAAGATCTTAGGCAAAGTTAGACAATTAAAATGATGAAAACAACAGAGAAGCCCCAACAAGAAACTGAAAAGATCTTATTAAAGCAAGAAACGATAACAGGTCTTCTCCATATGTAAAGTCAGCTAACTACAATACATTATTGTACTTTCCATAGTATCATATCATTTATAACAACTGAAATCCAACAAACTTCCTTGAATGTCCTCCCTTATTTTCTTAGGCATGACCCCAATCCTGATTTTATGCTACTTCCATAGACACATCCTAATTGAAGTATCCCAAAGACATTCACGAGAAAAAAATGTTCGCTATGGAATATGCTCTTTCAATTAAATAAGCTGGCTTCCAATTCTCACCACCTATTTTACTTCTGCCTCTTCCTTATCCAAAATTTGTATATATGTACTACAGGACCCTTCAATTTCAAATTTATCCTTGCTTCATCTCTTCATAATAAGTAGAGTGTTGCTATTTACATAATGAAATCAATAAACCAAAAAAAAAAAAAAAACAGAGAGAGAGGGAGAGAGGGAGAAAAAGCGAAGCTGCAAATCCCAGCACGTGCCTTCAGATCACTTGATGGGTAATTGGCCTCAAACCCGTGCTATAAGCCCCATTTGGAATGCAAAAAACGAATAAAAGTTGGAAGGGTTTGTCTTAGCTATGAAAGAACCAGTCAACATATATACAATGGAGACAAAATTACAAATTGTCACATTTGGCATGAAAGCTTAACATGAGAGTGCAATCATACAAACATGACCACATATGCTGAAAATACATATATACCACAAGGCTATGCAGAGCGCATTCCTTGAAGACTAGTGTTAGGCATGAAAAATGATGCAGCATCACAGCAAGATCTCTCTTCCAGTTCTTCCCAGTCACTTAATTATCCAAATTAAAAGATATAGAATAGCAATGAAAACATACTCAAACCATCTTTGATATAATTAGTTTAAAACAAATTAATGAGAAGAGTGGCTGTTATATCTCAAATCATCCAGAATGAAATATCTCCACCCATCAGTGACTTCTATCCATTGAAATGTCCGCTATATGTAAAATATCATTCTAAACATTAACAAGAGAACCTTCTATAATCGGGAATACCATACTCCGTGCTCATTCCAGCTCCAGTCAAAACCACAAGCTTCGTACCGCAAGCCAATTTAGACAAACACAGGTCAGCAACATGAATTTAGTCATGGAACAAGACACTTGGGAACATAACTAAAAGTAAGATGTCATCACAGGCAAAGGGTAAAAAAAATTCTAGATCCGACCTTGAATTCAAAAAACTGATGCAAAGAATCAGTATCCTTGAGGCTTGGAGGATCTGAATCAGCCACCATCTTCTTGTCCCTTGGTTGGTGCTTTCTCCGGATTCCCCAAAGAAACCCCAGGGACCGATATGCGGGCATTTATGCGAACCGACCTTGCAAAATTGACCCTCCCAGCTCTCACACAAAGGTTCGAAACCTTATTTTAATCACACAGAGCCTCTACAAAAAACTCGAAAACCGCTCATCAGCGCGACAGCGTCAATCAAATGCCAATCTATTTCACGACGAACGACTCAAAACCGGACCGAACTAACGGAAAACACTTGTCGGCAATGTTACCTCCCAGCATTTGCCTCAAGCCCGTAAAAGTGTGTACGTGCAAAAACGCGAATGATCCATCGCAGGACCGACAAACGACGCCAAATTGCAAACTCACATTTAAAAGCAGAGGTTTTTCCACGAATTCGAAGACAACAGATCGAAAACAGAGTACTCCACATAAACCCAGATGATACGTTGAACTAAGTATGAATTCAACCACAGAAAGAGAGAGAGAGAGGGTTACGTGAAGGAAGGAGGAATGAGTAGGCGAACGGAGGTGATCGCCATTGGAGAGATTGACGGAGGTAGTCTGCGAAGAAAGAGTAGAGAGACGCTCTGAGCGCATCGGCGGCCGGTTCAATACAGGCCATTCACAGCAGGACGCCACGTTCCATGGCCCATCCTAGAAATTTCAGATCTAACTCTATTTTAAGAATATACTCAAGTCGATATAAGTCGGAAATTTCGCATGAATAAGAATTAGCGAATTCAAAATCTTAGTAACTTATGCAATAAAGATTAGTTATTTGGAAAACTATGAGCTGAATTAGGTGATTTAGTAAGTTATTAATACAGTTACATAGACTTACCAATGCTAGTAAAAAATTTACCAACATGAAATAATCAAATACTGTTTTGGAATGGACCAATAGAATTCCACTATTTGGGAAGGGTCCATTAGAATAAAATTCAACTGTAATGTTCCCCGATTTGACATTTCCTTATTCCTACAGGTTATTGCATTTCATCACAAAAAATAAAAAAAGTTCTTTATGAAAATATTCAATATTATCCATGATCTTGAACATTTTTAAATTAGTTTAGGGACTTCATTGAATATGTACTAAAAGTTTAAGTTGTACATTAAGTTAAAATTTAGGAACTTCTTAAACAAATTAAAAATTTAGAGTCTACATTAAATATTTTGAGTCAAAGTGCGGGATTTATTTGTGTCACTATCTCTCGATCTCCCTATAATCACAATCCATTCCATTCAAAGCAAGAACAGAAGGTGGCTGTGAGAGGTTCGACTTCAAATCTTTCTCCATTTCTCAGCCCATAATGTGTAACTTGAGTTCTTAGCCAAAACATCTATGGACACCTCCTTGTTCTTAATCAGCTCCTCTACGTACGTCTTCAAACCATTCATGTTCCCCAAAGGCGGTTCCAACTTATTCAGGTCCTCTTCCTTTTCCACGTTCTTGAGCTAGGCTTTAGCTTCAACTTCAAATCTTTCCATTTCTCAGCCCATAATGTGTAACTTGAGTTCTTAGCCAGAACATCTATGGACACCTCCTTGTTCTTAATTAGCTCCTCTGTGTACGTCTCGAAACTGTTCATGTTCGCCAAAAGTAGTTCCAACTTATTCGGGTCCTTTTCCTCTTCCGCGTTCTTGAGCAAGTCCTTCGCTTCCTCCACTCTCGCCCAAAACAAAGTATCTTGAGTGAAGCTTGCATACCTGCTCCTACTCCTGTTGTTATTTTGTTGTGGTTCTTGCGCCGCAACAGCAACCTTTCGATTCCACCATCTTTCCAAAATCTGGAACCTCCTATTCCTTCCATGCTTGATGTAATGTCCCCTCTCTGTGTGCATGCCACGACGGTAATAGCGTGCAATTTCCAATGGCTCGGCGAGGAGCATGTAGGAATGGGACGCATTGACCCACTTGGACCTGCGGTGGAAATCGTGTGAGAGTTCATTCCGTGCTGCCATGCCTATGACCTTATCCCAGAATGTGCCGAGGCTGAACAGGATCATGTTGATTGTGTACTCCCTCTTGGATACTGCAAATTTCTTCTTGAATGTGTCATAATACCCACATTCATCCACAGACTCGTCGCAGCGTGCCTTGTACCACT
The DNA here is from genome assembly GCA_014182715.1 of Eucalyptus cloeziana. Classification (NCBI taxonomy): domain Eukaryota; kingdom Viridiplantae; phylum Streptophyta; class Magnoliopsida; order Myrtales; family Myrtaceae; genus Eucalyptus; species Eucalyptus cloeziana. The sequence continues at coordinate 1,313,734 of CM024642.1, read as the reverse complement.
CAAGTTGTGCCCTGCCGGGTGCTATCCCAGATAGTTTGATAGCTAGATAAGCATTGTTCAGGTTCGGTGCACGTCCCATGTGCCGAGCCATCTCCAGGCAATCTTTAGCTGGCTTCGAAATATTGTCATCCTGCACGGTGATAAGAACACAACCCACAAAGTGAAGACTGAGTACTTATTATTCAGCGATCACCAAAAAGATGTCCTAGTATAAGCCTACATCATTCTGCATGCACTATTATTAGGGAGCGAAGGAGAGTTCTGCCTCACATATTAGAGTGATTGTTCCAAGAAAATCCTTCCACAAAATAAGGGCACTGATGGACTATACTTTTGAGTCGGATTAGGAAGCCAAGAAGATAGTGTCTCGTGTAGATTTGAGAGGCATTTAATTACCTGTGGATCTATTCCTGAGGATTGTAATGCCAAGAAGACACCAGCTTCGTAGCTTGACTCGGAGAGGTCATTGATGTCTATTTTTTTCAGGAACTGCAAAGAAAGTAGTCTTGTAAAATAACTATACTTCAGATGATCCTCAAAAGTGGAAGCTGGAGAGACTGTCTTGAGCATCAAATGCATCATCTTAACAATAGACGTTGCATCATCCAGACAGATCGCTCCCTCTTGCGAACAGAATAGGTAGCTTCCCAGTGGCCAAAACAAATTGTTCCTCGCCCCTTCTTCTGATTGTGCAGCATCTTGAACACATTTTTTGACTTTGCTAAAGAATTCATCAAAATTTTGTTTTCGCAGTTCTCCAACTAACTGTTCAGGACTGGGTGAAGCCATAGCGACTTGCCAAAACTGAAGCAGCAAGTGCAGTTGAGGAGTCAAGGAGGTAAGTGGAGCAAAGAACAGTTTCGGTACTACATCGAGCTTCGAGACAACGTTACAGAAGCTCCCACCCCATCTTTCCCGGAGAATGGCTCGAGAAAGAGACTCATTGCCAAGCAAGGGAGTGCCGAAGGTGAGGCAAAGGACTGAGATGGGAGAAGCAGCGGGCTGTAGAAAGGAGAGGAGCCAAAGAGCAGTAAGAGAGGCGGTTGTTGCTCCAAAGGAATGGCCTGTGAGGATAATCATCTTAACCTTTCGTAATAATCCCTGAATCTGCACACAAAAAGCAGCTTAGTCCTTGAAGGATTTTGAATAATTTACTCTCACAACGAGAGCTAGAGTGGAGGAAAACTTAATACATGCATGACCCAAGGGCAATTTTTTATTACTTCAAATATGCTGGTATGACTAATGTCAATGACCCCCCAAGAAAAGAAATGATTGTAGAGACAATATCGACAATTTACCGCTACATACTATAGAAAGACTACATCTAGATTTCCAACACATGGCCAAGGAATGTGATATATGAAGAACACAAATAACCTAGATCAGTGATTTAGTGTCGTCCAAGAACTATCCGATGTATATATCTACTGTACCAGCCTAATCTCTCAAAATAGTCTCCAGCAGTCATGCACAATTCAATAAGGCTGTCTTGTTGCTTGTGACTGGTAAATTTAACAAAACAATAGAAGAAAAACCTTGTTAGTTGATGCATCTCTATTGCCCTCAGATAAATTTTCTTTTTTGCTTTCCAAACGAGAAATCAGTTTGACGATTTGCAGAATGAGAGATGGTCAATAGATTTTCAGGAGTTCTTAATTACATTGTCACATCACCTTCACACATAAGGATTAAGAACTAGAATCTTAATTTGCTTTCTATGTAAAATCCCACCAAATCCATTCAAATTAGGAGGAGTATTTATGGTATTCGTGGGCTAACAAACGTTTTCTTCTCATTTACACCCTTATTTTATATCTATTGCAGATTTATTAGAGGATATTTATCTCATCGTGTATTCTTTTTCTTCCTTTCCCGGGTCAAAAACAAATTCGTAGTGAGTTTTTCCGGCTAAGGCCTCAAAAAATTAAATCGCATTAGATTATATTAAATAAATATTAACTTTGCTAGAAAGGAATACTGCAATCTCAGGCTATCAAACTCAACACTCTTTTCTTGTTATAAATTGCACAGAATGAACTCGCCGTTCAAAGAGAAGAAAAGAAGACTCTGCAAGCAAGCTATGCTAAGGCAACAAAATGCAGAGATGCATGCCTTATGAAGTACTGTACACCTTTAAGTCTGCCAAGCAAATGTTTATACATTTTCCTATCAACCGCCCTTATCTTGCTTTATTTATTTATTTATTTATTTATTTATTTATTGTTAGAATATTTAAATAATAAATCATATTTTCATCTAATAACTTAAGTTTTTAAACCAGTTAACAAATGGTCCGATCAAAATCTCACATGGTGTCAGAGTTAATAATCCTAAGTTCACTGGACCCTATTTGTCTTTCCAATCAAATATTTTACACTTAATACTAGGCAAAAAAAACCCGACTAAGCATGAGTCTCCATCTAACAGCTACTTTAACTTGTAGAACCTGCTTTTAAATAAAGTAAATGGACTAAACAATCCAAATTACAGGTAAAGTAATTTATCAGGAGTGTGATTGAAAGCTAAACCATAATTTCGTGGAAGTTGATGATGTTCGACTAAAGAAGTTGTAATGCAATTACCCAGAAAAGAACTACAGTAAACGGCGGCGTTTTGAGCTTTGGAAATGTCGTACTCACATATGGTAGGGTATGGACTAATCAATCCAAATTAGGGGTAAAGTCCATAGGCCGATTAATTTATCAAGAGGGTGACTGAAAGCTAAACCATAATTTCGCGGAAGTTGCTGATGTTCGACTTACGAAGCTGTAACGCAATTACCCAGAAAAAGAACAAAAGTCACGTGCAGTGACTAGTGAGACTTCTAATTCTCCGACCCAAATAAAAAATTCTAAGTCAAAATCAAACAAGGCAAATGGACTGCCTACCTGGTTTTGGAAATCCTGTCGCCAGTAATATTCCCGGAAGAGACGGAAGAATCCGGTGTCCACCTTGACCGTCCCCTCGCCGTCGCCGTCGCCATCGCACCTCAACGGTGAGAACAGAGGCTCCCCTTCGCACTCGCCCAGCGCCATCAGGGTCCCGCAGCTCGGCTCGGACCAGTCGATCGCCTGGACGCCCGAGAACGCCACGTACCCAACCTCGCCACTTTGGTCCGCCACGAAGTTCATCGGAGCGGCAGAGTCCGCGAAATTGCACCGCCTCCACGACTCCTCCAAGAAGGGCGTCGACGCCAGGAAACTCGCCAGCATCTCGCTGCTCTCGAACCTGCATCGGTAAACGCAAGTGGGTGAGGAAGGAGACGACGATTCGACATCCAGCGACGAAAGGGCGACAGAAAGAGTTGGGGCGCGTTACGCACGGCGACGACTCGGTCTCCATGGAGAGCGCTCGAGTCTTTCGGTCCCTGCTTCGAGCGGCAAGGTCTGGCCCTGGGCGTGTTTGTTAAAAACGATTTCCTCTCAGGGAAGGAGGAGGAGGAGGACAACGGGCGATGACTAGAGAGAATACTATATAATCACGACTCAATTACTTTGTTCTTTGACCGCTGACTCCATTCGCATTGCAACAGTAGTGCGCGGGCCCCCCCCTCAGTCAAGGTCTCCCCTTCTCTCACCGTCCCTCGCCTTCCTTTCCCTTCTCTGGCCTCAACCTCGAGCCCGACCTCAGACCCGCCGCCGCCGCCGCCGCCGCCTCCTCCATCTCTGCCTTCATCTTCACCCGCTCCTTCTCCGACCTCCAGCGTGGCCGCCTCCTGTCCACTTCCTCCCGCGCCCTTCGCGTCCGCACCCGCGTCAGCTAGGAGGTCGAGGCCCTACGCCGCCGCCGCCGCCTCATTCGTTGTCTAAGCCGACCTTGGTTGATTTGAGGTCGAGTTGAGCTTTAGATCACAAATCTGGGCCTCACTAGACCTTAGATACAAAATCTGAGGCCCAAGTTCGCCAGCTGAGCACAAGCTCGATGACGGAGGACTGAAACGGTGGTGATGTGGTGGACTGAGACGAGGTAAGGTGGTGGTGGTGGTGGTGGTGGTGGTGGTGGTGGTGGTGGATGAATGTCTGTTGTCCCAGGAGCTAAAGGGAAGAAGAAAAATAGAGGAAAAAGAAGAGACAGAAGAGAGCGGCGAGGCGGTGAGGGAGGAGGGATCTGGCCCCGGTTACACACGTCGTATAATGAATAGATTGGGATTTTAACATAGTTGGAATCACAGCTCTACTTAATATTTTCTCGGAACTTTCTAAGGTTTATAAACCAAAATAAACAAATATTTGCAACTTTCAAGTCACTCTGTGTTTCAAATTCCCTCTGACAATACTCTTATCCTTTAATAAGGGTTAATACTAAGAAAAGCTTCAAATCGATATTCCTATAACAAATTTTTCATAAATTAATTTTTTATCACAAAAATCCAAACTCGTATAATACTCCCACCCTTTAATAAGGGTTAATATTACTGAAAAATCTCAAATTGGTATATTTGTAACAATTTTTTTCACAAATTAATTTTTGATCACAAAAAATTCAAACTCGTACAAATATAAAAAATTTACCTTATGTTAATTTTTATTAAATATTATTATTAAATTGCTAAGTTGAATGATACGTAATAGTTAAAAGATGTATCAATTTGGGGTTTTACTCTCCATTTATTATAGGTGTATTAGTTTGTGGTATTAATATAATTTAACGGAAACTGATTATAACTAGTGTGAGTTGCGGGCATTATTGTGGAAATTGATTTATGACTTTGCAAAACCATAAGTTGCTAGATTATTAGACAAAGAAAACCTCCCTACTTGTACAACTTGCGACCTAAGCCATCGACAACTTCGGCAACATATTTATGGACAGAAACAAAATTCCATAAGAATAGATTTTTGAATTTTCTTTGTATAGCTTATGCTAAACCAAAGTTTGTGGAATATTATACCATCAATCTTTTCCCCTAAAAAAAAAAAAAACAGTTTTTATAAAGTTACCCATTCCCTAGAAGAATTCCAATATTCTCGGCTTGACATCACACTAAATTTTGGCCTAGGATACATAATTTTAGGGAGAAGAACAATAGAAGGGGCAAAACTTGTGTATGGTGTTCACTTTAGTGCAAAAACTTTCATGAAACTTACTTTAGTGCTAAATCAGAGAAAAAATTATCACTTAAGTATTAATGATGAGAAATTTCGGTCAAATTGGTTATATGACATTTGTAAATAAAAATTTTAAGTGATGTCATTTAGTCCAACGTGGCTGGGTAATGAACAAAACAACATTGCATGCCATCCAAGGCAAAAGCAATGTCGTTTGAACTTAAGTTAAAAGGCTGGCCTTGTCGCATCTCTCTCTGTCACTTGCTCGCCATTGCTTGCTTGTCGTGGCACGCCCGCCCTCGCTCGCCATTCGCTCATTGTCGCTTGCTCGTCGCCCATGGTAAAGATGCATTTACATCTTTGTCTCGCTCAATAAGAGGGGAAAATTAGGGCTCGTAATAGAAAAATTAGGGTTCGAGAGAGAATATTAGCGCTCGCAAGGGGAAAAATTGGGGTTGTGAGTCACTGTTAAAGCTCCTAGCCTCTACTTACAAGATTAATGTGTTAATTTCGGGGGTAAACCGAAATAGGGAGTGAATTTGGGTTCAATGGCTGGTAAGAGATTGAAATTGAGGGGTTCTCTTTCAATTTGGGGATTTGGAATTCTTAGTTGATGGAAAGGTACTAGATGCCGTCATTTTAGGGTTTTAGATGTTAATTGGACTCTCGATTGAGCCACATTGGTTTAAGAAACTAATAAAAAAATGTCATATCAGATTTCCGATTGAACAGACTAGAGTTGGTACCGAAAAGATCATTTTTCAAAAAATTTGGCATTTGAGTAATCTAAAAGAATTTTTTAACACTAAAGTGAGTATCGTACATATGTTTTGACATTTTTAGTGTCATTCTCTCAAGTTTTTAGCATTATACTTTCATTAAATGTCTTGAAAGTAGGTTTCTTTCCCGAACCCACTACAACCCGTAAATAATTGATTTTTAGTTTATTAAACCCATTCCTTCCCATATGCCCAATTTTAGACAACTCAATCTTACCCAAGCCATTAAATATGAGTTGAAATCCATTCTTCCACCTCTAGAAGACAGCAATCTATTATATTTGAGGGTCAAGTTTTTGAGACATGTTGAAAATCATTCAATTATTTATTTCTTTTAAATTAACAAAACTCAAAAGAATTTAATATTCTACATATAATTCATTGGGCTAATATCACCAATTATTTGAAAACGGTACATTCGTACTACATTTACTCCAAACTAATTTTCGTATTGCAAAAAATTTCATATTGGATTAATGTTACATAAGTGTATCAATTAGGAATTTTTTATGATACTGATATTAGTTTCAAGTAAATGTATCACAGATTAAGCGGTTTGAATTTTTTATGACACAAATATTAATTTGGGAGTAAAAGTGGCATGGGCGTACCGGTTTAGAATATCAAAATCCACAACTCATTTCATTAGATTAATGAAAGAGTAGAGAGTTTTCCATCGAAACTACACGTTTTGTTCACAAGATCTTATGAAATTGAGCGGCCAATTCACAAGATATGGTTAGCAATGGCAATTGAAGCTCTACACTATGCAGGGATTTCTCTCTAAGACACTTAGATATAAGATTTAGATTGGCTTGTGGAGGTTTATTTTGCATGTGCTGATTGGCTACATGAAAAGTTGATTATTGAGGACCAAGTTTTTTGAAAAGCAATTTTTACTTTGTTACTTTTAAATCAAGAAAACTGAAAGTTTTAATATTTCACGTATAATTAAAACAACAGTTCTTTACTTATTTCCTTTATATTGAGAAAACTGAATACATTTTACCCTTATATAAGCAAAGATTTTCTTTCCATCAATGAAAAAGAACAGAGGAAAATCTATTAGAAGAAAGAAAGCATATAAGTTACATCTAATATTTCCCTTTTTCATACCCAATCGTATTGAAGCATGTAAATTTATCAGTCATTTGTATATACATAATATATCTAATTCTGTTATAGACTATAGTATTTATTATACTATGTTTGTATCAGTTGAATGATCACAAAATAAATACGGCTTGAGATATTATCTCTTTTCTTCGTGATCTTTGTAAGCGATGTAAGTATCTGCATGGTTGCATACATATGGCACTTGGATAAATTCATCTTCACTTCAAGCATTGATAGAAATGTCTTTCAAGTTCTTTAATTTGTGAAAATGAACTTGATATTTTCAATGTCACTTTTCGACAGGTTTTCTTCGATGGTAAAAAAGGATGACCATATGTCATGGGATTTTCCTTGCTCCTCCTTTTTTTTCTTTCTTACGTTTTGTTTTCTTATCCCTTTTTTTCAGTTTCCAAAACCAGGCACCACCAAAACACAGTCCGTCCAGCCACCGTCCGTCCATTGTTGCGGCCCTCTTGTCATTGCCAACCCACGCACGAGCCATCACACAATTCGTGGCCATAGAACTATATATCTTTATGCCCTCGGAGCAGTAAGGTTGGTAGATGAACAAGTTAAACTCACAATCCAGTTTATGGATCATAGGATATTCAAAGTCCATAGGCCGATCGATTTATCAGGAGGGAGACTGGAAGCTAAACCGTAATTTCGTGGAAGTTGATGTCGTTCGACTGATGAAGATGCAACGCAATTACCCGGAAAGGAACAAAAGTCTCGTGCAGACAGTCTCCTGAGTCGAAGTCAAAAAAGCAGAAGGGGCCGTGTACCTGCTTTTGGAAATCCTGTCGCTGGTAAAATTCCAGGAAGAGACAGTGGAATCCGGCGTCCACATTGACCGTCCCCTCGCTGTCGCCGTTGCACTCCAACGGCGAGAACAGATGCTCGCATCTGCACTCGCCCAGCGCCATCAGGGTCCCACAGCTTATCTCGGACCCGTCGATCACCTGGACGCCCGAGAACGCCACGTACCCGACCTCATTGCATCGGTCTGGCACGAAGCTCCTCCGCACAGCGGAGTTCACAAAGCTGCACGACCTCCGCGACTCCTCCAAGAAGGGCGTCGACGCCAGGAAACTCGCCAGCATCTCGCTGCTCTCAAACCTGCGTCAGTAAACGCAATTGGGTGAGAAAGGAGACGACCCTTTGACATCTGGCGACAAAAGGGCAATGGAGAGTTGGGTTTGTCACGCACGGCGACAACTCGGCCTCCATGGAGAGCGATCGAATCTTTCAGTTTCTGGCCCTTGGCGTGTTTGTGAAAATGTCTGAATGGGAGTGGATTGCGCCGAGAGTCCAGAGCGGCTATATGAAGGGATGGCGGAACGGCGGACCGACGCATAGGAAGGGGCTGTGCTCGGTGCCGCGATGGTTCGGTGGAGATACGCCGAAGAAGCGGAGTTGACAGTAAACGACTTCCTCTGAGAGAAAAGGAGAACAGTCAAAGGTCGATTTTTATATAATAATGTCGCAATCTCGCTCTTCTTCGATGGTCCTTTCGTAGGAAAGATACGCAACCGCGTTAGGGAACAGTCAGCAAAGCAATCCAAACTTTCCGAGGTTCAGAAAACCAAAGTAAGCAAACGCTTTGCAACGATCAGTTCGCTCTTCTGACAAATGTTTTGTCAGTAAATTAATAAATGCTTCGGATTCGCTCTTTAACAAGAACCCTACACTTAATAAATATTAGGGATGATATCACGAAAACCTCCAAATTAATATACATATGATAAATTTTACCTTCCGTTGATTCCATTAAATTTTATTATTAAATTACTGAATTAAATAACACACGGTAGCTTACGGGTATATCAATTTGAAAGGCATAAGAGTACAAATTTGTAGTCTATCGTGATAATAACTCAATTTAACATAAATTAATGGAAGATAAATTTGTTACAAATTTATTAGTTTGGGAGTTTTTTTGAAGTAAATTTGTCATAAAAATATCATTTTAGAGTTTTCCGTGGTATGAACATTATATATTACAACAATTCTCGAATTTTTCAAACAAGTTGTATGTAAATGCTCTTGCGTCGGTTAAAGATCCTGAAGCAAGCGATACCATAAGATTTTGTTACAGTATTGCGACCATGTGACAGTAGGATTGACGGTTTCTAAGAGGTGATACCGATAGTAAAGGCTTAGATAAAGCAAGTGGCTTTTGGTAATGTGAAATTATGCAAATAACTGATATTGAAAGAGATTATATAGTGGGATTAGATCAAAGTGCGACTTCATTAAAACGATGTGCTGTAAATGGATAAAGAAGAAAACTTTGTCTAAGAATATACATAGTGCAGTGTACATAGCTTAGGACTAGCAATCAGTCCCTGCTTACGCAAAAAAAAAAAAAAAGAGTAGAAAAGATACCTAGACTCTTCTCTATACAATTGAGGGCGGGGATATATAATTTTCCATCACCAAAACTTAGGACTAGCAATCAGACCATGCTGGGCTTGGCCCAGAAGAAACAATGAGCCATGTGGGGCACGATCCCTTGTCTCCCATGCTTGTGACCAGATGGAGTTTTGTTTGAGCTCGGGCTGAGCCTAATTCTGTCTCCATCCACCACCCACCCACAACCCCCACACCCCCCTAGAGATTTGATTAGTACCTTCACATGTAATATTGCTTAATTCTCTCTCTCTCTCTCTCTCTCCTTTTGGAGATTTGATTAGTACCTTCTTCACATGTAACATTCTCAACTACTTGAGGTGACCGCAACATTTCTTATATTTCTTTGGATTCATTGTCATTAATGGTCATTTTTGTGAATCTGCAGCTCGTTTCATCACGAGAGAGAAGATAATTTTTCATTGAAGCTACACATTTTGTTTCCAAGATCTAATGGAATGAGCCCTAAGCTCTCAATCTATGTGGAGATTTCTCTTTGAGATACGTGGATATAAGATTTAGATTGGTTTGTGGAGGTTTAATTTGCAAGAGATTAGGCTTGCCAAATGACTCATGAGTGGATCGCGTGGAATTGAAAATGGGTCGGCCCCAATCGGTCCAATTACACAATACAAAAATTGGCAACATATACCCAATCTAGACCTAGCAGACACTCAACCTAGTCCGAACTCAATTCTTAATGATTTTTTCTCCATAAATTGTTGCATTTGAGGAGTGAGCAACTCTGTGGACTGGCTTGCCAAGTCGCTAAGGAAGCTTGGGTGTTCCGGTCAAGTCATGGGGTAAAACTTTGTGTGGCACTCGAGCAACATGGAGATGTGGGGGGGCGCCACTTTGATGAACAAGAACACTCGTGTGAACAGGTACAAGGTTAGGTTATGGAATGAGGAGTGAGGGCATCGATAAATAAATTCTCTCTTCACCTTTACGATTTTAGCTTGCGTGAGTTGCGGAAGTTATTGCAGAAGTTGATTTATAACTTTATCTAATATTAGACATGAAGAAAGTGTAATCAATCCAACAACTCATGGTTTTGCAAAAATTATAAATCAACTTCCTCCCTACTTAAACAACTTACGCCCTAAGCCATCAATCATTTCAGCCAACATATTTTGGATAGAAAACAAAATTCTATAAGAATAATTTTTTGGATTTTGAGAATATCCCAAATAAAAGCATGAAGTGCTATCATTTTCTAAAAAGAAATGCCTAAAGTTGACCTTATTTCAAATATGGATTTGAAGTAGTCAAATTATCTCAAATAAGGGCCTTTGGCCGGCTAATGACTATGCTGGCCATTCGAGAGGAGATATTTTTGTCAAAAAAAAAAAAAAAATTCTAATTAGTATTTATTTTAATTTTTTTAATTTTTTCGTCTTCTCTTCCTAATCATTGCTATCGAAGGCTGACAAAGGTTGCCCGCCTCAAGCGAGGGTCACCTCACTTAGGCTGGGTGCTGAGGGCGACCCTCGCCCTCACTGAATCTAGCAAAGAATGCCCTCACTCAATGTTGGCGAGGGCTGCCAAGAGTAGAAGGTGGCTGCAAGAGCTTCAACTTAAAAGCTTTCCAATCCTTATCCCATGATCTGTAACTTGAGTTTTCAGCCAGAACATCTATGGACACCTCCTTGTTCTTAATCAGCTCCTTTGCGTATGTCTCGAAACGATTCATGTTCTCCAAAAGCAGTTCCAACTTATTCAGGTCCTCTTCCTCTTCTGCGTTCTTGAGCTGGTCTTTAGCTTCCTCCACCCTCGCCCAAAACAAAGAATCTTGAGTCAAGCTTGCATACCTGCTCCTACTCCTTTTGTTGTTATTTTGTTGTGCTTCTTGCGCCACAACGGCAACCTTCCGATTCCACCATCTGTCCAAAATCTGGAATCTCCTATTCCTTCCATGCTTGATGTAATGTCCCTTCTTCTGGTGCATGCCACGACGGTAATAACGAGCGATTTCCAATGGCTCGGTGAGGATTATATAGAAATGGGACGCATGGTTCCACTTGGATCTGCGGTGGAAATCGTGCGAGAGTTCATTCCGTTCTGCCATGCGTATGACCTCATCCCAGAATGCGCCGAGTCTGAACAGGTTCATGTCGACTGTGGACTCCCTCCTGGATGCTGCAAATTTCTTGAATGTGTCGTAATACCCAAGTTGGTCCTCGGACTCATCGCAGCGTACCTTGTACCACTCAATTTGTGCCCTACAGGGCGTTATCTTAGATAGTCTGATAGCTAGATAAGCATTGTTCAGGTTCGGTGCACGCCCCATGTGCCGAGCCATCTGCAAGCAATCTTTAGCTGGTTCTGAAATATTGTTATCCTGCACAGCGATAAGAACACAACCCACAAAGTGAAGACTAAGAATTTACCATTCAGCGATCACCAGAAAGATGTCTAAGTCTACATCATTCTGCATGCACTCCTACTAGAGAGTGAAGGAGAGTTCTGACCCACATCTAAGCGAGTGATTGCTCCAACAAAATCCCTCCACAAAATAAGGGCACTGATAGTTCATAATTTTGAGTCGGATTAGGAAGCCAAGAAGATAGTGTCTCGTGTGGATTTGAGAAGCATTTAATTACCTGTGGATCTATTCCTGAGGATTGTAATGCCAAGAAGACACCAGCTTCGTGGCTTGACTCAGAGAGGCCGTTGATGTTCATCCTTTTCAGGAATTGCATAGAAAGTAGTTTTGTATAATAACTATACTTCAGATGATCCTCAAAACACTTAAGATGATCCTCAAAACTGGAAGCTGGAGAGATTGTCTCGAGCATCAAATGCATCATCTTAACAACAGATGTTGTATTATCCAGACAGATCGCTCCCTCTTCTGAACAGAATAGGTAGCTACCCAATGGCCAATACAAACTGTTATTCGCCCCTCCTGATTGTGCGGCATTTCTAACACAATCCTTGATGTTGCCGAAGAATTCATGGAAATTTTGTTTTCGCAGTTCTTCATCAAACTGGTCTAAAATGGGTGAAGCCATAGCAACTTGCGAAAACTGAAGCAGCAAGTGCAGTTGAGGACTCAAGGAGGTTAGTGGAGCAAAGAATAGTCTTGGTACTACATCGAGCTTCGAGACAACGTTACAGAAGCTCCCGCCCCATCTTTCTCGGAGAATGGCTCGGGAAAGGGACTCGTTGCCGAGCAAGGGAGTGCCGAAGGTGAGGCAGAGGACTGAGATGGGAGAAGCAATGGGCTGTAGATGCGAGAGGAGCCAAAGAGCAGTGAGAGAGGCGGTTGTTGCTCCAAAGGAATGGCCTGTGAGGATAATCATCTTAAATTTTCCTAGAAATTCCTGAATCTGCACGCAGAAAGCAGCTCAACGCTTGAAGGGCTTCGCATAATTTGCTCTCAGAACGAAAGCAGGAATTGGGGAAAACTTAATACATGCATGACTCAAGGGCAATTTTTGATTAGTTCAAATATGCTGGTATGACTGATGTCAGTGACTTCCTAAAAAAAAAAAAACGAAAAGACTGAGACAATATCAACAATTTATCACTAGAAACTACGATACTACATCTAGATTTTCAACACATGGCCCGAGAATATGATATATGAAGAACACAAATAACCTAAATTAGTAATTTAATATAGTCCAAAAACTGTCCGATTTATATATCTATTGTACCAGCTTAATCTCTCCAAACAGTCTATAGCAATCATGCACAATTCAATAAGACTGTCCAGCTCTCTGTGACTGGTAAGTTCTACAAAACAATATGGTCCTTCTGAAGAAAAACCTTAATAGTTGATGCATCTTTGTTGCTCTAGAGGAATTTGCTTTTTGCTTTTTAGGGGTTGTTTAGTAACCATCTAAACAGTACCCAATTCTGATTTTTTGTTCCCGAGAGTAGTTTTGGAACAGAATCGCGTTTGGTAAAATTTTTGTTCCCGGGAACAAATTTCTATTTTTTTGTTCCCGGAAATAGATTTGAAACAAGATCAAGAATAAAAAAAAAATGTAGATTATTGTTCCGAGAACAGTTCTAATAATCAAAACCAACACCAACTCTTCTTCTTCTCTTTTCTCCTTCTTCATCGACCGTCATCTCGCGATTGCTGTCTGTCGCCGTCCGCCGTTGCCGTCGCTGGCAATCGGTCCAGCGAGCTCGCCAGGCCAGGGTGAGGTCCGGCGAGCTCGTCGGAGGCAAGCCCAGCCATTGGCAAGGCTCACCTAGCCTCGCCGGTGGCCAGGCAGGCCTCGCCCAGCCCCGGCGAGGCTCGCTTGGCCACCAATGAGGCCGAGCCTTGCTAGGGTTGGGCGAGCCTCGCCGATGGCCAGGCGGACCTCGCTCGGGGCGGTGAGGCTAGGCGAGCCTCGCCTAGCTACCGGTGAGGCTCGGGCGACGAGGGTCAACCTCGCCAAGGGCCGCAACGCTCTAGTGAGGTCGCCGGCCCTCGGACCGACAACCGGCCATTTGAAGAAGAAGAAGAATAAGAAAAAAGGAAAAAAAAAAAAGAAAAGGAAAAAAAGAAAAAAAAAGAAGGAAAAAAAAAAAAAGTTAAAAAAAATATTTAAAAATAAAAAATTGATTTGGAACAAAATAAATGAGCACGATACCAAACGCAATTCTATTCCCGAATCAGAAATTTTGGTTTTGGATAGTTATCAAACGGCTTAAAATGCTTAGAAATTGTTCTCAAGAACGAATAAAAAAAAATCATTTCGATTAAAATCTATTTCCGGAACAAAATCGTTCTCAAATGCACCCTTAGTAGACGAGAAATCAATGGCGGGATTTCTAAAGTGAGGGATTGTCAATAGATTTTCAAGAGTTCTTAATTAATTACAGCCTCACATCACCTTCACACATAAGGACTAAGAACTAGTATCTTAATTTGTTTTCTTTGTAAATTTTGATTCCTACCAAATCCATTCAAATTAGGAGGATTTGTGGAATTCATGTATTGCTCTGTTTGATAACGTTTATGTTCCTCTATTTTTTTGTTCTTTTGTTCCTTGGAATGGAAAAAAAAAAAAAGAAATCCATTTGATAACTTCAAGTAATTTTTCAATTCCCCAAAACAGATCATGGATAGGGAATAAATTTGGAATGGAAACAAGAAATAGAAAAAAAAACATACTTCTTTGTTCCTAAGAACAAACAGAGAAATAAGGTTATTTTAGAAAAATAAGTTCAATATAATCTAATGTTTGTCTTTACACAATCGATACAAAGTTCAATCTCCTGACCCAATCTAAGTCCCCATTTTTCAGAATAAAAATAAAAATGTCAAAATAAAAAAATTCAAAAATTTAGGAAACAATTTAGAAATTAGATTTTGAGTAGTTTTACTAGATTTTAGTGTTAATTCTAATTTAGAATTAGTTTAGCATAAAAAAATGAAAATCTTTTGATGAAAATTGGATTCAAAATTGAATAAACTGGGTTTTTGAATACCATTTTCTTTAAGAGAAAATACAAGGTCGCAAAAGCTTGGCAACTCCAAGCAATATTTGCTCTTCTTCTTGTAGGTTAAAAAGTCTATGCACCTGTTTATTAATAGCCCAAAAATTTACTATAAACCTCCTCATATTGTGAATTATAAACCAGTGTAACTCTTTGTTGCCCCATCCATCTTTGACTAATTATTATGTTGGATTTTCTTAGGCCATCTAAGAATATATTGATCAATTAAATCATTATAAAAGTTCAGTTTTTTCTAAACATGAAATATTAAGTTGTCAACAACATTTATATAATTAAATAAAAAAATTGGGAATAAATTTTTTAGAGTCACACCAAATGCATTTATGTTCTTTTTATATTTTGGGAATAGAAAATTTGTGCGGTTATCAAACTCGTCTAAGGAGCAAAATAAAATAAAAAAAACTATTTTTGAATAGAAATTGTTGCCAAAAACAAAAATGTTACCAAACACATTCTTAGCAAACAGACATTTTTAAAACAAATTTGTGGTGAGTTTTCCATATAAGGCCTTGAAAAATTAATTCACATTTGATTAAACTAAATAAATATTAACTTTGGTAAAAAGGAATATTGCAATCCCATGCCGTCAAACTCAACACTCTTTTCTTGTTGTTATCAAGTGCATGGAATGAACTCGCTGTTAAAAGAGAAGAAATAAGACTTTGCAAGCCATGCGAGGCAAGAAAATGCAGAGACGTATGCCTTATGATGAGTCCTGCCACGCAAATGTTTATACATTTTCCTACCAGCCGCCATTTTCTTGGTTCTTTTCTGCTTTGAGTAAAACCGCAGCATTTTGCGATCTTGAAATGTCGGATTCATGCATGGTAGGTACGGACTAAACAATTTATAAGGCCGATTAATTTATCAGGATGGTGGCTGAAAGCTAAACTGCAATTTCATGGAAGTTGACGATGTTTGACTGATGAAGATGCAATGTAATTATCCAAAAAAGAACAAGGATTTTGCTAATATAATAATTACTGTGGTACCATGAGAATAATAGAATAATGATTTATTGTGAATTATAAATTCTTAAAGAAATGGGTCTCATAATAATTTATAATTATTTTATTATTTGACTTTTTATGATTCAGAATAAATTGTTATTTTTACATTACATTAAACACTGTCACGCAATCAATTTTCCATTGTATAGCCAGACTTCTAAATGGAAGTCAAACAAAGGCAAAAACGACTGTGCACCTGGCTTTGGAAATCTCGTCGCTGGTAAAATTCCAGGAAGAGACGGAGGAATCCGGCGTCCACCTTGACCGTCCCTTCGCTGTCTTTGTCGCACTCCAACAGCGAGAATAGATGCTCGCATCCGCACTCGCCCAGCGCCACCAGGGTCCCGCAGCTCGGTTCGTTCCCATCGATCACCTGGACGCCCGAGAACGCCAGGTACCCGACCTCTCCGCGTTGGTCTGCCACGAAGTTCCTCGGTGCGGCGGAGTTCGCGAAGCTGCACAGCCGCCACGAGTCCTCCAAGAAGGGCGTTGACGCCAGGAAACTCGCCAGCATCTCGCTGCTCTCGAACCTGCATCAGCAAAAAGCAAGTGGGTGAGAAAGGAGACAACACTTTGACATCCGGCAATAAAAGGGCAATAGAGAGAGTTGGGTTAGTAACGCACGGAGACGATTCGACCTCCATGGAGAGTGCTCGAATATTTCGTTCTCTGTTTCGAGCAAGAAGGCCTGGCCCTCGGCGTGTTTGCGAAAACGTCTGATTGGGAGTGGATTACTCCGAGAGTTGAGAGCACACTTATAAGGGATGGCGGACGGAACGCGTTAAGGAGGGTAGCGCCGCGAATGTTCTGCGGAGCTGCGGGGAAAAACGGGGAATTGATCGGAGGCGACTAAGAAATGAAGGACAGTCAGCATTGAATACTTTAGTCGTCAGGGCAATTGCGCGATTCTCCGAATGGTCTTTTCCTTTAGTCGTCAGGGGCAATTACGCGGTTCTTCGAATGGTCTTTTCCTAGGAAAATATAGGCGGACTGCATCCCGGTGAAGCGCCAGTGAAGTAGGGGTGAGCATGGTCCGGGTTGGTTCGGGCCACCCCCTAACCCTAGGACCAATCGTACAGTGTCGGTCCTCAATTTTTAGGACCGAGGACCGACTCTATTGAGCCTAGGACCAAGGACCGGACCCACCCAATGGGTTCGGTCCGGCTCCAGGGTCAACCCGGGACTGATTGATAATTTTTTTCGTCTTGTTTTTTATACTCCAAACCTACAAATTCAAATTACACATCCATCGACAATGCGGCATTGTGCAACTAAACTATAAATACCAATACATATTCAACAATTATAAGATGACACAATAATGAAAATTTCGTACCTCATCGAGATATGGGACAAGATGGAAAGTTCTTGTAATCATCTATCTTTAATATTCATAACACCATATGCAAAATTGAAGAACAAAGAAGACAGAATGGAAGAGAACGCACTTTGGGGAAGGACGCCGTGAGGAGATTTACGACGTAAACCTCGCACCGTTTTGGACGTCACGAGTCCGTGACTATGAGGACTCCTTGGTCCTCACGGTGAAGAACATACTAGATTGTGGAGGAGGACGCCGTGAAGACCTTGACGGCGTAAACTTCACGCCTTTTGGATGCCGTTTGTCCATGACTGTGAGCCTGAGGAGTCAACATCTTTAACATCATTTTACTTAGGTTTTTTTTTTTTTTAGCAAACATTTTACTTAGATTTGAATATATAAAAGAATTATAAATAATATAATATATTATAATATACAGGGTTGGTTCGGGTTGGACCAACCCAAAATTTTCAGGACCGAGGACCAGTCCGCACAGTGTTGGTCCTGGAATTTCAAGACCAAGGACCGACCCAGTCCCCTTGGGAACCGGACCAGGACCGGCAGGGTTGGGCCGGTATAGGGTCGGTCCAGGATCGACCCTAGACCGCTGCTCACCCCTACAGTGAAGCAAACGAAACGTTCTGATTAAACAAACGTTTGCAACAATCATTTCTAATTTTGACTGAAAAAAATAAATATAATACACTCTTCTAATAAATTTTTTGCCAATAAATTCAAAGTCACTCTTTAACAAGACCATGCCATTTAATGGTAGAATTACCAAAAATGTCTATAATCCAATTTAATCTTCAACCTTTTTTTTTGGGCCAATTAAGCCTTAAATTTGTTTCATTCGAGCTAATTCAATCCATCTAACCAATTTTAGCTAGTTAACACTACATAGATAATTTTTAATGATAATTTTTTTTTTTTTTTATTTTTGCTTTCTCTTTTTTTTTTCCCTTCCCTTCCTTCTCCTCCAACCACAAGGGAAGAAAAAAAATAAAAATAAAAATATTGTAAAAAATTAAACTATTGTTAAAAATTATTCACATTAACGCCAATTGCCTCATGTGAGATGACTAACATTCACCTTAGCGCTAGTCGGCCAAAATTGGGTGAATGAACTAAATTGGTATAAATACAAAAATTTATAATTCAATTGGCAAAATGAAAAAAAAAAAAAAAATTAGGATTCCGCCAATAAGTGTACGACTCTTTTTAGTAATTTTCCCACTTTTTAATATATATCACAACGATCCTTGAATTTTTTGAACAAGTTGTATGCAAATTGTCTTACATCGTTTAAGATATTTTGAAGTAAGCAACTCATGAGATTTCATTACAGTATCATGACAACGTGACGGTATGGTTGAGGAGAGGTGATGCTAATGGTAAAGTCTTTGGTATTGCAAGTGGCAAGCGAAATTATACAAATGGCGACGCCGAAAGAGAGATTAAATATTTGGATAAGCTCAAAGTGGGACATCAGTGGAACAGTGAGCTGCAAATAGATTAGGACGAAGACTTTGTATAAGAATATGCGTTGTGCATAGCTTTTGTCACAATATTAAATTAGTCCCTGCTTTTTTTAGTATCAACAAATCTCCTAACGCTAAAAAAATACAAAAAGGAAAAAGAAAAAAGAAAAAAAGAAACCAAACAGACCAGATAACTAGGCTCTTCTCTATAAAATTGAGGGCGAGGATGACTAATTTTCCATCGCCAAAACTTAGGCCCAGCAATCGGCCCATGCCGGGCCGGGCCCAGAAGAAATAATCGGCCATGCCAGGAAGAGCCCCTCGTCTCCCATGCCCGTGATAGGAGGCCTACCTTGGCTTGGGCCGGGCAGAGAGAGAGTGAGAGAGAGAGAGAGAGAGAGATCGCGTGGGGGATGCAGTGGAGAGGGATAGCGCACAATCGCAGATTCGGGAGCTTCTCTTCCGGCTGTCCAGCAGTTGGACTGGCAATCCAACCGTCCCGATCAAACCCCTAGGTGATCCGATCCAATCCCTCGGAGTTCCGATCGCATTCCGGCAACGTCCATTTCGTCCGATCACGCTTAAACTCGAAGAAAAATCGCAAAGGTAAACGTTCTAATCCCGAATCCGACGAGACGAGATCGTCTTAACCGATCGGGGCTAGGATTCAAGTTTAGATTTACATAATATGCTTAGATCTGAGATTGATGATGTTATTGGATGATTTACTATGGATTGATGATCATTGATCATGAACTTGAGGTTGATTGAACTCGATTTGTATTGTTTAGGCTGAAACGAGATAGTAAATAAGGTTTTCTGGTCTCGAGCCCTTCTAGACATAGAAAACAGACTTCTCAAGCTTCGATTTGATAAGTCACACGCCCCAAACGGACGTCGTTTGATCATCGAAAAATACCTCCGAAATCCGTCGATTCTGCAGTAATTTTTAGGTTGATTTGATATTCTGCAGTAATTCCCTTTCTATTGTCAGTTTGCAGATTTGACTAGTACATTTTCGGGACGCATAACATTCACAACCACTTGAGGCGACTGCAAAGTTTCTCATCTTTCTCTAAATTCATCGTCATTAGCAATCATATATTGTGAATCTGCTGCTCTTTCCCTAGATTACGAGAGAGTATAGAATTTTCCATCAAAGCTGCACATTTTGTTCCCAAGATCAAATAGATCGAGCCCCAAGTTCTCAATCTATGTAGAGATTTCTCTCTAAGACATATGGATATGAGATCTAATTGGTTTGTGGAGCTTTAATTTGCAATAGAATAGGTTCATCAAATGAGTGGGTCGGGTCGGGTCGAAACGGTTCGGTTCAAATTGACCCAATTAGACAATATAGAAATTGGCAAGATATACCTAATCTGGACCTAACATATACTCAACCCAGTCCAAGCTCCAATTCTTAACAATTTTTCTCCTTAAATTGTTTTTCTAAAGAGTGAGCAACTCTGTGGAATGATTCGCTGAGTTGGTGAGGGAGCTTAAGTGCTCAAAGTCAAGTCCTAGGATAAGAATTTGTGCGGCACTTGAACAACATGGAGATGCAGGTAAGTGCCACGTTAATGGACAAGGACACCTATGTGAACAGGTTCTGGATTTGGATATGAAACGGGAGAGTGAAGGTGCCTATAAATAATTTTTTTTTCCACCTATATAATTTTATCTAGTGTGAGTTGCGGACATCATCGTGGATGTTCATTTATGACTTTGCAAAACCATACGTCGTTAGATCGATTACCTGTTCTTTATGCCTGGTATTAGAAAAAATAAACCTCCTTACTTGCGTAACTTGCGCCCAGTCATGATGAAGTGTGTAAATTTATCGGTCGTTTTTATCTATAAAGTAAATTTGATTCTGTTTTAGACTACAGTATTTATTATATTTTGTTGGGTACCAGTTGAATGTATTACAGAATAAATGATTTTTTTTTTAATAAAAAAAGTTTATCTCTATGCCAATGATGTCTGGTAGTTGATTTGTTCAAGATGGATAATGATTTGATATTATTTCTCAAATTTATAACATCCCCTTATGAAAAGCCAATGCAATTATTTACATTTCGTGACTTTTTGTTCATTCCCCGTATTCAGATTTTTATCACGTTCACCATTGCATCTTCAAAAGCAAATACGGCTTTTGTTTTTCCGTAGGCGATGTAATTATCTGCATCTTGATGGTTACATACATATAGCACTTGGATAAATTCATCTCCGCTTCAAGCATTGATAGAATTGTCCTTCAAGTTCTTTTGGATCGATAATTTGTGAAAGTGAACTTGATATTTTCAATGTTGCCTTTTCCACAGGTTTTCTTTGATGGTAAAAAAGGATGACCATATGTCATGGGATTTTGTTTTCTTATCCCTTTTTTTAGTTTCCAAAACCAGGCACCACCAAGACACAGCCCGTCCCGCCACCATCCGTCCATTGTCGCGCCCCTGTTGTCATCACCGACCCGTGCACGAGCCATCACACAATTCATGGCCACAGAACTATATATGTTCATGCCCTCAGAGCGGAAAGATTGGTAGATGAATAAGTTAAATTCACAATCCAGTCTATGGATCATAGGATATGCCGAAATCCATAGGCCGATCGAGTTATCACGAGGGTGATTGAAAGCTAAAACGTAATTTCGTGGAAGTTGATGATGTTCGACTGATGAAGATGTAATGCAATTACCCAGAACAGAACAAAAGTCACGTAAAGACAGTCTACCAGGTCGAAGTCAAAAAAGCAAAAGGGGCCGCGTACCTGCTTTTGGAAATCCTGTCGCTGGTAAAATTCCAGGAAGAGACAGAGGAATCCCACATCC
The DNA here is from genome assembly GCA_014182715.1 of Eucalyptus cloeziana. Lineage (NCBI taxonomy): Eukaryota > Viridiplantae > Streptophyta > Magnoliopsida > Myrtales > Myrtaceae > Eucalyptus > Eucalyptus cloeziana. Next base: position 1,292,262 of record CM024642.1, on the reverse strand, counting down.
GCCCCGACAATCCCCTTGCCGTCCCCGTCGCACCTTAACGGCGATGCTCCATCGGCACTCGCCCAGCTCCATCAGGGTCCTGCAGCTCGGCTCGGACCCGTTGATCATCTGGACGCCCGAGAGCGCCAGGTACAGTCCGCCACGAAGCTCCTCGGAGCGGCGGAGTTCGCGAAGCTGCACAACCTCCACGGCTCCTCGAAGAAGGGCGTCGACGCCAGGAAACTCGCCAGCATCTCGCTGCTCTCAAACCTGCATCAGTAAACGCAACTGGGTGAGAAAGGAGACGGCACTTTGACATCTGGCGACAAAAGGCAATGGAGAGGTTGGTTTGTCACGCACGGAGACGACTCGGCCTCGATGGAGAGCGCTCGAGTCTTTCAGTTTCTGGCCCTTGGCGTGTTTGTGAAAATGTCTGAATGGGAGTGGATTGCGCCGAGAGTCCAGAGCGGCTATATGAAGGGATGGCGGACCGGCGGACCGACGCATAGGAAGGGACTGTGCTCGTGCCGCGATGGTTCGGTGGAGGTACGCCGAAGAAGGGAAGTTGACGGTAAACGACTTCCTCTGAGAGAAAAGGAGAACAGTCAATGGTCGATTTTTATATAATAATGTCGCAATCTCGCTCTTCTTCGATGGTCCTTTCGTAGGAAAGATACGCAACCGCGTTAGGGAACAGTCAGCAAAGCAATCCAAACTTTCCGAGGTTCAGAAAACTAAAGTAAGCAAACGTTTTGCAACGATCAGTTCGCTCTTCTGATAAATGTTTTGTCAGTAAATTACTAAATGCTCCGGATTCGCTCTTTAACAAGAGCCCTACACTTAATAAATATTAGGCATGATACCATGAAAACATCCAAACTAATATACATGTGATAAATTTACCTTCCGTTGGTTCCATTAAATTTTATTATTAAATTACTAAGTTAGATGACAAATGGTAGTTGACAAGTGTATCAATTTGGAAGGCATAAGAGTACAAATTTGTAGTTTTTCGTGATAATAACTCAATTTAACGGAAATTAATGGAGGATAAATTTGTTACAAGTTTTTTGGTTTAGGGTTTTTTTTGGAATAAATTTGTCATAAAAATACAATTTTGGGATTTTCTGTGGTATGAAATTATATATTATAACAATTCTCGAATTTTTCAAACAGGTTGTATGTAAATGGTCTTGCATTGGTAAGAGATCCTAAAGCAATTGATACCATAAGATTTTCTTAAAGTATCGCGACAATGAGACAGTAGGAGTGACGATTTCTAAGAGGTGATACCAATAGTAAAGGCTTTGATAAAGCAAGTGGCTTTTGGTAATTTGAAATTATGCAAATAATTGATATTGAAAGAGATTATATAATGGGATTAGATCGAAGTGCGACTTCATTAAAACGATGTGCTGTAAATGGATAAAGAAGAAAACTTTGTCTAAGAATATCCATAGTGTAGTATACATAGCTCTTATCAAATTATTCCTTGCTTGTGCAAAAAGAAAAAAAAAACGAATAGAAAAGATAACTAGACTCTTCTCTATACAATTAAGGGCAAGGATATATAATTTTCCATCACCAAAACTTAGGACTAGCAATTAGACCATGCTGGCCAGGCTCGGAAGAAATAATGAGCCATGCGGGGCACGATCCCTTGTCTCCCATGCCTATGACCAGATGGAGGCTTGCCTGAGCTTGGGCCTGGTCTAATTCTGTCTCCATCTATCCCCTTCTCTCTCTCTCCCCCCTCTTCAGAGATTTTTTTTTTTTTTTGTCAATCTTACTCTATTCCTGTTTTACACTCTCTCTCAGACTTTTGTCATGCCTCTTGCAGGGCGTGGGAGTTAAAACCCACTCTTGAAACTTACGCGTCCTCACCCCATCCCCCCGAGAAGGTGTGGATTTGAACCTCACCTCCTCCTTCCATGTTGGAAGGGTGGCCACCGGGCGAACCCCAAAGGTTCCTCTTTAGAGATTTGATTAGTACCTTCTTCCCATGTAACATTGCCTAATTCTCTCTCCATTTGCCCCCATTCTCTCTCTCTCTCTCTCTCTCTCTCTCTCTCTCTCTCTTTTTGGAGATTTGATTAGTACCTTCTTCACACGTAACATTCTTGACTACTTGAGGTGACCACAACATTTCTCATCTTTATCTGGACTTGTCATTAATAGTCATATTTTGTGAATTCGCGGCTCGTTTTATCATGAGAGAGAAGAGAATTTTCCATTGAAGCTACACATTTTGTTTCCAAGATCTAATGGAATGAGCCCTAGGCTCTCAATCTATGCGGATATTTCTCTCTGAGATACATGGATATATGATTTAGATTAGTTTGTGAAGGTTTAATTTGCAAGAGATTAGGCTTGCCAAATGAGTGGATTAGGTGGAGTTGAAAATGGGCCGGCCCCAATTGGTTCAATTACACAATACAAAAATTGGCAACATCTACCCAATTTGGACCTAGCAGATACTCAACCTAGTCCGGGCTCAATTCTTTATGATTTTTTCTCCGTAAATTGTTGCATTTGAGGAGTGAGCAACTCTGTGGACTGGCTTGCCAAGTCGGTAAGGAAGCTTGGGTGTTCCGGTCAAGTCATGGGGTAAAACTTTGTGTGGCACTAGAGCAACATGGAGATGTGGGTGAGCGCCACGCTGACGAACAAGAACACTTGTATGAACAGGTATGGGCTAGTTTATGGAATGAGGAGTGAGGGCATCGATAAATAAATTCTTTTTTCACCTTTACGATTTTAGTTAGTGTGAGTTGAGGACATTATTGCAGAAGTTGATTTATAACTTTGCAAATCCCAGCACGTGCCTTCAGATCATCTCATTGGTAATTGGCCTGAAACCCGTGCTATAAGCCGCATTTCGACTGCAAAAAACAAATAAAAGTTGGAAGGGTTTATCTTAGCTACGAAAGAACCAGTCAACATATATACAATGGAGATAAAATTACAAATTGTCACATTCGGCATGAAAGCTTAACATCAGAGTGCAATAATACAAACATGACCACATATGCTGAAAATACATATATACCACAAGGTTATGCAGAGTGCATAACTTGAAGACTAGTTTTAGGCATGAAACATGATGCAGCATCATGGCAAGATCTCTCTTCCAGTTCTTCCCAGTCACTTAGGGCGCGAATGATAACCATTATGACTAGAAATTGATTTCTGGAAAAGAAATAGATTTTTCTATTTCTATTTCTAGATGAGTTTTTAAGCAAAAATACCCGTTTAATAACGACATAAAATTTCTATTCTAAAAATATTAATTTGTTTGATAACAACACAAAATTTCTTCCTTTCGGATGGCGGTGGACCTGCGAGCGACAACGACGGACGGCGGTGGCGGCGGCGACCGACGACGGCTGGTGACCAGCGGCGATGGATGGAGGACCGGTTCATAGCAAGGATGAACGATGAGAAGAATTTTTATTTCTCATTTATGTTTCAGAAATAGAGAAGTAAAAAATTTTTACTTTTGATTTATATTCCAAATCTATTTCTGGAACAAAAATTTATTTCAGAAATAGAAAAATTGAATAATATTATCAAACGGATTTCTATTCTAGAAACAAGTCTGAAATAGAAAAATTGTTTCTGGAATAGAAATAAAAGGTTTTCATGCACCCCTTAATTATCCAAATTAAAAGATATAGAATAGCCATGAAAACGTACTCAAACCATCTTTGATATAATTAGTTTAAAACAAATTAATGAGAAGAGTGACTGTTATATCTCAAATCATCCGGAATGAAATATTTCCACCCATCAGTGACGTCTATCCATTGAAATGTCCACTATACGTAAAATTATCATCCTAAACATAACTAAAGATCCTTCTATAATTGGGAATACCGCACTCTGCTCATTCCAGCTCCGGTCAAAACCACAAGCTTCGTACTGCAAGCCAATTTAGACAAACATAGGTCAGCAAGATGAATTTAGTCAGGGAACAAGACACTTGGGAACATAACTAGAAGTAAGATATCATTGCAGGCAAAGGGTAAAAAAAATTCTAGATCGGACCTTGAATTCAAAAAACTGATGCAAAGAATCAGTATCCTTAAGGCTTGGAGGATCTGAATCAGGCACCATCTTCTTGTCCCTCAAGAATTTGGGAGGTGCTTTCTCCGGATTCCCCGAAGAAACCCCAGGGACCGGTATGTGGGCATTTTTATATGTACCGACCTTGCGAAAATGACACTCCCAGCTCTCGTACAAAGGTTCGAAACCTTAATATAATCACACACAGCCTCTACGAAACCCGAAACCCGCTCATCAGCGCTACAGCGTCAATCAAATGCCGATCTATTTCACGACGAACGACTCAAAAACTGGTCCGAAACGACGCGGAAGTCTGTACATGCAAAAATGCGAATGATCAGTCAAAGGGCCCACGAACGACGCCAAATTGCGAATACTCAGCTAAATAGCAGAGATTTTTCAACGAATGAGAAGACAATAGACCGAAAACAGAGCACTCCAAAGAAACCCGGATGATCCGTTGAACCACGTATGGTCTCGATCCGCAGAGAGAGAGAGAGAGAGAGAGAGAGAGAGAGAGAGAGAGAGAGGGTTACATGAAGGAAGGAGGAATGAGAAGGTGAACGGAGGGTGATCGCCATTGCAGAGATTGATGGAGGTGGTCTGCGAAGAAGAAGAAGAAGAAGAAGAAGTGGGGGAAGAGAGAGAGAGAGAGAGAGAGAGAGGGAGGGAGAGGGAAGCTTCAAGCGCATCGGCGACCAGTTCCATATAGGCCATTCACAACAGGAGGCCACGTTCCCAAGCTTTCCATCCTAGAAAATTTAAATCTAACTCTATTATAAGAATACTCAAAATTTACTCTATATATATACACACCGGCGTGAAGAAGAAAGAAAAATAAGAAAAAGGACAAAAAAAAGGGGGGACAAAATTTTAAAAAATAACTAAAATGTCCTTGACCAATTGAAAAATCCAACTCTTACTTAAAACTAGATTCATTTTAGGCTTTTATTTGAGTAAACGAAGGTATTTCGATTCTTATTTGGAATTTTGCCATTTTTGTTTAATCACAATCCATTCTGTCTGGAACAGGAGCAGAAGGTGGCTGAGGGAGCTTCAACTTGAAAGCTTTCCAATCCTTATCCCATGATCTGTAACTTGAGTTCTCAGCCAGAACATCTGTGGACACCTCCATCCTATCAATTAGCTTCTCTGCGTACTTCTCGAAACCGTTCATGTTCTCCAAAAGCGGTTTCAACTTATTCGGGTCCCTTTCTTCTTTTGCAATCTCAAGCCAGTCCGCCGCTTCCTCCACCTTCGCCCAAAACAAAGAATCTTGAGTCAAGCTTGCATACCTGCTCCTACTCCTTTTGTTTTTATTTTGTTGTGATTCTTGTGCCGCAACAGCAACCTTTCGATTCCACCATCTGTCCAAAATCTGGAATCTCCTATCTCTTCCATGCTTGATGTAATGCCCCTTCTCCTTGTGCATGCCATGACGGTAATAGCGAGCGATTTCCAATGGCTCGGCGAGGAGCCTATAGAAATGGGACGCATTGTTCCACTTGGACCTGCGGTGGAAATCGTGCGAGAGTTTGTTCTGTTCTGCCATGCCTATAACTCCATCCCAAAACGCAGCAAGTCTGAACAGGGTCAGGTCAACTGTGGACTCCCTCTTGGATGCTGCAAATTTCTTGAATGTGTCGTAATAACCAAGTTGATCCGCGGACTCGTCACAGCGTGCCTTGTACCACTCGAGTTGTGCCCTGCAGGGCGTTATCTGAGATAGTTTGATAGCTAGATAAGCATTGTTCAGGTTTGGTGCCAGTCCCATGTGACGAGCCATCTGCAGGCAATCTCTAGCTGGTTTCGAAATATTGTCATCCTGCAAAGTGATAAGAACACAACCCACAAAGTGAAGATTAAAAACTTGTCATTCAGCGATCACCAAAAAGATGTCTAAGTCTACATCGTTCTGCATGTGCTTGGATTAGAGAGTGAAGGAGAGTTCTGCCCCACAAATCAGAGAGTGATTGTTCCAAGAAAATCCTTCCACAAAATAAGGGCTCTGATAGACTATGCTTTTGAGTCAGATTAGGAAGCCAAGACGATAGTGTCTCGTGTGAAGTTGAGAAGCTTTTTATTACCTGTGGATCTATTCCTGAGGATTGTAATGCCAAGAAGACACCAGCTTCATAGCTTGACTCGGAGAGGCTGTTGATGTTAATCCTTTTACGGAATTGCAAAGAAAGTCGTGTTGTATAATAACTATACTTCAGATGATCCTGAAAACACTCCAGATGATCCTCAAAACTGGAAGCTGGAGAGACTGTCTCGAGCATCAAATGCATCATCTTAACAACAGACGTCGCATTATCCAAGCAGATCGCTCCCTCTTCTGAACAGAATAGGTAGCTACCCAATGGCCAATACAAACTGTTCTTCGCCCCTCCTTCTGATCGTGCAGCATCTTTAACACAACCCTTGATGTTGCCGAAGAATTCATCGAAATTTTGTTTAAGCAGTTCTCCAACAAACTGGTCTAAAATGGGTGAAGCCATAGCGACTTGCCAAGACTGAAGCAGCAAGTGCAGTTGAGGAGTCAAGGAGGTTAGTGAAGCGAAGAATAGTCTCGGTACTATATCGTGCTTCGAGACAACGTTACAGAAGCTCCCACCCCATCTTTCTCGGAGAATGGCTCGGCAAAGGGACTCGTTGCCGAGCAAGGGAGTGCCGAAGGTGAGGCAGAGGACTGAGATGGGAGAAGCAACGGGCTGTAGACGGGAGAGGAGCCAAAGAGCAGTGAGAGAGGCGGTTGTTGCTCCAAAGGAATGGCCAGTGAGGATAATCACCTTAACTCTAGCTAGAAATTCCTCAATCTGCATGCAGGAAGCAGCTCAATGCTTTAAGTGTTTCGTGTTTTTGGCTCTCCGAATGAAAGCAAGAATTGAGGAAAACTTAATACATGCATGACCCAAGGGCAATTTTTGATTGGTTCAAATATGCTGGTATGACTAATGTTAATGACTTCCCAAAAAAAAAAGACTAGAGATAATATCAACAGTTTATCACTAGAAACTACGATACAATAATGGCTCTGTAAAGAGACTACATCTAGATTTTCAACACATGGCCCAGGAATATGATATATGAATAACACAAATAACCTTAATTAGTAATTTAATAGAGTCCAAGAGCTGTCCAATTTATATATTTACTATACTAGCTTAGGGTGCACATAGTAATGTTTCTATTCCGATGAACTATTTCTTTTCATAAATAGTTCTTTTTTATTTCTAGTCGGGGGAATAATTTCTGAGTAAAATAAAATGTTTGGTAACTATACAAAATTTAATTCTTGGAATAGAAAAATAATAGAAATGCGTTTGATATAATTTATAAATTTTTGTATTTATTCGTTTTTTCTTCTTGCTTACGAACCGCTGACCGTTGGCCACCGCCGCACGATTGCCGTCTGCCACCAGAGGACTGCTAACCGTTGCGGCCGACCACCGCCCATAGCCCATCGGCCTCCGGAGCCGACTCTGGTGGCAAGCAGCGGTCATGCGGCAATGGGTGGTGATCGGCGGTGGGGACGACGATGGCAATCAATGGCAGTTGTCAGCTGGAGGGCTGTCAGCGGCGGTGGTCGCCAATGGTTTGGCGACGGCGGTTGGCTGCTAGCGGTCTGCCAACGGTGGCCGCGGACAACCAGAGGTGGTTGGCAGTTGGCAAGCAACCAATGGTAGCCGCAATATGAAAGAAGAACAAAAGAAAAAAGAAAAGAAAAAAAAAAACTTATTTCTAGAAATTATTCCAAATCTATTCCTGCCAGCTTATTCAAAATCTATTCCCAGTTTTTTTTTATTCCTGGAGAATAGAAAAGCAAGTTGGAAACAAAAACGTTACTTTGCAGGCCCTTAATCCCAGAACAAAATTTTTTATTCTTTTGTTCTAGAGAATGAAAAAAAAATAGAAACGTGTTTGATAAAACTTTTTTTTGGAACAAAAAAATCTATTTTTTTTTCCCGGAAATAGATTTGGAACAAAATAAAAAGTATAAAAAAAAAAAAAAAAACTTTTTGTTCTTAAAAACAATTTCTATGATCAATTTTTCTCTTATTCTTTTTCTTCTTCTTTTCTTTTTAGAAATTTTAGGTAGTTATCAAACGCATTCTTTTGCTTTCAAAAATTATTTCCAAAGAAATAGAAAAAATCATTTCTCATCAAAAATTATTCCCCGCAACGTAAGTACTAAACGCACCCACCTTAACAGCAGGGACCGTGTACCTGGCTTTGGAAATCCGGTCGCTGATGGAACTCGAGGAAGAGATGGAGGAATCCAGCGTCCACCTTGACCGTCCCCTCGCTGTCTCCGTCACACCTCAACGGTGAGAACAGATGCTCGCATTCACACTCGCCCAGCGCCATCAGGGTCCCGTAGCTCGGCTCGCACCCGTCAATCGCCTGGACGCCTGAGAGCGCCAGGTACCCGACCTCGCCGCGTCGCTCCGCCCGGAAGCTCCTCGGGGCGAAGGAGTTCGCGTCCCTGCACAGGTTCCACGACTCCTCCAAGAAGGGCGTCGACGCTAGAAAACTCGCCAGCATCTCGCTGCTCTCGAACCTGCATCATCAGTAAACGCAAGTGGGGTAAGAAAGGAGACGACACTTCGACGTCCGGTGATAAATGGGCAATAGAGAGAGTTGGGGTGCGTCACGCACGGAGATGACTCGGCCTCCATGGAGAGCACTCGAGTCTTTCAGTTCCTGGCCGTGGGCGTGTTTGTGAAACTATCTGAATGGGTGTGAGTTGCTCCGAGAGTCGAGTGCGGTTTATATGAGGTCGGCGTCAACACCCCGACGCGCAAGTCTAGTCGCTCTTTCAGCGATGGATCCTTGCAGATACGGCGAAGAAAGTAGTAGACATGATCGACTTCCTTTAAGAGGAGACGTTGAAGGAGGACATAGTGATTTCTTATATAATCACTTGGCAATTCCTCCGTTCTTCAATGGTATTTTCGCAGAAAGATAGGCAACGAACATTTAGCAAAGCAATGGAAACTTACTGATTAAACAATGGAAACTTTCTGATTAAACAAACGTTTTTGCAAATCAATCCACTCTTATGCTTTCCTAAAAATATTGGTTGCACATGGTATGCCAGCGCGTCATATAAAAAGGGCCTTGAGATTGCAACGCGTGCCTAAAGTTTGGGCCCAAATGTCTAACAAAAAAATTGTCTCTCTCCCCTGCACGCGCTTTCTCTCTCTCTCGCTAGACTCTCTCTCTCTTCGCCGCCCCCTCTCTCCCACCAAGTCCTTGTTCAACTGACAAACCACTTCACTCGACCAACAAACTTCGCAATGGTGGAGGCAACCTTCCGAGGCAGAGCCAGAGGCTGCGCGGCGGTTCGTCGAACAAAGGCTGGGTCCTGACTCGGATGGAGAAAGAGAGGGCACAGCTGGGAGGGGGCAGCAATTCGGCGATGGTGGAGCCAAAGGGGTAGCGCAGCGGCTCGTCGATTGGAGAGGGCTCGGTGGTTCATTGGAGGGAGAGAGAGGAGGCAGAGTCGGGAGCATTGGGTGAAGAGAGAGAGTCGATCGAAGAGAGAGAGAGATAGCGCTCATGATGAGTCAGAGCTGGAGCCGGAGTCAGAGGGGCAGCACGGTGGTTCGTTGGTCGGACGAGGGCTTGGTGGGATAGAGAGGGGGCGCCGAAGAGACTGCAGGGGGAGAGAAGGGAAGAGAGGAGAGAAAAGAGAGGGTAGAGAAGAGTGCCTACCCAATTCAAAGAGCCCCATTTGGGACACGTGGCGCGACTTTAGAGGTTTTCTTATTTGTTGGGCTTGTACATATAATATTTTCTCCTAATTTCGAACCCAAAAATAAAATTAAAAATTCACTCTCTTAATAAATGTTTCGTCAGTAAATTAATAAATGCTTCGAATTTACTCTTTAACAAGGCCTTACCAATAGGAAAATTATCAAAAAAATCTTAAATATATTACAATTATATCGATTTAATCTTAAATATATTTTTTTTTGTGAATTGAATCTTAAACATTTTGTATTTACACTAATTATTTAAATCCATTCGGTCAATTTTGAGTGATTAGCGCTGATGTAGATAATTTTTAATAATATTTTAATCTTTTTCAAAAAAATTATTTTTTCCCCTTTTTTCTTTTGGCCTTTTTTTTTTCTTTTTTTCTTTTCTTTTTTCCCTTCTTCCTTCTTCCTCTAGTAAGGAGAGAAGGAAAAGAAAAAGAGAAAAAAAAATACTAGAAAAAACATTATTAAATTTTATTCACGTTAGCACCAATCGCGTCATATAAAACGGCTAACATTAATGTCAATGTTGCTAGCTAAAATTGGTTGAATAGACTTGATTAACATAGATGTAAAATATTTATGACTCAATTGGTAAAAATAAAAATGTTTAGGACTGTATTAGCACAATTATAATAAGTGAAGTACTTTTTTTATTAAACCCATTCCTACCTATGTGTCAAATTTTAGGCGACCCAATCTCTCCCAAGCCATTAAATATGAGGCGAAACCCATTTTGCCACCTCTGCAAGAGACCGATTTATTATATGTGATGGCCAGGTTTTTGAGACATGTTGAAAAACAGTTAATTATTTGTTATTTTAAATTAACAATACTAGAAAGAATTGATATTCTACATATGATTCATGGGGACCAAATATTCGAGAACGGTATATTCATATTACATTTACTCCAAACTAATTTTCGTATCGCAAAAAATCTCCAACTGCATAAATGTTGCACAAATTAACCAATTTCAACTTTTTTATGAATGGATATTAATTTTTTAGTAAATGTGGCACACTTTAAGCAGTTTGAAATTTTTTTGGAATAAATATGGCACGGTTATACTGGTTTGGAATATCATAATCCTCATTTCATTTCATTAGATTAATGAAAGAGTAGAGAATTTTCCACCGAAACTACACGTTTTGTTCTTGAGATCTTATGAAACGAACAACCAATTCAGAAGATATGACTAGCAATGGCAATTAAAGATCTACTCTATGTGGTTTCTCTCTAAGACACCTAGATATAAGATTCAGATTGGGTTGTGGATGTTTAATTTGCACGTGATGATTGGCTATATGAAAAGTTGATTATTGAGGACCGAGTTTTTTGAAAAGCAATTATTACTTTTTACTTTTAAATCAAGAAAACCGAAAGTTTTAATATTCTACATATAATTAAAACAACAGTTCTTTTACTTATTTCCATTATATCAAGAAAACTGAATACATTTTACACTTGTGCATATAAGCAAAGATTTTCTTAGCATCAATGAAAAGAAGAGGAATATCTGGTATATACATAGTAAATCAAATTCAGTTATAGACTATAGTATTTATTATAAGACTATAGTATTTATTATACCATGTTGTGTCCCAGTTGAATGTATCATAAAATAAATACGGCTTGAGATATTATCTCTTTTCTTTCTCATCTCTATAAGTGATGTAAGTATCCGCATGTTGATGGTTTCCTACATGTAGCACTTGGATAAATTCATCTCCGATTCAAGCATTGATAGAATTGTCCTTCAAGTTCTTTTTGATCTATAATTTGTGAAAGCGAACTTGATATTTTCAATGTCGCTTTTCGACATGTTTTCTTTAATAGTAAGAAAGGATGACCATATGTCATGAGATTTTCTTTGCTCCTCTTTTTTAGTTTTACCTCGTCTTTTCTTTCTTTATCCCTTTTTCTAGTTTCCACACCTAAAAACTCTCCGTCCAACCACCGTCCGTCCGTCATTGCGGCCCTGTTGTCATCACCAACCCGTGCACAAGCCATCACACAATTCGCGGCCCCAGAACTATATATCTTAATGTCCTAATATCAGTAAGATTGGTAGATGAATAAGTTAAATTTAAAATCCAGATTATGGATCATAAGATATGCAAAGTCCATAGGCCGATCGAGTCATCAGTAGGGCGACTGGAAGCTAAACCGTAATCTCGTGGAAGTTGATGATGTTCGACTGATGAAGATGCAACGCAATTACCAGGAAAAGAACAAAAAGTCACGTAAAGACAGTTTCTAAGTCGAAGTCAAACAAGGCAAAAATGTCTGTGTACCTGGCTTTGAAAATCCTGTCGCTGGTAAAATTCCAGGAAGAGACGGAGGAATCCGGCGTCCACCTTGACCGTCCCCTCGCCACCGCTGTCGCACCTCAATGGCGAGAACAGATGCTCGCATCCACACTCGCCCAGCGCCATCAGTGTCCTGTAGCGTGGCTCAGACCCGTTGATAATCTGGATGCCCGAGAACACCAGGTACCCAACCTCGCTGCCTCGGTCCGCCACGAAGCTCCTCAGGGTGGCGGAATTCACTAAGCTGCACACCATCTACGAGCCCCCAAGAAGGGCGCCGACTATAACTATTACTTCTTGCTTTCTTTTTTTATCATCAGAGGGGAAGGGGAACCTTCGATTAGCCAAAGGAGAAAACTTCACTTAAGCCACAGAATTAGGAAATAATCAAATTGGATCTTTCATATTACCAAGCACGAAGCTGGAAAGGAAGCAAGATTCTTGACATAACATGCATATCAGTTGGAAAACAGAGTTCAAATACACCTAATAAGGAGGGGAAATGAAATATAAGCAAGCTTTGCAGGATGCATGTCCGTAAAAGGAACAAGAACAGCCCGAGAATAAAAGGCTAATCTGGGAAAATAGTGTGATGGAATGAGTTAGACAGTATCCCCACAATCCACAACAAGAATTATCCACACTATTAGACCTGAATATAAGATCATCCGCACGATTTAGTCAAGCAGTGGCAATGAGAAATTGCTATTGGATTCATCACCAGATTCATGAAATTCAGCCTGCACAGCATCTTCAGCAATATCTGATGATTACATAAAGCAAGAAGACCATCTACAGTGTTCTTCACTACTCAAACATAAAAAATGTACTCTCTGGGAAAGGTAATTACCTGAATAAGTGAACATAGGCACAAGATGAAAAAACACACTTAATGAGGTGGTAAGCAGAAATTATCGTCAAAGATGATCCTAAGACCAGAAATGCATCACTCTCTAGCAGCTTCCATGGCTATTTCCGCCCCATCATTTGGCATGTTATCATAAAAAGATACAACCTTCAAGGAAGAGCAAGCAAATAAGACCATACACAAGGTAATAAAGAGAATTTAAACAAGATTTTTCTCCTCTGCGCAGCAAACATGGGAATTAGATAGAATTCTTAAATCCTACCCTTTCTCGGAATACCAAATCAATGCATGATGCAGTTCCCGATAAAGTACTGCTAAGTACCAGATACACATTATAATCCAACTACAAAGTGCGTCCAAACGTCTCATAGATAATATTCTTCCTACCATAGCACACTGATAGCTCTGAGATGCCATGGAAACTTTACTTCTGTGTTTACTCCTACTTTGAAACAATAGAAGAGGTCCATCTGCACATCTTATGCCCATAAATCATCTTGAAAATGGCAAAACAAGCACATTTAAAAATCTCTTTTCCTTTTTCTTTTGGGTGGTGCAAAGTAAACCTTAGTAAAGGAGTTAAACCTACATAGGGATAAGAAATGAGAAGAAACATTGAAAGACCACGCTATACCATATTAAATCCTTCCATACATAGATATGACCCCAAGGAGCATATTTTCAAGAAAAGTGGGAAACAGCATATTAATTTGCTTTTGTAAAGATACTTGGACCACAGGGATAGATCATCAATTTCCTTTTTCAAATACTATAGACAAAAGTAAGAAGACATACTTGACCTTCAATTAAACATTAAGGAGCTAATTACCTCAGTGCTGCAAAAGAGAAATGTAAAATGTAGAAGAAAGATCCTTACATCTGGTTTAAGCACCCCACCCCATTTTTCTCAAGTGGGGATGCTAAAATCTTCCTCCCACAAAGTCTCATCTATCTCAATGTCGCCATCGGGCCTCTGCTTCATACCAAAGCTCTTGGCTGAACCAGGGTTTCCATATTCCATACATTCTATTGCAGCTGCCCACTACAGCAAAACGATCACCTCAGCTCAGTTACTGACCATTCGAATTATCAACTACAATGTTTGCTTAATGTCATCCTTGAACCTCCTTGCAAACATACTGGATTGAGGAATTTTGTTGCAACTTTATGAATGTTCTGGGATTGAACTCAGCAGAAAGGAAGAAAATGCAATAGCACTAGAAAAAAGTAAGTTCTAAGAGAGCGCCTTTGGGTTGAGAGCCTTCACCTCTTCTTGGAACAAATTCTGGCAAAAAGGAAATCCACAATCTTTACATATTACAGTATACATAGTCCCATGTATTTCCAGTGGATTGCTACCAGCGCGATGGTGCAATTTCTGAAATAAGTTCAGAAGAATTATTAATATCCAACTTCATCCTCCAATTTCTGAAGATGTCACAAAATTTCCACATCCAGTTACCTGTCAACATTTTGGGTAATCATAAAATTTACTCTGACCAGCCTTTTCAAGAGACACAAGGGCATAATGAGCTGGACTAGGCTGCCTCTGGTAAAACCTTTTTCCCATTGAGCATAGCTCCTTGCCCAACATTGCCAACAGGCCCGTTTAAAATGAACAAACTCCTAATGAATTGTAATGGAATTAGAGTAAAAAATCGAGACACACTAAAGAACTTAGGCATGGTTAGACACTTAAAAAGATGAAAACAACAAAGAAGCCCCATGAAGAAACTGAAAAGATTTTATTTAAGCAAGAACCGACAACAAATCTTCTCCATATGCAAAGTCAGCTAATTGCAGCACATTTTTGTACTTTCCATAGTATCATATCATTCGTAAGAACCACAAATCCAACATACTTCCTTGAATGTCCTCACTTATTTTTTAGGCATGACCCCAACCCTGATTTTATGCTATTTCCTTAAGACACATTCTAATTGGAGTATCCCAAAGACATTTACACGACAAAAATGTTCCCTATGGAAAATGCTCTTTCAATTAAATGAGTTGGCTTCCAATTCTCACCACCTATTTCATTTCTGCCTCTTCCTCATCCAAAATTTGTATATATGTAATAGAACACCCTTCAGATTCAAATATATCCTCCATAACTTGCTCTCTGATTAAACTGTCCCTGCATATTTGCTTCATCTCTTTATAATAAGCAGAGTGTTGCTATTTACATAATGAAATCAGCAAACCCGAGAGAGAGAGAGAGAGAGAGAGAGAGAGAGAGAGTCAGGTAAGCTGCAAATCCCAGCAAGTGCCTTCAGATCACTTGATGGGTAATTGTTCTGAAACCTGTGCTATAAGCCCCATTTGGACCGCATAAAACATATAAAAGTTCGAAGGGTTTGTCTTAGCTATGAAAGAAACAGTCCAACATAAATACAGTGGAGACAAAATTACAAATTGTCACATTTAGCATGAAAGCTTGACATGAGAGCACAATCATACAAACTCGACCTCATATGCTTACATATATACTACAAGTTTATGCAAAGTGCAAAACTTGAAGATTAGTGTTAGGCATGAAAAATGATGCAGCATCCTCTCTTCTAGTTCTTACCAGTCACTTAATTATCCAAATTAAAAAATACAGAATGGCCATGAAAGAATACTCAAACCATCTTTGATATAATTGGTTTAGAACAAATTCATGAGAACAGTGGCTGTTACATATCATTTCATCTCCAAAATGATATATTTCCAGTAATTACCAGTTAATTAATTATCCATATATACTACAAGTTTATGCAAAGTGCAAAAACTGAAGATTAGTGTAAGGCATGAAAAATGATGCAGCATCCTCTCTTCCAGTTCTTACCAGTCACTTAATTATCCAAATTAAAAGATACAGAATGGCCATGAAAGAATACTCAAACCGTCTTTGATATAATTGGTTTAGAAAAAATTCATGAGAACAGTGGCTGTTACATATCATATCATCTGCAAAATGATACATTTCCAGTAATTAACAGTCACTTAATTATCCAAATTAAAAGATACAGAATAGCTATGAAAGAATACTTAAACTGTGTTAGATATAATTAGTTTATAACAAATTAATGAGAACAGTGACTGTTATATATCAAATCATCGCCAAAATGATATATTTCCACCCATCAGTGATATCTATCCATTGAAATGTCTGCTAAATGTTAAATATCATTCTAAACATAACTAAAGAACCTTCTATAATTGGGAATACTGTGCTCCATGCTCATTCCAGCTCCAGTCAAAACCACAAGCTTTATACTGCAAGCCAATCTAGACATATAAGTAACATGAATTTAGTCAGGGAACAGATGTCTCACTAAGAAACAAGACACTTGGGAACATAACTACAAAGTTACAAAGTAAGAAGTCATTGGAGGTAAAGGGTAAAAAAGTCTAAGATAGGACCTTGATTCAAAAAACTGATGCAAACGATCAGTGTCCTTAAGGCTTGGAGCATCTGAATCAGGCACCATCTTCTTGTCCCTCAAGAATTTGGGAGGTGCTTTCTCTGGATTCCCCAAAGAACCCAAGGAACCGATATGTGGGCATTTATACTAACAGACCTCATGAAATCACTCTCCCAACTTTCATACAAAGTTTCGAAACCTTATTATAATCACACAGAGCCTCTACAGAACCTGAAACCGCTCGTGAGCACAACAGTGTCAATCAAATGCCATCAATTTCATGACAAATGACTCAACCCTGTAAAAGTCTGTACATGCAAGATACGAAAGATCAATCAAAGGACGGACAAACGATGCCAAAACGCAAATCCACAGCTAAAAGCAGAGACTTTTCCACAAATGCAAAGATAATACACCGAAAACAGAATACTCCCTAAAAGCCCAGATGATCCTTTGAACTAAGTAGAGTCTCAATTCAGAGAGAGAGAGAGAGAGAGAGAGAGAGAGAGAGAGAGAGAGTTGCTGAACATGCTGTACAATTGTAGGATTGAGCATCCTTTGAACCACGTACATCAAATAATTTTTGGCACAAATGAATAATCAAATTCAACTGTAGTGTTGCTGCAATAAATAAATGAAGCTTCCCCATTGGACATTTCCTTATTCTGCAGTTGTCTACATTGAACATGATTACACTAGAGATGATGATCTCCACATAAATAATGATGAATGTCATTAATTTTTCTTTAATCACAATCCATTCCATTCAAAGCAGGAGCAGAAGGTGGCTGCAGGAGCTTCGACTTCAAAGCTTTCCAATCCTTAGCCCATAATCATAACTTGAATTCTCAACCAGAACATCTACAGACACCTCCTTCCCCTCAATTAGCTCCTCTGCGTACTTCTGGAAACCATTGTTGTTCGCCAAAAGCAGTTCCAACTTATTCAGGTCCCATTCTCTTCTGCAATCTCGAGCCAGTCCTTCACTTCCTCCACCCTTGCCCAAAACAAAGAATCTTGAGTCAAGCTTGCATACCTGCTCCTACTTCTTTTGTTGTTAATTTGTTGTGGTACTTGCGCCACAACAGCAATTGTTCGATTCCACCGTATGTCCAAAATCTGGAATTTCCTATTCCTTCCATTCCATCCTTCCAATGCATACCACGACAGTAATAGTGAGTGATTTCCAATCGCTTGGCAAGGAGCCCGTAGAAATGCGACGCATCAATCCAATTGGACATGCGGTGGAAATCGTGTGAGAGTTTATTTTGTTCCGCCATGCGCATGACATCATCCCAGAATGCAGCGAATAAGAACAGGTTCAAGTCAACAATGGACTCCCTCCTAGATGCTTCAAATATCTTGAATGTGTTGTAATACCCAAGTTGATCCTTGGACTCGTTGCAGTGTGCCTTGTACCACTCAAGTCGTGTCCTGCAGGGCATTATCTTAGATAGTCTAATAGCTAGATGAGCACTGTTCAGGTTCGGTGAGCATCCCATATGCCGAGCCTTCTGTAGGCAACCTTTAGTTGCTTTTGAAATATTGTCATCCTGCCCAGGGATTAAAGATACAACCCACAAAGTGAAGACTAAGAACTTATCATTCAGTGATTACCAAAAGGATGTCTTAGTATAAGTTTACATCATTCTGGGTGCACTTGTATTAGAGAGTGAGACAGAGTTCTGCCATTGTTCCAAGAAAATCCTTCGTCAAAATAAGGGCATTGATAGACTATACTTTTGAGTGGGATTAGAAAGCCAAGAAGATAGTGTCTCGTGTGGATTTGAGAAGCATTTAATTACCTGTGGATCTATTCCTGAGGATTGTAATGCCAAGAAGACATTAGCTTTGTGGCTTGACTCGGAGAGGCAGTTGATGTTTATCCTTTCCAGGAATTGCGAAGAAAATAGTCTTGTATAATAACTATACTTCAGATGATCCTCAAAACTGGAAGCTGAAGAGACTATCTCGAGCATCAAATGCATCATCTTAACAACAGACATTGCATTATCCAGACAGATTGCTCCCTCTTCTGAAAAGAATAGGTAGCTTCCCAATGGCCAAAACAAATTGTTCCTTGCCTCTTCTTTTGATTGTGCGACGTCTTTCACACAATCCTTGATGTTGCTGAAGAACTCATCGAAATTTTGTTTTCGCAGTTCTCCAACAAGCTGTTCTAAACTGGGTGAAGTTGTAACGTCTTGCCAAAACTGAAGCAGCAGGTGCAGTTGAGGAGTCAAGGAGGTTAGTGGAGCGAAGAACAGTTTCGGCACTACATCGAGCTTCAAGACAACATTAAAGAAGCTCCCACCCCATCTTTCTCGGAGAATGGCTCGGTAAAGGGACTCGTTGCGGAGCAAGGGAGTGCCAAAGGTGAGGCAGAGGACTGAGATGGCAGAAGTGACGGGCTGGAGATGGGAGAGGAGCCAAAGAGCAGTGAGAGAGACAGTTGTTGCTCCAAAGCAATGGCCTGTGAGGATAACCATCTTAACTTTTGCTAGAAATTCCTGAATCTGCACACAAAAAGCAGCTCAATGCTTTAGGGATTTTGGGTTTTTTACTCTCAGATCGAAAGCAAGAATTGAGGAAAACTTAATATATGCATGACCCAAAGGCAATTATTTTTTAATTCAAATATGCTGGCATGACTAATGTCAGTTGACTTCCCAAAAAAATGAAAGGACTGGAGACTACTATATCGACAGTTTACCGCTACAAACTATGATACAATAATGGCTCCGTAGAAAGACTACATCTAGATTTTCAACACATGGCCCAGGAATGTGATATTTGAAGGACACGGATAACCTAGATTAGTACTTTAGTGTTGTCCAACAACTGACCGATGGATATATCTACTGTACCAGCTTAATCTCTCAAAACGGTCTCCAGCGGTCATGCACAATCTGATAAGGCTGTCCTGCTCTTTGTGACTGGTAAGTTCAAAAAAAAAAAAAAAAATGGTTCTTCTGAAGAAAAACCTTGATAGTTGATGCATCTCTGTTGCTCTCAGATGAATTTGCTATTCTGCTTTCTAGTGGACGAGAAATAAGTAGCAGGATTTTCAGAATGAGGGATGGTCAATAGATTTTCAGGAGTTCTTAATTAATAACAGCCTCACATCACCTTCACACATAAACATTTAGAACTAGAATCTTAACTTTCTATGTAAATTTTAGATCCTACCAAATCCATTCAAATTAGTAGGAGGATTTGTGGAATTCAGGTATTAGCAAACAAACGTTTTCTTCTCATTTACACCCTTATTTTATATCTTTTGCAGATGTGCAAAAGGCCTATTTATCTCATCATGCATTCTTTTTCTTCTTTTCCCTTGTTAAAAACAAATTCGCAGTGAGTTTTTCCAGATAAGGCCTTGACAGATTAAATCACATTAGATTAAATTATTAGATATATATTAACTTTGGTTAAGAAGAATATTTGCAATCTCATGCTATCAAACTCAACATTCTTTTCATGTTGTCATCAAGTGCATCAAATGAATTCGCTGTTAAAAGAGAAAAAAAAGAATGACTCTGCAAGCAATGTGAGACGAGAAAATGCACAGAGCCACATGCCTTTCGAAATGCCCTCAACAGTTAAGTCTGCCGTGCAAATGTTTGTACGTTTTCCTACCAACTACTATTATCTTGGTTCTTTTCTGCTTTGAAAATCAAGTAACTCGGCTCTTGAAATGTCCTATTCACGTATGGTAATTACGGACTTGACTGACGAACAAACAATCCGGATTATGAATCACAAGATACGCGAAATCCATAGACCGATCAATTTATCAGGGGAGTTGATGATGTTCGACTGATGAAAATGTGACATAATTACCCACAGAAAAGAACAAATTCACGTATAGCCAGTCTTCTAAGTTGAAGATAAACGAGGCAAAAAGGACTGGGTACCTGACTTTGGAAATCCTGTCGCTGGTGAAATTCCAGGAAGAGACGGAGGAGTCTGGCGTCCACCTTGACCGTCCCCTCGCCGTCGCACTCCAACGGCGAGAACAGATGCTCGCATCCAAACTCGCCCAGCACCATCAGGGTCCCGCAGCTCGGCTCCGACCCGTCGATCGCCTGGACGCCCGAGAACGCCATGTACCCGACCTCGCCGCGTCGGTCCGCCACGAAGATCCTCGGATCGCCGGAGTTCACGGAGCTGCACAGCCTCCACGACGCCTACAAGAAGAGCGTCCACGCCAAGAAAGTCGCCAGCATCTCGCTGCTCTCGAACCTGCATCATCAGTAAACGCAACTGAGTGAGAATGGGGACGACACTTCGACCTCCGGCGGTAAAAGGGCAATGGAGAGTTGGGTTCGTCACGCACGGCGACGACTCGGCCTCCATGGAGAGCGCTCGAGGCTTTCAGTCCCTGCTTCGAGAGGGAAGATCGGTCTGGCCTTGGTCGTGTTTGTGAAAATGTCTGAATGGGAGTGGATTGCTCCGAGAGTCGAGTGCGTATTTATATATGAAGGGGATGGCGGGCGGGCGAACCGACGCGGAAGGAGGGGGTTGCCCGGTGCCGCGATGTTTCCGTGGAGATACGGCGCGGAAAAGGGGTTGATGGTATCTCACTGTTTTTTTATGGTCTTGTTGACAGTATCTCACTTTTCTGAAACTTCCCTGAGGTTCAAATTGAACGAACGCTTTGGCAACCATCAGTTCGCTCTTCTAATTTCGACCCCCAAAAAATTCTGATAAATGTTTTCTCTGTAAATTAATAATGTTTTGAATTTACTCTTCTACGAGATCCTGCCTTTTCATTGGAAAACTACCCCCAAAAAAATCTTAATTCTATTATAATTATGTCAATTTAATCATAATTTCATTTTGCAATGA